>JARJCP010000105.1:0-354834 GCA_029281795.1 Mycena crocata | reverse complement strand
TGTTGTGGCAATTTGGGACTACGACGAGAAAAGTAACCAGCTGAGCTTAAAAGGTTCAACGGCGACGGCCCAACAGTCCAAGGCGCTAAGCGACCCTAAAAGACGTGAAGGAGGTGTTTTATCGAAAATGAGGGGTGGAGGGGGGGTTGGGATGGTTATCTAATAACCTGATACAATCGTAATCACTTTCGCGGATCTAATTGCAAGTTTGGCCAAACTGAACTCTAAGTCCAAGTTGCCTCAATTGTGAGCTCTAAGCTTTCGTGTCCTAAACTGCCTTTGCCTAAACCAAACTAAACCAAACTAATCTTCCTAAACTTTGTGCAGTGGGACGATAACTTTATAGCCAACAACCAATTTTATTGCAAGTAGAACTAACGAGAGAAACTATGATAGTTTCCAACGGTAACTCCGAGGAGATTTCAGACTTCACAACAGCGACTCTCTAGCTATTAGCTTGGAGCGCCTAACTACGAAGGGTGGAATCCACTGGCGATACAGAGAGAAACTACCTCTATTTATACAAACTGCTGAATCTAAAAGGAGAAACACACGAGTCACTGAATTAGTACAAACGGATAAACGGAACCCTGTATATAATGTAAGCAATCCAGATTTGGATGGGTCCATACGGTTTTCAGGGTTTTGGGTGTGCTCGATTAGGTGCGAGCTAACCCTAAATAAAATACCAGGTCAATGATTGGCCAAACTAGCCAACCCTGGGTTTGGTTAAACCCGTTCGGCCCTACTGACCCTCTACCCTGCCCTGTGTATGCGATGCACGTCCACATGGTCTTTATTTGCCTCCGTTCAGGCTCAGTCAGCACCTCACGTGCGACATATTACCTTACTGGGATTTTGGACGAGTTGCTTCCGTTCTGGAAGTGGCTAGCCACGTGGTACAATATAATACCCTTCTTCGGCCGAAGTCAGCCGTCGGCCTGACCCGGACTTGCCAAGTTGTAGCTCTTCTGCGGCCCTGTGCCTTTGTTCATAGTTTGTCCAAACCCCACTTGGGTATACTCGCAGTCATTTCGAATGGATATGATATGTGTTCCCTTGATAGGACTATGCGTCGGTAGACTAAGGTTTGTTTAAACCTGATTAAGCCCCGAATGGTTTGTCCAAACTCCTCACAGTATGCCCTGGGCTCTGGCTCGTAAAAGTCATTGCTGCGGAACATTCCTGTAACTTGTATAGCGCATATGCGTCCTTAGCTAGCTGCTCGGGCTTACACTAGCTCTCATTTGAGACTGATGAACACTTGTTACGTTTTAATATACTGGTGAAAGTATATTCTAGGCGCCAAAATTGAAAGATTTCAGGCCCAGCCGTGTACCATGCTTATCACCGACAATGCGGGTCTACGTACGGAAGGTGAGTGCTGACTGTACCGAAAAGTTCCCGAAATCACTCACCAGTCTCTCCTTCCCGCTCGGCGCTCTTTCTCTGTGCTCGGGACGACCTGCATACCCCGACCCGTTCACTTCTCCCGCACGTCTCCCTCGAGCGACGTGAAGCCCGGACCCGCCGGCGCCCCTCCCTGCGTCCTATTCGCGTGGGTCGTGTGTGCAGGATTCGGCCCGTGACGCCGACTGATTGCGCACACCGCCCATGACACGGGCGCAGTTCCTCGCGTGGAATCGCGGCTCGACGCGGAATCGCGCTGGCATCGCTTGTGGGCCGCTGACTCGCACTTTCGAGTATGCGGTCGAAGCGCCGCGAGAGTTACGTTCCGCGCCGTCGACTTGCGACTCTTCTTGCAGCGTCGGTGCGCAACGTCGGTGCGCAACGACTCCATGCCCGATACGGACGCGCGCCGCGGCCAGAGATAAATGCTATGTAGTATAAGAGTACAAAGTCAGTAGGTAGTAGATTTGAATAAAAACTGGCTTCACGGACCCGTATTTTGTGCGTTACGTCGCTTGTGTCAGTGGACTCCGAGTCGGGGGCATCGTACTTGTCATCGTCGAACAGCATCGCGTGCAGTGAGACCATGAGAAGGAGGTGCCCCGAGTACTGTGCAGAAAGTTGACCCTATATGCAGCCGTGTTCACCAAATACACACCATTATATTCTCCTGCACCACCGGATTCGACCAGGGTTTCCTGAGCTCTTGGATGTCGGGGTCAACCAAGCGGCCGCTTTGGCTGGTCAGGTACCAGTACGACCATACGTCCCTGTGCATCATCTTCGTGATCAATTGCTCAAGCAGCGTCTTGAAGACGGAGCGCAGCGCAGGCAGGCGGTGGTAGTGCGCGACACCCGTGGCGTATGCCGTGGCTGCGAGCTGGTACCGGTACGAGTCGAGCCATTCTTGGCCGGCTAGCTGCGAGCCCATGTGGGTCCATTCACCTGAGATGGTCGAGGAGAGGTTGTTGAAGTGGCGAATATGGCCGGCCTGCTCTGCTGAGAGCTTGGGTGAGCTTTCCAGGAGAGTTGTGGGAAGATTCTTGGGGAGGGTGTTCGTTGCAGACATGATTGCACCGGAAATATCGAGGAGAGCGGAGTTGCCTTTTATTCCGGATTTAGCCGTACAAACGCCGTGTGTGGACGGACTTTGAAGTGGATGCTGTGTTTGAGCGGTTTCACACCGCGATAGAATGCCGCGGAAGTTTCCCCGGGACGCGGCCTGACGCGGCCCACTCTGAGTCTCTCGCCCATCTGTGTCATCAAACATGAGATGGTCGATCGGATGGATTCTGTCAGACAGTGTTGCGTACTGCGTACGCTGGCCCAAATTACCGGATGGTTGGAGATGCCGCTGCGTTCATCGATCCTTGTAAGTGCTTGTGGGATCCAATTGCAATTAAAGTATCATGTGTGCGGACCCGAGAAAAAGAAGCGAGCAGGTCTGGGGAAAAGCGTGTGGTCAGCGGCGGGGAAAGGCGGGAGAGCTAGGATACTTAGAAGGAGGCTACTTACGGCATTCAGACTGTGCGTCGATTCGATTTGGCAGGGTCCTTTCCCCCGCATCGACCCGACGCTCGCGGGTGGCGAGACGCGGAACCTCTGGCTCGTTGGGGTAGAGCAGCGCCCGAGGCCGAAGGTTGTGCTGGAGAAGGCGGCGTGTTTGGGTGGCGATGGTGAGAACAGCCGCCAAAGCAGAGAGCTTGCACGTGCAAGATCTCCGGCGTTCTGGCAGCATTCGGCGGAAAGCATGCGGGACGTCGATTGGTGCCCTGCGCGGGAGTCATCCGCGCTTGCGGTTCCCATACGGAGGATCTCGCGCGTCCCTCGATTGTTGAGATTGGTGGGAAACGACGCGCAGCATTGGGTCGGGTCCAGTGCGAGGACGAGCTGGCTGTGGTTTCGGAGAGAAAGGAATCTAAAAAAGTGGAGTCGGTTAGTAACTGCCAGGCACGGAACGATGCTGCTGTTGCGCATACCCAGCCACCACCGCCGAATGAAAGCACTCAAGCTCCCCGTAGTCCCCATATTCGCACTAGCACTCCCACTCGCACTCCCACCAAACGCCGTCACGCGTCCGTGAGGGAGGTGTCGCAGCCAGCGATGTCGCGCAGGATCGTGCGTGACGCCGGTCGCAGAAGACTGCGCCGGCGCCGGTTGGAGCTGGATGAATGGACGATTTTGACGCATACGAGAGTGGCGCTGCTTTGCGTGGGCGGGCGTCTCACGGAGGCTTGAGCACGGCAAGGTTAACTTGAGCGAAATTAGCTGGAATTGGCGGGTGTAGGACACCAACGAAACGCACCGATGTGTTGGTAGGAAGGGGAATCGGCGGGCCCGGAGTCTTGAAAGTGTCAGAGCGGCGGCCGAAGTCCTGGACTAAAGGCGGTCAAAGCTGGGCTTCGAACTTTGAAGTGACATTCTCACCTCGGAATCGTGAACTCGGCGCGTCGGTGCGTCTACTCTGTACAGCCTATCCCGAGGTCGAAGTTGCGGGAATGCGAGTCAAATCTTTGAGTTGACCCAGTGCGGATGCAGGTTGGGATGGAGACAGAGCGGACGCCGAGCTTCGCGAACGCAGACCGCGTCGCGGATGGTAGGAGTTCTGTACTGAAGTTGGTCCTCGGTAAGCCTAAGCTGGCCGGCGGGTACGAGCAAGAAGCAGCCGGCTGCAAGGTAGCTGTCGGGGAGGTCGGGCAGGCCGCGGCTGCGTGAGATTGAAGTGGGTATGGGACCACGCCCGGAGTCGAGCTGATGAGAGGAGGAGGAGGTTGTTTGGCTGCACATTGTTTGGCAACAACCTCCTCCCTCCAACCACTGCCTCAAAGTCGCGTCGCGTCGCGTTTTGGTCACCCCACGGGCTCGGTCACAGCGCGTCGAGTTTTCGCCCCCGGGGGCGAAAACTTCCGGCTCCGGCAGCGTTTCTGTACCCGGCTGCCGGTGAAACCCCTAGCCGCTTTCATGCCTCGGGTATCTTTTCCTCTTACCACTCCTCGTGCACCGTGCCACCGCCCTTCTGTGTCTTGCCATGCTGCTCGACATTGACGATGACGATGCACCTTTTCTCTTGGAGCTGATCCGGGCCCGTCAACGCGTGCGTCAACGTGAGCGGAGTGCCGCCACCGCTGCCGGGTCCTCTGCTGCCACTGCCATCCTTATATCGCCTGGGACATCTGCTCTTACTAGAGTCCAAGAGAAGCTGGTTTCTGAAGGCAAGAGAAGAAAGGTTTCCTGGGTGAACACCTCTGAAGCTACGAGTCCGACTTCTGGTGAGCAAAAATCATGCTATGAGTGTTCTTCTTCTGTCTAACACTCTGGCATGGCCAGTGCCACTCTTAGGCGCCCCCAGCCGCTCCTCCGCCATGCTCGACATCCCTGACTCGATGAATGACATGTCGTCGAGACCTTCGCCCTCACGCCGGCAGTCCCAGCCCTCTATTGCAACCAGCACAGAAGCCTTTGTGCCCGTCATGGAGACCCTAGCCTGTGCTTTCGAAATTCGATCTGCTTGTAGGTCTTCAAGCCAACTTCCTACACTTATTCTAACCACCAACCGCAGCTGCATATATCCCTCAAAGGGATATTTCCCCAGCGGCGCCTCCCAGATGCTCGACGCCGCTGTGTACACCGCCGCGTACACCGCACGCGCTCTCAGGTAAATTATGGTACCCTGCTGGCCTGAAATAATTCTCACAAAGTTGCAGATGTATCGCCGCAACCATCTACCCCGGCTAGAGCTTCTCCCCGCATCTTCTCCTTTCCCATAACACCAACCCCCCGCCCTCCCCGTTCTCTGCTATCCCCCCTCCGCTTTCCACGTTCATTTTCGACGTCGTCACAACACCACTCACTGCTGGATGCAGATGATCTTTCCGGTGATCTTTCCCCTGCTCCACCATCTCCGACCAGCACCTTGGTGGGTTCCTCCCCGGAGAAGCGGTCGCAGGGTAAACGCTCTGCAGCTCAGGCTGAGCTTTCTGGGGAAATAACGCAAAGAGGGAAGCGCCAGTGCTCGGGTCGCCAAACGTCCCTCGGGGATAACTCAGGTGGCTCCTCTCTTGAATTCACGGCGGCCCAAGCATTTTCAGAGTACCTTTCACGGGGGCGGCAGGCGCAGAGGGAAGAAGAAGAAGAAGACGACAATGACGAGGAAGGCAGCGATGACGAGTACGCAGATGCTCCGCGTCGTCGGGGTCGTCGTCGTCGTGGAGCTGCCGCTGGCGGTGGTGACTGCCCCCGGGGTGCTGACCGGCCACGACGACGAACTGCTGCTGCTATTGCTGCTGGTGCTTCCCGCAGTATGGCGCAGATCCAAGCTGATGTGCAGAGGGAAGATGTGGCGGATGAGGAGGAGGAGGGTGAGGCGGCTAGTGCTGGGAAGGGGAAGGGGAAGGGGAAGGCTCCTCGTTGGCAAACAGACGGCACTCCGCCTGAAATCACAGAGGGCGCGTCACGCCAACTAATCAGACTGTCCCTCATTCCGACTACCATCAAGCACCAAAGCAATCTAATCCTGCTTCTGGTGAATCTTGGAGTACCCCTATCTTTGTCGGCTCCCTCGCCCGCATCCGAGCCACATGATGCGACTTTAGATCAACTTGCGAATCGTTGCCAGCACATGGAAGAGCTATCTGTCGTAACTGACTTTCACCAGATGGTCAGCTATATAGAGCTCTCCCTCTACATCAACTGGTGTGTTTCTTTCCCCTATCCCATACTTCTCTCTGAACTGTTGTTAGGCTTCAGAATCGGCCCAGCCCGACTCGTGTGACGATGAAAACTTTAGCGACCAGTTTATGCAACATTAATATAGATGAAGCTAAACTCCAGCGGTGGTTTTCATTCGGCTCTAGACTGATCTACCTGGCAATTGCAGGTCTGTCTGCCTTCTCTTCAGTTTTTTTTTTCAAGCCTATTAACCATCGTCGAAGGTACAATGTTCCTCGTTCCTTTGCTGGCTGCAGCGGGAATGAAGAATGACCTGCACAAAACAGCTATAAGCACGATACAAGGAACAGCCTATGCTTTGTGTTGCCCTGAAGGTTGTACCATTCGTCCCTTTCTCATCCAACAGCTAATTTTTATTTTGGCAGCGGACGATGGGTCTTACACCCTCGGCGTTTGTGCAGGTCGAATCATACGCACATCTATTCTTCCCCAGATTGCCAACGTCAAGCAGCTCAGCTCTAGCTTATCAACCTCCCATTTCCGACTACTGGTTCCTCCAAGTCCAACCTCTGATCAACCTACGTATATTCCTTTCCATGACCTCGCCTCCATTCAGGAGGTTCTTCGCTGCTTCACCATCCGGTGCGTCCTCTTCCTTCAATCTGTATTGCAACTGACTCGTCATCCTTTGAAGATACTATACCCTTCCTGATCCAGTCGACCTATGGTCTCGCATGGGTGGAGACATCCTCGCTGTATCTATGCTTAAAATTCCTCAACTTATTGACGAGTCTTGCGTGGCCGAAGAAATCCGCATTAGCACAGAACTCGATCTGAAAAAAACACCATGTCCAGTATCTAAAGAAACCAGTGACGAGTGGACTGCAGATCAGCGAGCTAAGGCTCTAGATGCAAGAGAGGCTACGGATATTGAAGATCTTCGCCAACAGGTATATGTTATCATCCAGCATCTCTGCAATCATCCTGATGATGTATTTTAGGCTCAAATTCTTCACAAGGGCGGTTCGAAGACCTCGGAAAAATACATTTTGGTCGATACCAAGATTTGCGAAGGGTAAGCCAGACCTGCACTCTCTATTCAGTTGCCAATTCGTTTCACAGGAAAGTTTTACACTTCCGGGGTGCCGACGGCATCTTCCTCTGCTTTGTGGCTACCAACATCCCATCCATTCTGACGCATCTCAACGAAAGCTTCCTCAATCAGATTTCGACCTTGCTGGTTGGCGAAGTTTTTGAAGATCTTTCAGATCGAATTGATTTCAGTTTTCTGGCATGGCATTGCAGCTACTACAACAGATATGCGGAGCAGGTTGGTCGTCTCTTTCCTCCGATGTGTTTGATTCTGAACAATGTATTCCGGCCAGGGTCCTGGAGATCTTGGGGGCCAACATCCACATTCGTTTCGAAAATCGGGCAAAAAAAAGATCAACCACGTTCAACGAGTCCCTCATCCTTCCAGAGAGATGGAGGAAGACCCTGACGAGGCAGACCTTTTGTCTGAACTTATGCAGTTGATCACTCTTATTGCAGAGTATCATGTACGTCCCTTTTTTTTTCTTTCTTTCAAAGATCCGACCAAGTTGAATGATTTTTCCCTTATTAGGTCAAAAAATTCTTACCGGATGAATACGCCGAACTGAAGATCTACGTCACGAAGCTCCCTCTGAACCAACGCAGTGCCGCTCACCCCTTTGGTGGTTTCGTCATCAATGTTAGCGCTGCGACACGGGGACATCGTGATCGTTTCGACAAGTTGTTCTGCGTCGTAATTCCCTTTGGGAATTGGACAGGAGGGGAGCTTGGGCTTTATGAGCTGGGCTTTGTGTTTCGCCTGCATGCGTGGGATATGTTTGTCTTTCCCTCCTGCGACATAACGCACTTCAATCTCCATTTCAAAGGAGTACGTCTTTCGATCGTCCTCCATTCTGACAAGGCGGGCGATACTTGGGTCAGATTTGGAAACGGATGGGTTCCTAGAGACTCATTGGTGGCACAAGCAGATGGTCCTGAAGCCGATGGGCCTCTAGTCGATGGAATAGTTTAGTTCACACTGTGGGGTGGCAAATAAAATATTTTTGATTCAAAAACGACAAACGACTCATTCTACTTCAAGAAAATGCGTAGAAACTAATTACACACTGGCTCACAGACATTTTTATGAGTATCAAGACGGCTGGCTAAAAAGAGCCTGTTGCATGTCGGGCACTGGTGCAAGAGACCCGTCAACTGGGCGACTGTAATGCCATCGGCACGACAAAGAAAACCCCTGAGGGTGTCGAGTTCTTCGCAAGGGATATGCACAACGTGGACGTTTTTCTTGGCTAGGGAAAATCAGAAAGATTCTGTTGCTGAAGGTTTAAAAGATCTACGTACTAGTACTCTCAGCCTCCATGTTCGTCTTCTCTGTCTGCACTTCTACCGTTTGAACTTCGACGTTTTGCACCGATGGGTGAGAAGGAAACGCTAAGAAAAATCAGGCTTGTTCTCCCAGAAAAGAATGATTACTCACTGTGGTATGTCCCAAAGAGAAGCGGTTTGACTGTTTGGACAGTTCCATCTTCATAGTCGCCGAGATAACCTCGAACTCCCATGGGGGCAAAATATGAAACTTGTTGTTGTTCTAAGACGGCATTGAAGAGGGAGTGGTACGGGTGCAGAGTGATCATAGAATTAGGATAGTGGTAGGTGCGTTTCGTCGATTCAAAGAGGGCGTGTAGGGAAACTGTCGATCAATGCTTTCAAGGGATGGAATAATACACCAAGAGACTGAGACTTACGAAAGAATGAACACCGTGCAGGTGTATAATGGCAATATGCATAGCTTTCCGTACGAGTGGTGAGGATGGTGCAAGGAAGTGACTGATGGGTAAGTCGGCTGCAAAAACAAGGCCAATGGACGCCTTGTTCCAGCAAAAAACGTATAACATCAGCAGGGTGAAGCTTGTTCCCATCGGGGTAGCAAGGCCTGCAAGAATGCCAGGAATTGAGACGGTGTGAGACGAGAAAAAATTGCGAAGGACATACCAATCAACAGTGACAAGACTCAACAAGATATGGGAGTAGACTGTCAACTCCGTCTGCTCGCTCTGCTGTCGTGCCAGGGGAGTATCGAAACGTTCAATTTGGGGAAGAGCTCGACTAGCCATTGAAGAGAAGATATTTTGAATATTCATAAGAGCGCCAGGTCTTTTAGATCGTTTGCAGCATGCCTTGCCTGCAGGCAAGAAGCTTGGGCCAGGGCAACGTCCGCGGCCTTGAGTTTTGTTGCCAAGATCTTCAGATATTCCATTTTTTTGCGCACAACACGAAGTCAAGAAACAAAAACAAAATATTATATAAGCAAAAAATACATGCTACTTGAAACTCGACCAAGAAAAAAACAAGAAAAAAAAAGGACTACTGTCCATCGTCTACATCATCTACAAGATCGTTACATTTTCCCTCCGCGTCCAGGTGCGCCGCATGCCCTTCAAAGCACCGGACCAACTTGCATGCTTTGCACTCCATCCTCGCCGTGGAAACAACGGCCCAGACATCGGTTGGAATGCCCAGCCTGGAGTTCCATTGTAAAAGGGCGGCAGCAGTAGGAGTGTCCAAGAATTCTGCTGAGTTTCCTAGGCGTTGTCCTTGAGGAACCAAGCGAGGCTGGAGATCGTGACGGCGCTCAGGAGGGGGCCGTGATGCAACTGCATAACATACATTGAGCCTTGCGAAAGGAGAAGAGGAGAAGGAGAAAAGGAAACTTTACCTGCACGCGCTTCTGGACAATTACCGCAGTTTCCCATACGAATGTGATCGTTGAAAGCATCCTCGGAGTATTGGCAACAGCAGACCAAGCACGTCACCGAATCTTCGACAATGGCGTCCATGACCTCTGGAGAGATCCCTAAGGTGGAGTTGAGCGCACGAATTGCCGAGCCTATTGGGGAACCAAAGAATCTGAGTTCTTGGTAGGTGATTTTTAGGCAGGTGGGGGTGAAGGCTTCGTCGTAGGTACGCAAGACTTTGTGGGTGACACTTTCCGGTTTGGGATACGCTGGATGGTGTTCTGGGTTGGCTGGAGACATGTTAAGGGAGTTCAGGACAGATAACAAAGAATAACGCACTCCGAAAAGTACCATTCAGAATACCTTCCCAACAACGATCCAGGAGGGCAATATCTATATGTGTATGCATATCACTATTGGTATACCAAAAAAAAGTGAAGAGGGAAGAGACGTACCACAATATTTCCTTCCAGTATAGGCAGCTGCATTGAAACGGGACACATGTGTTGGGCTGTCCTTGGTCCGTAGACGTGGGACCGGACGACGAACAGGAGGAATAGGACCACCGCAGCTACCAGAGGATGAAGACGAGGGAAGAGAGTTTTGCGACGATGAGGATGAAGGCTGAGAAGAGGAGGACACTTGGGAGGATGAAGGGGAAGCAGAGGGTGTCCTCGATGATCTTGCCAACAAACGTGCAACTTCCTCCTCCTCAGTCGCATCTGCAAAGAACAATCAGCATGTAGCCGAAGGGAGAAGCAGAGAGAGTGAGAGAGAAAAAACATGCCTTGGCAGACGTCGCGGCCACAGGCGGGGTCAATTCTGAAGATTACTGGTCGGACTTTGGGAATTATGACTGGAAATAATTAGACGGGTATATGAGTGAAAGTAGACGCGCACCTTGGTAACTACAGACATGATCTCCAGCTTGGAAAAAGTCTTGAGGCTGCTGGTCGATGATTTTGTGTAGACGTAGTTTCATCGGCGCGTAAGGTTGTCCTTGAGGGTTTAGGTGGGGGCAAAGAGGGAAGGTGAAGCCGGCAATAGAAGTGAACGACCCAGCTCCTGCGGGAGAGAAGCCATTTGCGGTTATGCGCTGGGGACTGCACGACATTTAAAACATAGTTGAAGAGTAGCAGAGGATTAAGAACATACCGTGGAATGATATCCCAGTTGCCGTCCTGATGGTTCCAGCTCACTAGCACGCCAGCATCAACATAGAAAGCGAGGTCGGCCATGGCCCTTGCAAGAATGAGCTTTTGAGCAGGAGATGGAATCGGAGGCTGGGGGAGGCCTGGGAGTGGAGTGCGTCTGTAGGGATGGTAGGACATGGTGGATGGGAAAGGATGAACGGGTTGTCTGAAGCTCTGCGTCCATTCTGCCTATATATCCTGCAGTCCATCCCAGCGACGCGACGCGGCGACCTGACCAGCACACAAAAAAATGTCGAAGTCCAATGTGAGCAGACACGTTGAGTGGAACGTGTACCTAGATGAGCCTTGAGGCAAGTTCCGAGGAGTTGAGTAGAAAGTATTATTTTATTTCCTGGCAGATACACAAGGATAAATACCAAGGGCGCGGGAAAGGCGGGTCACAAAGGGCGCGAGAGGCGTGGCCGAGAAGGCCTCGGACATCAGCCACGTGGATCACGTGATAAGGTCTAGGCCGGTCGCGGTGATGCCCGCTGTGATCCGGGGCCAGCCGAGTAGGAAGCATCTACTCTACTCTCCGGCTCGAGTACCTATGTCTTCGCTCTGTGAAAAGCCTTCCACGGTCCGACGATGAGAAACTCCCAGACACTATCTTTCCCGCTGCAGAATATTCTGCATTTATCAACAGGCTCCTTGCATTCCTACCTGAACTGTAGGCTCGAGCCAGCCGCAGACGCCTGCCGGGAATTTTGATGACAATCGATCGCAAGCCGTTGGCGAAGCGGCTGGAATATAATAACCGGCCGGTTGCAGGTCGGAAGTTGCCGGCTTCGATTAAGTGGACTTAGAGAAATTTTGCTCTTGTCGAAAAATCAAAGTTGTCTTAGAAAAATTCTGAATAGACAGTTCTGTTCTTAATACATGCGTAAATGATATCTATTGGTTTTCAAAACCACAGCTGCAGAAATGAGACTACAAAAATGAATATGAATTCACCTGTCCATTTTGGGACTTCTCCTTTCTTCGTCTTTTCTTCGCCGCCTTGCCATGCCGCCAAAACGCAAAAAAGCGGATGATTCGGACGACGACTACTGCGACACGTCTACCAAGCGCAAGCGCAAGCCCGATGAAACTTTCTTTCAGACCAGCAGTGCACCATCTTCTCCCAGAGTTACAGCCCAGCAAACACCAGAGGATGCAAATGGAGCCAGTGAGGACCGAGACCTGACGCCGTTAGCTCCCCTGGCTGGTCTCGCCACAATGCTAGCCGCATCTCGTCGTCAGGGGTCCTCAGGCATGGCTTCGAGTTCTGCTGCCCAGCCCAAAACTCCGCGAAAAAAACGTAGAGCAGCATCGGAGGACCCACAGCTTTCTTCTCCTGCCACTTCTACAATCTTTGAGCCCAGCCCTGCGCGTCCTGGCCGCCCGCGTGGATACAAACCGGCGAAGAATCCGCGTCAATCCAGGAAGGACAGCACTCCTGCAGAGCGCGAGGAGCTGCGCACGGCGGCCAAGGAGGCGACACGCGTCAAGGAACTCCAGCACAAACGCCAGAAGACCGCTGAGGCTGCTCAGAAAAAGCGCCGGGAAAAAGAGCTGGAGGAAGCCATTGAGGCCGAGGAGGAACGCACGAGAAAGCTTGCCAAAGCCCTCGAGATTTTTGAAAACATGATGCTACCGGTGGAGCATGGCGGAGGTGGTTTCGAAGATGTTGCAGACTTCTTCCAGACTCTGCTCAGCGAGAACGGTGGACAGGCAGGAATAAATCTCACGCGGCACATAAAGACCCACGGAAAGGGCATCATTGAAGCGATTGTGGAGCGAGTACCAGCGGTCGGGGAGGAGTTCCTGGACGAGAAGTTCGACGCAAAGCTGGAGAAGGTGCTGCAAAAGGAGGGAGCCGCCATCCAGAAGCTCCTCACGCGCGATTGGACCACAGATGTTATGACATTGTTGGAAGAGTTTACAATGGAGGGCCTTGGAGAGGAACTTGTTGGAGTTGCGCCGACGCTTTGGAGGATACTGGAGAGCGTCACAAATGCCAGCGCATCGACGCGTAGGAAGAGCCAGGGCGAGGCGAGGCGCGAGAAGACTTTGGTATGGGTATCGATTTCCTTTTTGGGAAGTATGTACGTTAACACGTCCACAGGTCTTTACTTCCGTGTGCGCCATGCTTAGCGTATCGCGTTCGCAGAAAGCAAACAATTACCAGGTCGTCATCGGCCTGTTCCTGCTCGCGTCGGGAGCTGCCAAGCGAGAGATTGAGGTGCTGGCTCACGCCGGTCTTTCCACCTCCTACAATACCATCAAGGACCACATCCACAAATTATCGGCAGAGGCCACTGAACGCTTTCAAAAGCTTATCAAGACGAAGATGTGCTTCATTGTATGGGACAACTTGAATATCGCCTTCCGTGTGGAGTCGCAGCGGCTGAATTCCGCAAATCACTTCGACAACGGGACTACAGCAACTGCAATTCCCGTTTACAACCCAGATACCGGGGGTGATACACCTCTCGGGACGCTTCCACTCCACCTAAAACCGCCGCGCACGACCACGTTCCCTATTCTCGATTGGAACTGCACTGATGTCTTACCGTCACCTATAAGTCTTGAAGAGCTCACGCGGTGCTGTCTGTGGCAAGTCAAGCGGCTCGCGCTGCAGCACATTGGCAACTTGGAACACCTCAAAGCTGCTTTCGCAGAATGTCCCGAGGTTGACCCCATCGCTGTGCATCTAACTCCGCAGTTCCCGTTGCCAGCGATGCACGACGACGAGTCTAGCATCGAAGGTACCATCCGTGTCTACGTCCAGATCCTGCGGAATCTGGGTGTTACCAACGAAGATCTACGTGCCCATGGTCTCCTATTTACTGATGGTGACCTTCTGACCGACTCGCTGGTAGACAAGGTGCGCTTTTCCGTCTCCTTTGGGAATTTCACTGAATTATGTTGTAGGTTGAGTCTGCACGTCGGAACAGTAGCGAGCCGATTGAGGGCATGAAGGCAACGATTCGTCGCTTCGGCCTGTTCCACGCAAAGATGGCAGGGTGCCGCCTAGTCGTGAATGAGCATTGGGGCAAACCCAATTCGCTTTGGCCGGGCAGTTTGTGGTGGGAGCACCACACGCTACTCAAGCGTAAGCCCTTGGCGGCGGACTGGAAAAACAAGACGGCGACGCCGTGGAAGCCCTCGCACGAGTTGCTGCACATGTCTGTGGCTGCACATGTCAAGGACGGTTTCCGTATTCATTGCGGAAAGCCTGATTTGGATGCATGGGCTTCCTCTGCGACGATGGCTGAGTTTGACCGAGTTGCAGAGCAGGTTTACCGTAAACTCTTCACCACCGAAGCTCTCGACAACCTCCGTTCACAGCCACCAGCTCTTCGCGACATTACACATGAGAATGTGCTCCTTCTCAATCGTGATGCGCTTTTCTATATCGAGTTTGTTTCTGCCATCAAAAAAGGGGATATCGGGCGCGTTGTCAATGTTCTCTCATGCTGGATGGTGATGATGAGGTCGCCGAAGACGATGCCCAAATACGCCGATGCAATATTCGAAACGTTGCGACGGATTGACCGCTACGATCCTGTTTTGAAGTGCGTAGTTGGTGCAATCCTGTTTATCTAATAATAACATATATTGCAGACGCTTTTTCCTCCACAACTGGCTGGTCAATCTTACGGGACGTCCATATAGCTTCAAGGAGGTTGATCTTCTCCAGGAGCACCAAAATTTCTGGGCGAAGGTAAGCCTGAATATGAAGACTGCTTCTCATAGTACTAACAGTCTGTTCAGATCATCTATAATGCTAAAGGTTCTAATAAAAGCTGGGACTGGCTATCTATGATCACCGTATGTATATTTACGCTGCGTGACACCATGCGCACAGTGCAGAAGGCCTTCAAAATCCCAGCTCTCGGCGAGACCCACAAAATCCCGGACATGTCGGCGGAGGTCCAGCAGCTTGCTGATGCTCTCCGGGATGAACGAATCCAAGAGTTCGTTCCCGATCGTCCAGCAAATGACCCCAACGACTCAACAGCAGTGACACCGGTCCGCGATCTTCTTGCAGAGGGAGCCAAGTATGCTGATGGTCGTGGGGCTTTTAAAAAATTCACAAAAGAAAAACGGCGAGCTCAGAACTTGGGTTTCGTCGACGCGGTTGATGAAGGTGAGGACACGATTGGTGAGGACGGCGAGCAGTCCGAGACGGAGGGACAGGATGAGCAATACGAGATTACGTCGGAGGATCTGGAAATGGATGAGGAGGAGCCTTATGCTGATGCTGATGCCCTCTTGACCACGGCCACTGAACTGGTCGCAAATGTAGAACAATAATATAATTATCTATCACACCTCCGTATCTACGGGTACAGGACCTGGGACATTATGAATGCGACAGAGTTCTGTGAGAGTTTTGTCGAGAACACCTTGTAAAAAAGTGGCATCCCGGTACACTTGTGAGTCGTCAGCATTAAACTTCCGAGCATTATCAAACATGCGATGCCATAGTGCTGCATAGTCGCTGCTTGTTTTTACCAGGCTCTTGGTGTGGGCATATTTGCTTATAGTTGCCATCGAGAGAGGGTTTGCAATGACAAGGTAGTAGCTGGCCCATTTCTGTTCAAATTTATCAGAAATGTATTGGCACATGGAATAGTGCACACCTTCTTGCTCGGAAGTCTCTTGAAAATTTGACAAACCTTCTCTGTCGAGTCTTCCCGGGTCAGGTTGGAAATAACCTCGTGACAGCCGTTGAAGACAAGGGATAGTTTCTTGCGGAGATCTACGGCAGCAAGGGCCTCGAGCTGAGTCAAAGCTCGCTCGTGATCGCGTTCTTCCCGTGCTTGCAGCTCGAGGTCGGGGTAGTCGACGAGACAGGCTATGATGGCTTTCACAACCTCGTCGCCAAACATAGAAGTCCAGTTCCAGCGAACCATGTCCTGCATTGCTTGGACGGAAGTGATATTGCGTGCCCGAGCCGCCAATGAAGCTACAATCTGGTCAGACATGAGTATTTTGCCTGTGACAATATACTGGTTGGGCCAATGCTTTTTCGCGATTGTGTCCCGAAGCTCCAACAACATATCAGTGACCGCCTGCACAATCTCCTCGGAGGTCTTTGCATAGCGGCGTCGACCTGATTTGAGGTTAGAACCCCCCGTGAAAGCGACGGTCTCAACAGGGAAGAGGTCGGGATTACAGTTGTCACAGCAGCGAGCGTTCGGTGGTTGAGTATAAGGTAAAACATCTGTAGATTCTTGAGCTTCAGATAAAAGAAAATTGGGAGCCCGCACGTTTTGATTCATTTCCAAAGAATTTATTCCATGGAATTCGACGGCAACCTTTGGTCACAATATACTCGAGGAGGAAGCGGCGATCGCGGGCTTCCATGACCGACATGGCCTTCTTCGCCTTTCGCTTGAGCACAGTTTCTGTTTCGGTCTCATCGTCAATGGCAGCCTCGCGGTCCATCTGCTGGCCTTCTTCGATCTGCTCCGGCTCAGCAGGATCATCGTCATCCTCATCTTCTGCCATATCACTCTTGAGAATTTCAAGCTCAGCCTCGTAACACATGTATGCAGCACTTGTGACGTAGAGGATCGCTTCGCCGAGGATCTCTGTGATGCGACCACAGCGGCCGATTTTCTGGATCAATGACAAAAATGACTTGGGGCACATCCAGAGAATGACCCGTAGAATGTTCTTGAAGTCCATTCCCTGCGAGTTTTTTCAGCGATTGTCACAGCATGTATTCAAACGAGAAGCACGCACCATTCCCAACGCATCTGTGGCGGGAACTCCACGCAAATTTCCGTTATTAATTGCCTCCTGCATTGCCACCTTCTCCTTCTCATCGATAAAGCGATGGTAAAACTCGAAGACAGTGTCCTCGATATCGTCGGGGGAATTGTCCCGGAAGAAGTCCTGCATTTTCTCGGTCACCATGCGTCCCTCCGCATACATAAGCGTCTGGGGAAAGTCCTTCGCACCCGACCCTTCTTTAGGAAAGAGAGTAATGAGGTCTGCAAAAGTGTCCTGCGGGTGCTGTAGAATGCGCACGGAGAGCGCGACGTTTGGCTTCGCATTGGACACCGATACACGGGCACAGTCTGCGCGAAGCCTCAGTTTGGCCAAAATTTCGAGGATGACATCGCGGGGCATAGTAGCAGATGCGACAACAACAGGAAGCCCACTCGGCATGCGGGCGAGAAGAATGTGAAGCTTGGAGTACTCTGGCCGAAAAACGTCGTTGCCCCACTCGCTAATGCAATGGCCCTCGTCGATGTTGAGGGATTATTCTATTGAGGAACCCCGCTTCCAATGGAAACCCCTCAAAAAATGATTGTGTTATTTGGAAACCCTGATTCCAAAGGTTTCTCGCCGCCGGTGGGTCCGAAACGCCTCGGCGCGGTAGCCGAAACGCGGTCACATGTAGTTACAGGCCATTCAATTATTGTAAAATTCCAACAAGACCGACTTGACCCACTCTTTCACGTAACGAAACCGAGTCCAGCTATCAAATCACAAATTGCGCAAGGTTCAAATCATTGTTGCAAAATTCAATTACAAAGTGATTTACAGCTGAAGAGGGCATCTCGAGCGATTGTGCCCCTCCTGCCGGCATAAAGCACATTTGTAGGTCCTACCTACACGGGATCTCTTCGGAGCAGAAGAGGGGTCATCATCCTGGGTGCTGATTGCGTCGGCCTGGGTGCGAGTCGTACGACGAATATTCAAAGTTCCGCCGCCGCGTTGCCGCCCCTCTCGTGCATTAGTCAGGCGGGCTGTTCGTGGGCGACCTTTATGAGCGATGACAGGTGGATCCATAATCGTGTCAGGGCGCGTTTCGTCAATGTTTCGCTGACTGGTAAGCAAGTTTAATAGACAAATGATGTGAAGTTGAGCACATACTGCAGATCCTGGAGACTTTGGATGAGATCAGACACCTGCTCGCGAGTTTGAATGCCCGCAATGAGCGGCCGAATGGCGGCCTGGACATTGTGGAAGACATCACGCGCTGGAACAGTCTGTGTACGCGGTGGTGGTGTCGTTTCATGGGAAGAGTTGTCAAGGGGGTTGGAAGCGAATGCAGAGCGTATTGTTTTGGTCGGCAGACGAAATTCAGATACACCAAGTTCGTGAGTCCGGCAGACGGCAGGAATAGACTCTGTTGCGAGCTCTGGGTTCTGATGCCACCTGTGACAGAATTGTCAACAAAATTGAGTAAAAGGAATGAACTGGCAACTACCTTGGGCGAATCAAAGAGATGTGGAACGGAAGATTTTGAACATCAATCCATATGCGAAAAAAATGGCGACATGGGATGCCAAGATTAGAAGGCATACAGCAATCGCAAAGATAGCGCCCGTCCGACAGGACCACCAGGTAATGGACTACACCCGTAGATTCATGTTTGACAACAAGTAAATGCCGAACTGTCAGTCCCCGTTTGATCACCAGCGCAACCAGCCACCGAACAGATACATGAGCCTTGTCGTTCTCGAAGGTGTTGATCATTTGCTGCATGTGATTTAAATGTAAGACTTGGAGAGAGAAAGATGGAAGGTGGGCGTACATTCTCTTCGCCTGAAATCCACTCGAACCCGGGTTCCTTGTTTAATTGCATCACATATTCGGTCTGGTATCGAAGTTAAGATGGCAGTAGGTGTTGGCAGAATTGAACCATACCCAAGAGGTGATTTCGCTTGGGCGTTGAACCACTTCGGTGGAATAGAACAAGCTATCTTGCATCTGCTTGTAACAAGTTTGGAGTGCGAAGGGACCTGCATGTTCGCGAAGCAACTTCAGCGGTCCGGCAAAAAGTGACTCGAGATTGGATTCATGTCGACGGCGGGATGACTGAGAAGTGTTCAGCTGAGGCAAGAAGATGCAGAGAATAATTTACCTGGCGCACTTGAATGAGATCGCGTCTGGTCTGATCCTCCGTGCGTGCATTCAGGCCGTTGAAAAGCTGAAGGAATGTTTTTTTCGGTCCACCAATGATCTTGTTGATTCGGTTCTCCCCCTCCGAACGCCCACTCGTCCGTACACCTGCAGTGAATATGTTGCTCACCCACGCCCAGGCCCAATGCGACCGACAGGGATATAGTTCCTCGTCGAGATATTTAGCTGCAGCAGGATAACGGGTGCCCAAAAGACCCCACTTCCGTTCAAACTCTTCAGGTGATACAGCACGATAGACAGCCCAAAAGTCCCGATTGAAATCGTCCCAATCTCCTCGGAGTACAGGTCGGAGTTGAGTCGCCACATTTCCACCGAGATGATGTAGACAATAGAGGTGAAAGGATAAAGGAAGGACATCTCCTGAGCTAGCAATCAGCGAAGGGTGCCGATCGGATGCTAGGACCTCAGGTGGTCTGCCAGCACTCCGGAGGTGGTTTTTGAAGACCCAGTTGTGGGTTTCGGTATCTTCGGAGCGATGTACCGCATACCAACAGTTGCGGGTACTGCCGAAGTTGTCGATAACAATTCCTAGTGTTCGATGAGGATTACACGGAATCAAAAAATCAAAATAGTGAGGCGTACCGATGTTGAGTGGATAACCATATTGATTGCGGCAGTAAGTGTTGTCGTTAATGAGAATGTCATAGAAGCGACGCGCCAAAACGGCTTGGTTTGGGGACTGCCACCACAACGCGATGACAACCTGATGTTCATCCAACTTGACATCCCAATCCCAACGTGGGTCAAGCTCCCTCAATTCTCTAAGTTTTGCAAGAACAGAGGGCATGTCGCCGCCTAGCGCCAAATACACCTCGTTCGCCTCCTTGCGGGCAGCATTGATCAGATTAGACACCTGCCGTGGTTCTAAAACATTGTCAGGAAAGCGCGCACGAAGAATATGAGTCAAGTGGGTCCGAGTAAAATTCCCTGTTGACGCAAACTCGGACACGAGGTTGCGTTGATCCTCGGTTGGAGGACGGGGGATATGACCTCCGACCGGGACTTGAGGGGGATGGTTGTGTTCCCAGTCGACTATGGTGACATGCCATCCACCACCCGCTACCGCAGCCAAATTGACGTGCACTGTACAGTTTGTGCGGATCGTGCGGCCGGCACGATGATCGGATGGGTCGATATCCTCGCGATGGACCGCATTGGGCTGACCGTAATGGTTGCAACGCAGGCTTATGCGTCGTACTGAACCATCGTTGGCGCGTTTTGTTTGGCCGACACGCCAGATGTGGCCTTGTTGTGCTTGGAGGGCATAGACTGCCGCCTGACCGAGTTCAAATGTCGTGAAGAAGGACCCGAGACGGACCACATCAACCGTGGGTAAAGAGCGTGGTGTAACACTGTTTTGAGGCGGATCCTCCGAACCGGCTTTCACGGTACGGACACGGGGTGGTGCAGTGACGGAGGAGTCAACAATGATAATGTCAGGGTCAGATTTAACTGCTGCAAAGGTGAGTCGACGCCGTGGAAGTGGCCGGAATGGCCGTTGCTCTCCAGGTGACAGAGTAAGGTCGATGATAGAGTCCATCCTCTCAGTTTTCACCGCAGCACCAGCTTTGTGCACGGGACTGGGAGTACAGAGATCAATTACCCCGGCATCGAGATCCGCTGGTTCTGGTGTGGCTGCGATGTCAAGAACAATTTGTGACGGGTGAAGACGCGGAAGTTGCGAAAAGGGGGGTAGGAGTGCGAGAGGAGATGCCCGGATGCTCGTTATGCGAGCCGGATATGTGTTTGTGGGCTGTGGTGAATGATGAGAAGTGAACATAAGGAAGCATTCAACAAACTCACCAGCGAATTTACAGCGATTTCGGACCCTCCCGAGTCGCAAGAATGCCCTCCTTGCTCCCGTAATATCCGCAAAAAGTGGTGAATTGGATGGAAGACCTGAATTTAAATGCAGTGAGAAACTACATAATTCGACGCCTGAATTGAATCTCACATTCGGAGCATCAAGATTGAAGTCATTGTATCCGACCGGGCCTTCCATTGTAGACTCTTCGCTGAGATCTTGTTGTGAGACGCATGAGGTGACCCAGTCAGCGTATACCTGAAAAGGTTGAATTTTCAGGATGGAGATGTCACTAAAAAGCGTCCAGCTCACCTCATCTCCGCTCTGGGTTGACGCGGTGACATGGTAAAGGATTAGGTCCCGCAGGGCACGATTGCGGAAGAATGGGCTCATCTCTGTGCTCCAGGTGCCAACCTCTGGGTCCAATTTTCTCTCAACAAAATTCAACGCTGCGACGCCACAGCTACCAGAGCCAGGACCTTGACGCAGTACGGTAGATGCTGCTACGGAAACAGGAACTGTGAATCCTGTTCCGCCTAGAACCCACTGCAAGACTGGCAACACCCCAGTGTCGCTGTTCACGTTCAGTGAATCCCCGAACCGGAGTTTTGTGGAGTCCGTGGCATTGTACACGGAATGATGGTTCAAGGCGCAACTAAACGAAAAGATCTGTTCAACCACTGTCTGCTCCAGCCGGCGCCGAATAGCGATAAGGTTGGGCGAAAAAAACCGAGGGGATTGGGCAAAGAGGTATTTGGCATCGTTCAGGAAGTGTGTCGCGAGGATGAGTGTTGACGGAGTCCCGTACGGCGAAGCAACAGCCTGGGTGAAGTAGAGAAGCTCTGCGACAGCATTTAGAACATCTTCATGAAGCCACTCCTCCCCAAGCAAGCATGACAATTTCCACAATGGAAAATCTGTGACACAAAAACCAAAGATCGGCGAACGGATGGGTAGGCTTAAAAAGCGCTCCAGTATCGAGGCCGAAATAAGAGGTGTAGCGGAGAGATGGTTAACGAGAGCCCGCGCTGCCTGGAACACGATTTTATTGTTGTTTAACTGGGTGAAACAACGAAGCTAGGTGCATTGTGAGTGGTTAAAACACCGAAGTAGGTAAGGACCGCACCTTAGACAAGTGGTACAGTCGGTCCACTGTCTTGCCAGCAAGTATGAGTGAGACTGCAACCGAACGAGCACCTTGCCCGAACGCCTCTTCCATATCCCGCAAGATTGGGAGGAGGTCATCGATATGGGGAATAGTCTCGTGTGGTTCAACCTCTGAATCAACGTCGTTCGGTGTTTCGTCTGCGAAGGTCCAAGCTGAGATGGTTTTGGGGGCACATATGGTTGGATATTCGAGTTCAGCAGCCTCTTTAAAAGTGACCCCACTGAAATATGTGGCAGAATAACGTGTCGAAGGGTGCGGCGTCGAATAGACCAGGTAAGGGGAAAGGGAGGCCATTTCACGAGTTCACAACACTTTCTTAGCTAGCTTTTATAGACTGCTGCACGTCAGCAAGAATTACCGAGTCGGATATTCGACTTCCGTGAAACGCGCACAGGTTCACCGCAGTCGCCATAAACCGGTTTCAGTCAGAGGCCATTAGCGGAGGCACTGCAAGCTGCACAAAGACACACCCGGCAAGGTCTTATTAGCACAGCGTCCGCTTGATTTTGCCTAGACGCAGGCAATAACCTCCAAAGATTAAAAACTATTGGGATGGGGCCATGGACGTATACCAGCAGTAATTATCTCTGTGGAATAGTACGGAGATATGCACTTTCATGTGAACTTGAACAATATGTACTCACCAGATCTCAGAAGAGCACAGAAGCATGCTGAAGTAGCGGCGCTGACACACAGCCTCGGGTACATATGCATAGTAGAGCTAAGACCCTTTGGTGAGTTTCATGTACCATTCACGGCAACTGAGAACAAGCTAACAACCCGACTCATGTTTCAACATGCAGATTGTGGCTTGCTAATATTACTTCGCAGTTTCTTCACTGTATAAGCTCCTGTTGTTGCAGTAAAGGCGAAGATAATGCCTCGGAGGAGGAGTGGAAGCCGGGAAGTAGACTTGGAAGTAGGTGGTCTTCCGAACGCGACAAACGCGCGACGTGTTGTGTGTCTGAGTTTGGCGTGATCCGGGCCGGCCGTAAGGCAATCAAAACCTCGGTGATGTCGGGAGGGCTTTCCATTAGACATTTTGAGGGAGTTCTTCGGGTAGGGGGGTTTCCATTGGAAGCGGGGTTCCTCAATAAAATAATCCGATGTGATAGCCACAGCCGGCACACCCCTGGAGATGAGGTCATTTGCCTGGGACTGCATGAGTGCAGTGAGGGGCCCAACGACCAAGAGGATCTTTTGGCATGCCTCGTCGACATTGCCAGGTTCCCAGTAGTAGAAAAGCGCGAACCAGAGTGCCAGAGTCTTGCCTCCTCCAGTAGGTATGTCTAAGATGGTGCTGATGCCTTTGAGAACATTCTGGCCGACTTGGGTTTGGTATGGACGCAGAGATGGGACGCCGAAGAGTTCACAGACGAGTTTCGATGCCCTCTCGAGCCTTGCCGGGTCCAGCTCGGTCAATGGCTTGAAGGGCATGAGGGATCGGATAGGAGAGCTTAAAGCGGTGATTTGCACACATAATTCGCGTGTAGCTTCGTCCCAATGTATTTTTACGTCCCAAAAATCGATAGGATCTCTACTTAGATACATTCAGAAGGAAACTGTCTCTTCAGATTTTTTCTACGGGGACTTCGGATTTTCGACGAAGCGGAAATTGCACCAAGTCCACTTAATCGAACCCGGCAACTTCCGACCTGCCATCGGCCGGTTATTATATTCCAGACGCTTTTCCGCCGGCTTATTGATCGATTGTCATCAATATTTCGCCGTCTCGAAAATCGTTTGGTTCGAGTCTACCTGAACTGTCCGATAACCACTTCGCGGGTATCGGGGAAGTACGGGTTCAGACATCGGATGTCCTTGCTGCGACAAGGACTCGGAGGATGAACCAAGGCCTCCGGATTTGAAGTTAGAATATCGATTCTGCGTCAATTCCACGGACGAGGCGGTTACACGATCGCTGTATTCTAAATACCCGTATCATCTAGACGCCTTCATTCATTATCATTTACGAGGCAGCGGCTCATTTACCTGCCACCTCCAAAAGCCGACCCTCTCTTTTTTCAGTTGAGGAAACCTCAATGATTGCGTAGTACAGGGTAGCGCATGTAGAAAGCGGCGCCTGCTGTAAGAGCCGATTCTTTTCAACAGAGCGTGGTTCGGTTGCAGACTTTCCGATGATATACGAAGAAATGTGGCGCGAAGTCGAATTTTAAATACATACTGCGAAAGCCGCATGCCACGTAACACAAGTATGTGGCATCATAATACTTGTGTTCATGAGTCAATCCTAATATGCCGCAGATCAAACCGACGCAGAATATTAGTACCCTCGCAACGCAACGAAGTTGATCGAACAACGCTAAAGTGCAAGCTGATGCTCAAAAGTTGATATGCGTCGCTGCGAGCATTCGCCGCCGACTATCATGGCGGCAAACGTGCCCAGCTGTCGTATAAATCGAACCAAGAAACGTTGAGTCTGCTACCGGCAACGAGCACATCGGCGAAAGAAATAACGATAGTGGCGGAAAATGTGCCAAACGAACCGTCTCTACAGTCCGGACAACTTCAAAGTCAGAAGAGCGGAAGCAAAGTCCTACTTGTTAGAGACTTCCTTGAAACCGTACATTCTCATTTCAGGAAGGACCTGCCAAGAAAGCAAAAGGTTTGAACTCATCTGGACCCCGCATGACGAGGAGATGCCGAGGGAATCGATACTTGGTGCAACCGAGAATATTTTGAGAGACTGAAACACTGTGAGAAGAATACGTTTAGGTTGAAACTTTCTCATTACTATCAAGATGGACCTGCACTGTGCAGTTGTTAGTCGTAAAGAAGTTAGTTTCGTCAGTCGAACAGAGTCTGCAGGAGATTCAGTTCTTCAAGGACAGCAGTGGGGAACTCCGTGGTGACTTGTGGGGGATAACCAGTCCTTTAGACGTCAGAGTTGAGGAACTGGTAACGCCAGATGGCCGCAGCAAATTTGACGAGCTGGTGCAAGCTGGGTGCAAGTTGGGTGCAAGCAAGGTGCAAAGGCATCAAAATGCGGATCAAGCCGGGAATCATTGCACTCCCACCATGATTTAGGTAAGCAGTGGCGCTCTTCCTCGCCTCTCCCTTCGCGTCTCTTCCAACTTCTCTGTCACAATCAAGTCCGCGCGATATGGCCCACAAGTCCCCGGCGATGAAATTCTTGTGAGTTTTGCGACACGTCCATCGAGTGTTCTCAGTCTCACACCTGGCTCGATGCATCAGTGACCTGACAATGGGTCCACACGACGCGTTGTTTGCTCAAATTCCAGCCCGAGAGCTCGTTCGTCTCATGCTCACATGCCGACGCGTCTACTTCCTTGTTCAGGATACTTGCTTCAACCTGACTCGCCTCCTCTCTCCCTTTTTCGGCGACGCGGCAGAGGTGGAGCGATTCAGGTGGATCCAGGCCCAGACGGCTACCGTCATATCTGGATCTATAGCTCTGCAGTACTTCAACCGGATGACTTGGCCGGACTCCGATATGGACATGTACACCGATCGTTCATCCGCCGTGACCCCCGTTCAGTTCATCATCTCGAACGGGTACACCTTCGATCCCCGTCTCTCTCAGAAGAAGGATGTCTTTGCGCAGCTTTCGGAGTCCGTCAAAGACCGACCTGTGAGCTACCTGGGACGCGGTATCGCAGATGTGCTGGATTTTCACAAAGGCGACAAGAAGATCCAGCTTATCATTGCTACATCGACGCCCATGGAGGTCATTCTGAGCTTCCACTCCAGTGCGTCACCCTGCCGATCTAAAAGATACCTGAAGCTAACCATCCCGCAGCACCGGTTATGAACATCCTCACTCACAACAAAGCTCACGCGCTGTACCCGCGGTCGACATTCGAGACCAAGAAGGCGTTGGTCATCGAGACGGTTGGCGCGGGCCAGGAGGCCGGGCGGCAAAAGTATGTAAACCGCGGGTGGGACATGATCTCCGACGCGTCAGTGAGCAGCAAATCGGAGCTCGGCGTGAGGATGGTTCGCTCCGTGGGCGATACCTTCACGTGGACGCTGCCTCTCCCTCCCCTGCGCAATAGCGTGTTCGCCGCAATCCCGGACCTCTCCCCGATCAATTCCTGGCAGCTCGCTTGTGACGGAGAGACGACGTGGACGGACTGGCACGTATTGGAGCATCCTGGACTCCAGTACCAGTATATCGTCGCCGGCAATGAGGCGCTTATGGCTGTATCAGATGAGGTGTTGTGCGTCGAGATTCAATCTGCTTTTCTGCTTCAACTTGCTTATATGCATTTCCTTCAGGGCAAAAGCCACCGAGTTCCCAATTGACGCGTGTCTCTGCCGCGCTATCAGTCGTCATTACCGCCACTCAAGGGCATAAATCGTATAAATCGCACGACATATATCTTCCCGATCTTACAACCATTATAACAATTTTATTTAAATCTAAGTACTTATATCTGCTGAACTTTAAAAGTTTACGAGGATCTTCTTTCTTGCTCGCTGACAGATAATTCGGATCCCTCTGTGTACCGATGCAACAAGTTTGTTTCCCCAGCCCCTCTGATCGAGCAAAACTAACACTCGGGATCCTCCAAGAGCGAGACTCTTGGAGGACTTTTCTTAAGGGAACAAGAAATCATTGTATCTATAGTGTACAAAAGGCTCCGAATCGTGGTCTCGGACGCGCGCCGGGCCATTAATTCCTTTCGTACAACGCGTGAAGTAACCGCACGTGTGATCGTTACAGCGTGACATGGACGGCTTGGCAGAAACCACCGCGCCCGAAGGCTCGCAAGATCTGCAATCCAACGCCGCTCCGTCGGAAGCTATCTCGAAGCGAAAACGCGAGTCGATAGGCTCGTCTGATGGCGCTGCCTTAGAACCCTCAGGCTCCTCGAAACGGAAACGCGACTCGATTGAGTCAACTCCTACCGACGCTGAATCTCCTTCCGCCAAGCACTCCAAGTCCTCTCATCGCCACGCAAAACATTGGGACCTCGAGGGCGACTTGTTCGTGCGCATCGACGACTGCTGGATGAGGCTGAGGAAAAGCAGCCTTACGAAGCAGTCCGAATGGTTCACAGATGTCTTTTCCGCTATCGAGGAAGGGAGGCTGGTTCCAGAGCCCAAGCGGGCATATGCTGAAGGAACTGTAATCCTTGTGGACGTCAAAGATGTGCAGAAGTGCTACCATGTTCCAGCTTTGGGTGTATCTGCGGCGGATTTTGGTCTTCTTCTCACTGCCGTCGATGCTGCTATGTATGTTTAAGAACCCTTTAATTTTACCTCTCACTGAATCTATGAACCAGATCCTACTGTCACAATCCCCCATCTTTTCCTGTCATCTCAGCAATCCTGCGCGCAGCAACTGACCTCAAATTCCCCATGTTCCGTG
Organism: Mycena crocata; assembly: GCA_029281795.1. NCBI lineage: Eukaryota > Fungi > Basidiomycota > Agaricomycetes > Agaricales > Mycenaceae > Mycena > Mycena crocata. The sequence continues at coordinate 327,515 of JARJCP010000105.1, read as the reverse complement.
ACTGGGCAGTGCAGTCCATCCAGCAGATGTGGTGTCCTTCGCTCAGTTCCCTTTCCACCACCACAATCCCCCATGCGACGGAGACCGTGATCCTGGGGCGTGCCTGGGGCGTCCCCGGTGTCCTCAAGCGCTCTCTCTACGAGCTCCTGCGCACCCCTGGCTTCGGGCAAGACAACGACGACGACTTCCAGCACCGGCCCACCTTGCACGAGCGCCGTCTCCTCCCTGCCGACATCCTATGCCTCGTTAACACTCGTGAACAGCTCGACTCCATCTGGCACTCCGCAACCTCGTTCGACGTCTTCTCTGCTTCTCACGACGCACCTACCTGCGCCCCAATCAAGTATGTCACCTACAAAAAACTCGTGCACGATACCGGTCTGTTTCAAACCTACCGCTTTGATGTATTGTGCGGGCTCGAGATGCTCGTGCAGATTGACTGGGAGGGCGAGATCGCGGACGGTGAGGGGAAAGGGTTGTGCGCTCTCTGCGTGTCGAAGCTGCGTGAAAAGTGGCAGACGGAGAGGGAGAAGACTTGGGAGAAGTTGAATGACTTGTTCCGGTTGGGAAAAGAGTGCGTTCTCTTTTGTCGTCCTTCCACTTTCTTCTTCTGATTTTCTGGTTGTCGTGTCCAGGGACTGATTACTCGTGATGATTGAATAATTTGCAAGGCATATGCTACAGTTCAGAGTAATGTACATTTGGCACGATTCGCAAGCCTGATACACTGAAATCGTCGGCAATTACGTGTCCTACTTAGCTGTGCTCAGGCTCATCGATCATCTCTCAGATCTCAGCTCGCGACTGCGCCGTAAAATCGCCTTGTCCGCCAACTCGCCGAGTTCGCACATTCAAACGAAATGTAACGGCTATTACCATATACTCTTGCCGCTTTCCTTCGCCTTTGCTCATCCACACCCTTACAACTCCATTGACCACTGATGTCCGTTTCTTTTCGACATTGCGCGCCAATGCCGGGGATGCAGTCTCGCCCGACCTCTGTGCATCAGTGCTAGCTACTGTGAAATAATATTATCTTTCAAGTTACCGACCTTGATCACCTGCAGTCAACTGCCTGAGCGAAACGAAAAACGTGCATTGTTTACTAACCCCTATCCCAACGCTTAAACAATGATCTGATGGCATTGGGCCGATCTACCTGCCGACGCGTCACCTTCGCGGCAGAGATCTTAGTTGCTGTCCTTTTAACAGAGTCGACAATGAAAAGTCCCCCCACAGAACATGCCCTCCCTCACTGCTGTTCGCGCCTTCAATTTGGGGTGGTCCTCTGGTACCCACCTTCCCGTTGCTATTTTCGTTGGCGGAACCTCTGGAATCGGCCGCGCTATTGCAGAGGCGTTCGCCCGGTACACCAAGGGCAATGCGCACATCATCCTCATGGGTCGCAACCGGCCAGCGGCAGAGTCCATACTCGCGTCCTTCCCTAAACCAGCTGCAGCGGAGTCTGGCTGGCGGCACGAATTCGTCGCATGTGATGCCTCATTGATGAGGAACATCGGTGCGACTACAGGGGAGCTCTTGCAGCGTGTCCCAAGGATCAACTACCTTGTGATCACCTCGGGGTATGCGAGCCTCATGGGGAGGACCGAGACGGAGGAAGGCATTGACCACCAACTGGCGCTCCGCTATTATGGACGGTGGAAATTGATCAACGATCTTCTTCCGGCGTTGCGTGAGGCGAAACGATTGGATCAACCGTCCAAAGTTATGTCGGTCCTCGATACCGATAGCGGAAGCCCTGTGAACTCCGACGACTTCGGCATGAAGCTGAAATATTCCGGGATGGCTGCGATGACGGCGACTTTAACTTATAACGACATGGCATTGGAGGTAAGTATACAATTTTAAGTTGTGTGTGCGCTAGCTCAATGTGGTTGATTTTCCGTTTTTGTTTTAGGAATTTGCCGTTCGCAACCCTGACATTGTGTTTACCCATATTGGACCGGGATTCGTCAAGACGCCATTGTATGACTCTGGCCACTGGGCGATGCGGCTAGCAGCTCCCCTCATTAAGCCCATGGTGTGGATGTTCGCGAAATCGCCAGATGTTTGCGCGGAGCATATGCTTTTTGGAATCCTCAGCGGTGAAAAAGGCTTCATTCGGCGCAACGAGAAAGGCGATACCGTAGGAATGAATAAACATTCCGCCTCCCAGGAGCTGAGAAAAAAGTTGTGGGATCACACCATTCAGGAGGTGAATGTCGGTGCTGTAGCGAAAGGATGATTCTACTTTCACATACTCAACCATATGTTTTTCAACTATTATTGTAGTTTATAATCATTAGTTGAATACCCGATGCTGGTAGCCTTGAAGAAAGCGTTCACATTTTAGTCGCTTCATCTTTGAATACTGGCCTCTCACTGGGGGGTCATTCAACCATTTACTTGGGATGCACGCGGGTATCATCAATTCACGTCGTTACAATCCCAAGCTCGTCAGCTCGTCAAATGAAAAAAGCTGCCAACAAAGCCCCAACAACCGCCTTCAAAACCGAGGTTTCCTGTAAAGGTACCTCGGCACTGTTCGGTTTGCCGCTGTTCGACGCGGAGGAGGCCGATGCAGACGCAGAGGAAGAGCCGCTTGCAGTCGAGTTAGAGGTCGCGCTGTTGCTCGTCGCCGGCGCACTCGACGAGTTTGCGTCGGACGATTTCGCACTCCCACTTGCGGACGCCGAATTGGCACTCCCGCTGGCGGACGCCAATCCCGTAGACTGAACGACGGTATGTGGTGCAAGGCTCGGTGTTCCCACCGCCATACCCCCAGAATTGCACACCTTGGCCCATTCTGTGATTTAAATTGAATTGACGGGGAATATGATGAAGAGTTGTACGTACGGTTGAGAACAAGGTGTGCGGTTGTACTGGCCTGCGTCGTGTTGGCTACTGCTGCGAGACACGAGAAACAGGGGCCGAGCGCTTCGCCAACCTTGTCGCTGCACAGACATCTTATTTCTGAGGTGCACGTTTTCTGTACACCGTAAGTATAATTCCTGGATCTGGATCTGATACGAGCACGTACATCGACTTGAGTAAACGTCGAACATGCACTCTGGCAGGTTTTCGGTGCTGTTGAAAGATCCAAGTTGCCGAAATCAACCATTTTACCGAGTGAGGCATCTGCTGGAAGGGCTACAGATAACCCAATTGTGTTAGTTCATAAAACGAGAGATGGTCCCAATTACCTGCACTGAAGGGAATAGCCACTGAGCCTGCGAGGAAGATGAGCGATTGATAGAGCATGTCGTAATGTTAATCGTGAATGCACAGCACTCGTAAAATGGCGGGGAGGATCCAAGACCTGCAAGGACGCTGCAAAAGACGTCCCAGGTTTGCCCTCTTATACGTGGCCCGGTGTCGTGATAGTTACCGGCGCTGTCCAGTTACAATACTTTGCGCCGTGCTCGACCATCAACACAGGAAGTAACCGGGATACCAGCGTTTTGATGCCACTCGGTCTGATGATTAAAATGACCTTGCAATTCAACACGCCGAAAGCGGTGTACTTCAGTATAATTCTCATGGTCTGGGTCAGAAAATTAAGCGTTATTCAAGTACAGTCGTGACAAGTCAGTCTCCCAACATCAGGATATTGCCAAGACAACAAGACTCGCCAGTGCGACGCAACTCGACCACGAAACTAGGGAACGCTGACCGGCAGTAGGGGTAGAAGCACGGTTCGGAACACTGGAGGTAACAGGAGAGGTCGACGGAATAGGAACTGATGGGCTGGTTGCAGACACGGACGCCGATGATAATGTTGAGGACATCGTGGTGGACTCGGAAGGTGGAGGGAGGTTCAAGTTCGACGTAGTTACGCCAGTAACAGTGGCCATTCCGGACGCACTCAGAGAGGAAACCGAGACGTTATTGAGATTGCATTGGGAGGCGAACTCTATTTTGGAAATAAAGATTATGTGAATAGATATTGATTGGCAGAGTGTAGCCTCACGATTGAGGATATCTTGCCCGTCAATAATGGCCGGACCACTGTGGTTGAACGAGATAACACAATTGACGCAGGATAACACCGCTGCGTCGTTCTTGGGAGTACATAGGCATTGGAAGGTCGTACACGTCTGCAAACAATCAATGAGTTGACTACGTGAGGATAAAAACCCACATTGGCGTTGTCGACGACGGAGCTGCAAACATCCTGGCAGCCTAGAGGTATTTGGCTGGGATCGAAAGTCGACGACTGACGGTGAATCAGTGCACCGACTCGACTCGAGGCTGCACGGCTGGCTTTGCGTCTCAATCAGTCTCTGCGGAACATCAGGAGGATGGCCTGGTTGTCTCACTGGGCGACACTCCCAGTAGAAACACGCATAAAACCTGGAGACCAGAAGATAGAGTCACCAGCATGGCGAGGTTCAGGAGCAAGCTGCGCTGATCATTCCACGAGTGACGTCTCGACTCCCACGGACAAATAAGGAAATTAACAGAAATCCTCAACATGGATTCTCCCTGTCTAACTCAGCCCAGTGTCTCCCTGCGGTCCACAGCTGTGTCCGGCTTATGGATGTGACGCGATTTAATCTAGGCCAATACTTAGTGTGTTATCCTTGCCCCCACCTCCCTGTTTTGTTCCGGCGCAGCCATGCCAGTGGGCGCACATTGACTAAAGCCGCAGAGACGGCAAATATGCCCAACACCCAATCTACGACCAACCTGGGTATTCCAGCCAAGATGCCAGCCAATGATAATGTCTTGGACACGTTCCTCCAATTACTGAAGGTTTTGGACATACATAGATTGCATGTAAGTCAACGCGGTTCAGCCAGTCTGCGCCAATACCCTGTTGAACCAACTTGAAGTCCAAAATATCACCTCGTCTACGACCTGAAGACAGCTTGGGCTAATAATAACTGGTCCAATACATCATGTGAGGGAGGCTAATATTTTTTCTGAAACAGTATCTCTCTCTTCGGAGTGAAGATGCAAAGGTTCCTTTTCAGATTTTCGATTTGTGTGCGGAATTATCCAACTGTCCTCAGAACACACCTGGAATACTTATTGTGGTCCAACCCTACATGCAGGCCGTAGTACGGTGTCGGAAGTCATTCCAACATGCCTCAAGGAAAGACCGGGCCGAGGCTCCGATGAGTTGTTGATCGTCAGAATAGGCAGCATAGGAGTCGGCTGGCTCCTATTTGGTTTTCCCCCAGTTTTCAACACCGATACAAGCGTCGAACCACCCAATCCCGAATATATCGCAATACATGCGGCATTTGCGCGGGTCCTCAATCTCAGTGGTTTTGCTGAGCATATCAGACTACTTCAGGTTGAGAAGGAGAAGCTGGCGCGGTTGCATTCGGTGGGAAGGGCGGACATGGCCGAAGCTCTGACGGCGCATTTAGCCGTATTACCTGAAGCCGTGGTGGAATAGGGGTGCTCACGAATTCGCGGGGAAAGATTCGTTGGAAAGCATGGGATTTCAAGTCGATTCTAATAGATCTACACAGGGGAACGATTCATGCTCACATTCAATGAATGATGCACCAATTCCAATCCCAAAAAAACCGAGCGAGTCAATGGGGTAGCCAATCCTGTTGGATACATAGCGTTGATTTTAACACCATTTAGTCGCCATATACACTTGCAAGCGTTATCGCAGGAATATTGCGCGCCCAAGAGCCTGGACACGTGATCGTGACAGCTCTCTCGACGCGTCGACTCGAGTTTCTTATCTTGCCGATCCGTCGTTCTGTGTTCTTCTAACCCTAGCCTCGGGTGATTCAGTCCCTTTATCATTGCCGACGAACAACTCAATGACTTCGACAGTGCCTTGCTCCGAATGTGTACTTAGTATGAAGCGTGCCAAAAATCGGTGTTAGTAGGTGAGGACCCCAGCTTGTACCAGTTCTCCCATTCCTCTTTCCTCTAGCCTTATGGCGACCGGACGCCGTCATCAATTGCAGTCATCCCCGAAACGCCTCCAGAGTGCGGTTCCCGTACCACCGATTGTGAACAAAAGGCGCATATACTGCTCTGTCTCTCGTCGCCTGTATACATCCATCTTTCCCAGCCATGTATCTTCGCATTTCATGCAATTTCTCCGACTACCTTCGCATTCAATAACTCCGCAATCCCGTCCCCATCCCACGAACAATCTCTTTCCTCCCATTCTTCTTTCATCCTCCCAATGTATGTCGTCTTCAATGGCCCTTGTCCCTGAGGAGCGACGCTCCCAAGGTCAATGGAAGGCGCATACACTCGTCCTTCTATTCTCGCCTGCATATTCGTCCTCACGCCCAACTCAACGCGCATCAGCCCTACACCAAACAGCTTCCTTTTAATTTTGCGCCGACCAACGACCCGCTCGTCAACGAGATACCTGTCGGAGACACCCGAAAGCGCGTTCACATTCCACCTTTCCCGGTATGCTCGCATTCCAAGCCATGTTTCCGGTTACGTTCGCATCATTCCACGTTCACGTTTGCATTCCACAAACGAAGAATCGTTGCGAGATCCAAATCCAAAGAAAAGACGCCTGCCTTCCCATCCTGATATCTAAACCGCTGTGATGCGTCCTCATTCCGTGGCTGCGAATAATTTAAAAATCAATCACCAGCGCAGGTCAGGTTGCCCACCCATTCTTCCTGCCACGGTTTAACCTCTGCATCCATTTCCAGGACTTTGAGCCGTGCATGCAGTTCCAGATATCCCAACCTCGCAGAAGCAGTTCCGTAATGCGATTTGAAGTTTGAACATACATCTCCGACAGATTCCAAGAGCAATCCGAATCTCAAGCAAATGCAAGTGAATTATCAGCGCGGGTAAGTAGGGACAGGAATAAATTGCCGGGGCAGGCAAGGATACATACATACCCATTCTCTGTGCCTGCCATGTTTGACCTCTGCTTCTAGACTCGTGGCACAGCTGGAAGTCACATCTGCCTCGCGACTCGTAGATTTCAACATCAAACTATCAGCGCGTGTAGTGCAATTAAATTACATTACCAGATATGTAGGCCACACCCGCATTCGAGCTGCCATCGTTGACCTTCAAGTTGCTATGTTTCTAGGGCTTGATTCGCCGGTGTTCCCGATGTCCAGTGCCTCGCAACACCAGTCCGAATAATCCTCGCTCAGATTTCTTAAGCAGATGCAATCAAAGTAACAAAGGGCAGGTCGGCCACACTCCATTCTACCATGACGGTTGAACCTCTTCTGTTTCTAGGATTGTGAGCGAACTGCTCTGCAAGCGCTCACTTTCAACGTAACGCGTCCCCCCGTTGCGGGGCAACGTTAAGCTTTAGCCTCGACCCTGCCTGTCAACGAGTGGCGCAAAGAACAAGAAAGAAAAAAGCGGGAACGATTTTCCTGCTTGCCTTGCTACCACCACCACCACCGTCTTGCCTGTTTGCGCGCTCCAATTCGAACTCTACGTCTTGCTTGCGCGCGCCAATTCGATGCTCCAGCATAACGGCAGCCGATGCCGCATCCATTCTGCATGTCAGTACCCACGCATCGGAGATGGACCCCTCGACCGCTGGCTACGAACAGATTCTAATCCGGAATTCCCAAAAGACCGCCCATGCTGATGAAATCAGTCGACCTTGGGGATATCCGAGAATATTCTGCACGGGCGATGCGCTGGGGCCCGTACTTGGAGGGTAACTGGGGCCCACGCCAGCTGTAAATGTCCCGGTGGCGCCGGGTCTGACTCTGATGATAGTCTCCGAGGAGTGCCGTGAAGGTTGTGGCCAATGAGCGGTGTGCGAAATGGTCGCACGTGACTCAAAAGGCTGGCGACGCGAAGGCAGGCTGGGCTTCTGTTCATCACATCTTGTGCTACGTGCCTCTCTCACTGCCAGCCAGCTTTCTGGTCACCGCAGCACGACACCGACACGTCCTCTACGCTCATTCCATACCCCACGCCGACGATACCACTACTCTACATCTACGCTACATCCAACTAACATAAATGCCGCCCGCTCCGTCTCTCTTCCTCGGCCTCGAGCTCGCCGTCGACCAGCTGCGTGCATCGCTTGTCGACGAGACACTCGACCTCGTCGGCGTCGAGTGTGTCGACTTTGACTCGGAGCTCGCAGAGTACCAGTGCGATCTCTTTTTTCTCCCATCGATCGATGTTCACCTGCTACTCTCCAGGACTCAGGGCGGCATCTTCACGACCCCCGGCGACGCATACACAACCCCGGTGGAGATGTGGATAAAAGCGCTAGGTCTGTGTCGATCCATTCTTTTTTTCTCTATCGTCTCACTGTCAAAATTTGCTTCCGTCTCCACGTGTTCCTTCGATCACAGACACTCTCTTCGAAAAACTTCAGCGCAACTACGACTTGACTCGCATAAAATCGATCGGCGGCTCAGCTCAGCATGCCCTGGTCTGGTGGAAGTCCACCACCGTCCCCTCGCTCTCGTCGCTCGACCCCCATACCCCGCTCGTCTCCCACTTCTCCTCGGCCAACTTTTCGCTCCCAAACACCCCAGTGGCACAGGATATCTCGTCCCACACCCATGCGCTGACCATTGAGGCGCTCATAGGTGGGCCGGACCACATGGCGGCCCGTGTCGGTGGTGCAGCTCACCCCTCGAATCTTTCCGCGCAATTGCTACGCGTACGCGAGACATGGCCACAAGACGTCTGGGCGCGTACTGGTCGCGTGCAGCTCGCGTCCGCCTTTCTCGCTTCGCTCGTCGCCGGCAAGTGGATGCCCATGGCTGAGGCCGAGGCGTGTGCATCCGGCATGTGGTCGCACACTGGTGGTACATGGGACGAGGGTATTCTCGATATTGTCGGCGGTTCGCGCGAGGAGGGACGTCGTGTGCGCGGTTGGCTCGGTGACGTGGACGTTGGCGGCGGTGGGCGACGTGCAGGGAACATCGCCCGCTATCTCGTCGAGCGGTATGGATTTGACCCCGAGACGGGTGTTACGCCATTCACAAGCGACGGTCTCGCAGCATATCTCTCCCTTGCACCCCAACCGGCGGACGCGGTGCTCCAATTTGGCCCGATGGACGTCATGATGGCGCCAGCGCAACACTACATCCCGACACGACTGTACTCATTGTATCCTCATCCTGCCCAGGACCCGTCCGAGAAGCGCCGCTACATTGCTGTACTCACAAACCGCAACGCAGATGTGCCTCGCGCCCTCGTGCGCGACATGTATACCAAGAGCTGGAGTGCATTTGACCGTCTCGTCGCGATCGTGCCTCCGGGTGGCTCTATTGGGTTTGTTTTCCTCTTGAAAAAGTCTCAATTTCATCCCTGACGTTTCCCCAGACTTGACGACAAACTCTTCGCGTTCTGGCATCTGCAGGGCGATGCGCACCCTTTCGCGCACGTCAAGGGAATCTACCGCTTCGAGACTGGTATCAAGGTCACCGAGTTCCGCGACCTGCGCGCTAACCCTCGGTGCCTCTTGGAATCGCAGGTCCTCTCCCTGCGCGTCAAGTACGCCAAAATGCTCGCCACCGGCGTCCTCGCGCGCAGCCCTGCCCCCTCCACCAACGCAGCCTCCTCGCTCTCGCAATCCATCAGCTCCATCCCCACCCGCAGCACGACACACCGCCCGGCTCCGCCTATCTCCAGTGCGCTCGGCCTCGCATTCGACCCGTACGATCCCGCGCCGCTCCCGACACGTGTCCTCGCCACCGGTGCCGCTGCGAACTTCCCCTCCGTCGCGAACCTCGTCTGCGACGTCTTCAATGCGCCCGTCTTTGTCCCCGGCACGCAGATCGCCTCCGCGCAGACTGCACCTCACCGCAACGCGCCAGCTGCCGGGTGTCCTTCGCGGGCGGCTCTCGGCGCTGCGTACGTCGCGCGCTGGGTGTGGGGCCGCGAATGGGGCGTGGGGAATGCAACGAGCGGAAATGCGGGGAGTGTGTTTGGCTTTGAGGAGGAAATCCGCCGGCTTCTTGGGAAGCGCTGGGTTGGTACCGGGGGCGTGCCCCTGCGCGCAAGCCTGCACGTTCCCCCGGGCACGGCGCCCGGTAGCGGCACGAGCACCCCCTTCGCGCGCGTTCCGTCGGGCCGAGCAGCGAACGTGCTTTTGGAAGAGGAGGAGGACGAGGAAGTGGCACGGGAGATGGAGCGCGCGCAGCAGGCCCGCAATGGGCACGGGCTCAGTGGGCTGGGCAACGGCAGCGGGCGTGGGAGCCCCGGCGTCATCGGTGCGCCGCCCACGTTCAACGTGTACAACAGTTCCGGCGAGGGCCTCACTCCGAGTTCGAGCACGAGCAGCATGGGCTCGACGGCGAGCGGCGCGACTGTGTCTACGGCGTACACGACGCCGGAGCTGAACCTTGGGTCCCTTGGCCTGCTGAGCCCTGGCTTAGGCGCGAATGGGAGCGGGCTGATTGGTACGAACGGGAGCGCGGCGGCAGGGACACCGACAACGCCGACGCCGCTCACACCTGTGGCGCCGCTACCGACCGGCGATGCGGAGGCGCAGGTTGGCCTCGCGAAGGTCGCAGAACCAGACGCAGATGCGTTCCTGGCGTATGCGGCGATCGTGCCCGAGTACTGCCGTCTCGAGGGGATGCTCGTCAAGGGGATCGTCTGACGAATGAATGAACAACGAACGACGACGAACGAACGTTACCTGCTGACGATATTGCTTTGCTTTGCGGCGAATCTACGTACCTACATCTACCCTATGTGGCCTTTGATCTTTTCCCTTCCTTCCTCTATTTGAATTCCTCCCAATCTGTTTCCATTTCCTCTATTCGTCTCCTCCTGCATTGTCTTCCCCTCCTGCATCATTGGGCCTGCCTGTTCGCTTGCTTGCATTTGCATTTGCTCTTATCTTCCGCGGCTTCCGTTCTTCCTCTTGCTTCAATCCTTTTTGTTTTTGTTTTTTTGCTTTAAATCTCCCTCTGCTCCACGTGTAAAAGTATCTACTCGGGGCGGGTTGGACTGCGCTACATATGCTTTAGCTGGTAGTTACATACGACACTCAGTGCTGGGCCGGTACATCCAGTAGGTTGGTATGTAGATCTGCCCCGTACTTTCCATAATCCACGTAAAATATACCAGTATTAACCCGATTCGGAGAGACTGTGGGTGTGCGCGGATGAGGGTTAGGTTTCAGGGAGGAGAGAAACATGATGTTGCAATAGTCCTCTGGCAAACAGGGAAGGAAGGAGGAATACGCAAGACGGGTCAAGTTTGCGTGCATCCGCGGAAAAAAGAATCATTGTGGTGGGGGCTACATGTGCTACAGGTGTAGGTGAGGGTATGTGATGCAGTGGAGATATGTACAGTGTGAATAAAAAATGAAAATGGTACTGATACTGGAGATTCAGGGTGCAGTCCGCCGTTTTCGCCTGGAAAGATAATCAGGCTTTGACAAATCGAGACTCGTCGCCATCCTCGGCTGCTCCTTGGGATCTTCCTTGATCTGACCATCGTTCAGTAGAGTCTCATCGGCGCCACCGGAGGTATCCTCCGCCCAGGTCTGGATAGCCTTCTTCCACCGGCGATCCGCCTTGTCGTCTGCGCGCATCACGCTCGCTTTGGCTTTGGCGTACTCCTCTGGATCCTCCACGCCTGTGATGTGGCTATCCGAGCTGATGGTGTCGTCATCGTCGTCCTCCGTGTCCCCGTCGGCAGAAGGAAAGAGTGGTATTTGGACGTCCACTGGGTCATTTTGGAGCTCGTGAGGAAAAAGGCGCCGTTGCGGTTCGTGGTAGCAAGATGCCGATGGCCCCAAGACCGAAGCCATGCCGCTTGATTCTGATCTAGAATCGTCATCCGGCTCGACCATTGTTTGGTCGGAGTCTTCGGAGAGAAAACTCGAGGGTACAAAATCCACGAAAGACCATGTTCGGTGGATGTGTTGCATGTCGTCGAGGTACCGGATGCTGAGCGGGGGTCTAGAGTTGCCTTGTGTGGCTGTCTTTGAGCGCTCGATGAGGGATAGTCGGAAAGCGGTGTAGTCGTCGGAAGGCAACTTGCCCCAAGCTCTCTGGATCTTCCCAGAGGTGGTGCATAGGACGAGGTGCGGTGGAACGTTCGAAACCAGTGTTCGAGGGGGGAGAGGGTCCGATGGATCGAGAGGAACCACCACATACTCAAAGGATGTGCGGCCTTGATACAACTGCGGCGAGGTTTCAAGTCACTAAAACGTTCTGAACAAATAAAAACACGCACCTTTTGAATATACGGCCGAGGGGCGCGAAGTTTTATGTTGGCATTGCGGAACGCAACGTCGCGAATCATGTCGTTGTGCGGGAACACAAGCAAATTTTCATCTAGCAGCACGCCATGAGGGTCATCTGAGCACTTATCTCAGTTATGGAATCGATAAAATATTGAATAAACGCACCGAAACCATGCAAATGCTCATCGAGATGGTTGTGTCCGAGGCCCCAAGTCCACTCAAGTCTGTTTCGCTACAGCGACCATCAGGTCGCGGTAAAATAATGCATGAAGGACATACCACTTCTTCGGATATCCCGGGCACATTAGCTTTACGGGCAGGCGTAGCGAAATAAATTATGGCGGCAGCGGAGATGGTCATGGTCAGTGGCAAAAGTGAGCGAGTCACATTGTGGGCGCGTCGTGACATAGTCACGTGTCGCATATTACGTCGACTCAGACAACTCATTGCTCAACATCCGACGCGGTCAGCACAGTCTATTTACTTGGTCCATTTTCCCCGGCGCTGTATGGCCGCGGCACAAACTCGGGGAGGATAAAAACGGTCTAAGTTGCATCCATCTGAGCCCGATAACACGGCGGACAATCAGCTGTCACTTGCCAGTGCGCTTTGAAAGGTTACTTGTTTTTTCCTTTGTTCTTCACAAAGGGCCATGCAGGTGACAGTGCAAGTGACTGTAAACCCTCAAAGCGCGAAGTTGATTGTCCGCCGTGTAATCGATGGTTTGCCATTAAGCGGTGAGCCGGTGCCTTTAAATTGTGGCTTTGTTCTCTCGGCTCTCCATCATTGTCTCTCTCTCCTGGACCCCCACCTCTCACTTCTGCACATGGCCTCTTCTCACCCCCGTGAAGGTCTGGGATCCCCTGAGGACGAACCCACAACACCCGGTCCAAAACGCGCTGCGTCTTTGTCGCCTGGCACAGCCAGGGCCCAGGGAGACAGATTAATAGCGGTGGCAGACGACACACCAACTGCCACAAGCGGACTTCAAAATCCAGCATTCATGGGTGATCTCAGCGATTCCGAGTCCTCCAATCCGCCGTCGCCGTTGCCGTCGCCGTCAGCGGGGAAGGGGAAGGCCAAAGCCAACACCTTCCTGCCATACCATGGCAGATCCTCTCTGAAACGTTCCAAAACATCAGATCAAGGTTCTGCCTTTGAATCCCAGAGCCATGGCTCCACTAGAAGCCGTGTTTCCTTCGAGCCCCAGCGACGTATGGTGCAGGCGGATATCACCGACGAGGATCGGACCCCATCTCCTGAAGTAAGGGAAGATGACCCCAAGGACAAGGACTACAAAGAATCTCACATTCGACGATCGAGAACAGTCGCAGGCAGCAGTCCTCAAAAACGGAAAGAAGGCTCTATTTCCACCAGCGCCAAGAACCATGTTCGAGACGCAGACCCTCACAAGGGAGTTTGCTTGCTCACCAATGCTCTGCACCCAAAGCGGGCGCGCCAGTTCTGCCACTGCATTCCGCGATCGACCTCGGATCTGATTGTATGGGCTCTTCGCTACCAGTTCATGACGGTGCTGATGTCTTCCATAGCTCACAGCTTTAGAGTGGTGGTGGCAAATGCTTTATTGGACACTGTATATCGACACGCGATACAATATGTTCCCGTGTACGTTCACTTGTCTTTTCTTTCGATCAGGTGTTCAAATGTCAGCTCTTCCAGTGATGGCGACTTGGCATATCGCCATGGACGCCGACGAATGGACTTTAGTACCGCATCACCAACTCATTTCACGTTTACTCACTTGGTCCTCCAACGTGACCAAAGCTGATCCCACTGGTTACAACAAATCGAAACGCAATCCCATTTCGGAGGTATCTTATCCCAACTGCTGGGAATGGCGAGGGCTGATCAGTATAACAGTCGTACGGGACTCAAACCGAGTTTGTTTATTACTTCATGCCTTTGTCAGCAGCCATGAAGGAAGTCGCCATCCATCGTTATAACGAGGACTTCGACCCAAACAATGTTGAGACTCATCTGTATCCTTTTTCCACCATCGGCCCACTGACTTCGCACATTCACCCTCACTTCGTCGTCTTCTCTGCTGGCGAGAAGCTGGCTAAGCTCTGCAAAGGGAAATCAGCGGACGAAATTGATGACTTGCTGGAATCTTTTGCGGCTGTAGTATCTTTTGGTCATGAAGGAACGCTTACCGGCTCGGTAGCATCGTTAAATCTCACCTCACTTCAAGACATGGTCCGGCTATATGACATGTGGTCAGTTATGGAAAATGTGCCACAAAAGGATACCGAACCTAGGCACAAATGGATGCATCATGACGATGAATTCAAAGAGGAGTTACAGCCAGAAAAGTTGTAAAGCTTGAAGTTATACATATCTGGCGTTCTTGGTACCGAGTTTTTAAAGACCTATGAATCTCCTTGCTTCACGCGTTAAGACTGTTACTTCGTTTATATCAGTGTGAACGATTGTCTTACAAAAAATATAAAGTCTAATTGCTTCGTAGGCGAGCCGAATGTTGCACCGCCACATCATTTGTTCGTGTCGACTTTTTTTGCTTCTCGTTTGGTTTCTCAGGTTCTCTTCGTTTTGCCCACAACGAAAACTTCATATCATCTCTGTATTCTTCATTCTCGTCAAACGTGCGCTCTAAGGGCCTCGCCTCTCAAAGTGGAAATAGAGGCGCCAAAAATAATCGAGATTGAAGACTCAGAAGTAGAAAGCGAAGCAGCGGGTGAGGATGTGGTAGAAGATCCTTCCACGAGCATTGCGGTCTGCTTTGCCGCTCCCGGATTCCGTGCTTCACTTAACCCCCCTTCCTGGTAGGATGATTTTGAAGCGGCTGTAAAAGAAGGGTTCACCTTCGATGGTGAATTTGCGTTCTCCACAAGCTATACCATGCGCAATGCTGCGAATCCATGTCTCAATATTGGAGGGTTGGGCACTGCCGGACTCCCTCTAAGCGATCGGGACGCTCGTGCGATCGTTTCGCTTTGTGTTCCCGCCTACAATTCGGCCTCCGGAGTTTGGGAGATGTCTGCGGAAAAGGTGAACATGTATCAAGTTAATTTATCAAGCTCTCTAAATGACCCTCGATTACGGTAGACGCGCTTCGACGACCCTTCTTGGAATACTTGGATCTGTCATAAGGCTGGATTAGCTGCTTATTTTCCGCTCCAGATAACATCATTGCGTGGCCAAGATGGCCCAATATTCACTTTGCGCAAACTGGTTATTCATGAATCAGGCTCTCAGTGAGTTCTCTTGTTGTGATCAGCAACCGAGTCTCATTTTGTAGGCAGTTAGACTTCAGAGACCAGTGCGTACCAAACTACGACTTGAGGATCTTGGTTCGATCTCTTCTTCTTCTCATCTTAGAGCTGGCCCATCGGGTGAAAAAGTTGCAAATCTCATGGTTGTGCTTCCCAGCTTGTTTTCTGGGGGTCACGACGATCTCCGTCACGACTTTCAGTCGAAATCTCTTGACCTGGGATATCAAAGCGGAATCCACACATCGACAGTCGCTGCCTACCGGGGCGTATGGCATAGTGCATCCTCCGTGGTCTCGGGCCACCGTCTGGCCCTCCTCTATGACATTGACCAACTGTTCGCAAATCCTCCCATCCCCGAACATTGAAACGCGGGACCACACGCGAAAACTCAGACACATTTTGCACTCTTGGAAGCAGAATACGACATGCCACGGCTCAGAAGCATCAGAATTTTTGGCATGCTTATCGCGACACAGTTACGCCGCGGACCATGTCCTCGATATGAAGGCCTTCTGCGATGCCGATAGCCGGTTGGTATCTCATCTTGAATATTTGACTCACTACCTTGATTTCCGTATGTCCTTTGCACAAGTCACCCTCACCGTTACATCGCGAGGGAACGCTGAAGGATATGCAAACGACAGACGCTGCAATCGCTACGACAGTTCAGACTCCGATGGCTCCATCGACGAGAAAGAGTTTCGTATGTCGATTGCCACGGAGGAGTTTTGTGTCACTAGAGTGGTAGATATAAGAGGCGTGCCAATTTTCGATGTCGATTTGGACATGGAAACCTGTGATCTCTTGTGTGGATCCATAACTGAGGACGACCCTGACGACGACTTTTGAGAAGTATAATTATACGGTAAGCCTGTCCTTGTAGCATTGTGCAGCTACTGATATTATTATTTTTCCCCCGCAGGATGCAACAGAAACTAAGAGTATGGTCCATTTCCTCATCACTTTCAACGCTGACTTTCGTAGCCTATAATCGGACCCTTGTGGCCAAAGAATGGCGCGATGGAATCGCAAGTCAAGCTCCACGCACCAGGACCGTCACTGTTGAATATCCATGAACGACCAGTGGGCATGCCAGACTCAGCGGGAAAGAAGGCCCGATTTGTTTAGGTCGGCATTCTTTCATTTGGGTTTGCGGCGAATGTTCAACTTGTGCATATGTATAGAAAACACTGAGCAGATGGAACTTTATTATCCCAGTGTTCGCCAGTAGAACAAAATTGCTGTAGATTTTGAGCTGCCCTGCACAGTGGAAGAAGACGAAGATGTTAGTTCAATTTGCCTCAGCGAAGAAGATTCCGAGGGAAATGATTATAATATTGTTTGCTGTCCTTGTTGAACCGTCCGTTAGGTGATGCCGATGATGCCGCATGTTTGGAGCGGACGGTGATGTTTTCGAATACAAACACTCCCTCATTCTCGCACTGCACAATTACTGTCGGGCAAAAGTCAGGACTTGAAGGGACTTTGCCAGATCTTCGAAAGGGGACTTTGCGTAAAGGATCATCACTCAATGTCGCGCAGTTCTACTCCGCCAGCAAAGCGCGTCAAACTGGAGTCACCGACCCTCATCAAGCTTGAAGACGGAGTTCAGGATGAGTCTAAACCAGAGGAAGAAGAACTCGAAGGGGACAGATGTAGCATCTGCTTGCAAGAGGTCGCTGATCGGACGGTAGTCCCGGTCTGCGCCCATGAGTTCTGTTTCGATTGCTTGATTGTGTGGACCGGTAAGTTACTTCGCAGTGTGGTGGACAAAAGAATTTATCATTCAGTCGAATTATTACGCAGGGCAATCTCGGCGCTGTCCTCTTTGCTCGCAGGCAGTTGGCGACTTCCTCATACACAAAATCCGCTCGCGTTATGATTATCAAAAGCATTATTTAAATCCGCTGCCCACGTCGCCTGTGCCTCTGCAGCCTTTGCCTCCACGCCAAATTCGGGCTCCTAGACGTCGCCCACGCAACCGTGAATGGGGCAGACCGGAAAGAACGGAGAGAGACGAGGCCGACAAATTGGATCGCTCGATTGCTAGACGCAGGTGGATATACGAGCACGATTTATATGCCAAGGTTCGATGGAGCCATCGTCTAATTATCGCCCCTGACTTACACCTCTTCAGCACGTCGCCTCCAACTCATATACTCGTTACCGGCCTTATCCTACTCCGGCACAATTTGCCGCCTCTCCAGACCTCATTTCACGTACAATCATGTTCCTCCGCAGGGAGCTACAGGTATGGGTAAATTTGGACGTCGAGGTCCGTCATATCTCCAGTCGCTTGCCGTTCTTATTTTGCTGATAACCGCTATATCCCCAGTTCCTGACCACATTTATTATCTCCATCATGAAAGCTATAGACATACGGTCGGAATCCGCTGTCAAGCTTCTTTCGGAGTTTTTGGACCTTGATGCTCCGTATGTAGAAGGCGGCAGACACGTAAACGCTGAACATTTCGCCCATGGTATGTCGGATGCTGTCTGTTCCATAACCGGTATCCTGAAGGACGACTTTAGAGGTTTACACATTCGTTAGATCTCCGTACAAAGATTTATTCATTTACGACACTGTGGTGCAGGTATATGTCCATTGCAAACACCGTTACATCTTGCTAATTGAACTCTCCGGGCAGTATGATGTCTCTGCGGAGATTCCCGCGCTCGTTGAGGCACCGCGACGGAGGTGGGAGCGTGAATATTCACGGTCTCCATCGCCTCGTGTCTCTCCTGAGGAGACTCGTCGCGCGCGCTCTCGCTCTCGCTCTCCTCAGCACAGGAGTTCCAGAGATAGAGAGTTAAATGAGCACACCTCACGCGGGACCGGTAGACGGCAGTTGCGTAATGCGAGTCGCCCCCGCGATCCCATAGGCGCCAACAGGACTCGGGGACGTATCGAGTATAACCAAACCGAAGACCTGCCTCTACCCCTTGGCGCTGCCACGGAAACCGCAGAAGCTCAGGCTCGCAATCGTGACATCGGAGCCACATCTTCCAAGGATCCTGTCTTCACTGCCGCCCAGGAAGAGGAAAGACGCACCGTGGAAGATCCTGCACCGCCATCGGAATGTTATCCACCGAAATTGGCTTCACTCAAGCCACCACGAGTTCGAAATCGGAGCTTGTTGGAGAGCGTCCAGGCTCATCTTGGGGGCCCATCCCGAAAAGCGCGCGAGAATAATGTCAAGACCCTGCACGACTCAGCGCCCGCCACCAGCTCGTCCAAGCCTTTCGATGACGCGCAGAGTGATTCTGTACCATCGTTGTTAGCCCGTCTTTCTGAGCCCGGGACGCGGCAGTCTATTTCGCGGAAGAACACTGAAAGCGTCTCGAGGAAAATTCTCGAGGTTGCTACGCCTTCTAACTCCGAGCAGGCAAAGGAACCTACGTTGTCTGGGTATCATACAAAGACAGCCCTTCCTGCTCCCGAAATTATGGCACGAACGCGTGCCCGACTGGCAAAGTCTGCCGCGATAGACAGCGACTCTCATACCCAAGACTATCTATCCTTAGGGGGTGGCGTTGGATCCGTGCCGCCACCCCCATTGTCGACCACCTTTCCGTCCTTATCTTTAGGTCAGTATTTCCCACACCCCTCCCGTAGCAGTAATTCTAATTAACCCGCGACAGAACAAGGTTCGCAACAAGATGGCAACAGCGACATCTCGACATCTTCCGGACTTATCGGAGGAGGACTTCATCCCGTGGCCACGAAGTCGGATCCACGTCGCACGAAGCTGCTGAGCCGTCTTGAAGAGGAAAAAGACCAGGCGCGTGCTATCGCAGCAGCGCCTTCTGCTGTTGCCACCGCCTTACTCACGGAGGCCGATGTGGTGACATTGGACAGAATCTCTCAAGGACAGCAGCCAAAGTCTGACGTGGCGTCGTCCGGCGGTTTCCCATTGCATGTGGTGGATGTTGATGCCACGGAAGCGCGCCTGCGCCGACAGGCTCAGTTGCGAGTTCGCCTCGCAGCTGAAAAGCGGAGACGAGCGTGAAGAATACATTTTTCGCAATACAATCGTTGCGCTGGGTTCGAAACTGTATCTATCATTCTATGTAGTACAATATGGTTTCTTGGCTCTATGGCCCTGGCAACAACAACATTAGAGAACTATTGGTACGCTACTATTCTGGTTTTGAAACAAGTACTACAGGAAGGTTGGCTAATTTTACGATAATACACAGTAAATTTCTTCGGTTCTGTAAATTATAAGCAAGTGCACATATGTAGCGAGGTAGATGCGGAGAGTATTATCATTAGAACAGTCGTTAGTGTAGCGGAAACTGGAAAGCGAGTGATCGTGAAACTGTAAAAGAACGACGTTGCGTGAGATATTCTGGCAAAAAAAGAGAGGAGCGTCGTAGAGTCGACGTAACGAGGGTCGTGAAAGGCATGGCGCCAATTAAGTGTCGCACGCATTAGGCGGGCGGAGTAGAGGAGGAGGGCCCGGCGGAGGAGCCGGGCGGCGCGTCGCTCGTGGTTGGAGAATATGGAACAAACATTGCACGAACGGGGTCGTAGCGCCCGGAGCGCGAGGGTTGTGCGGGTCCGAGGCGAGGAGTGTCGTCATTCTCGTCGTCCGTCCGCTCTCTAAGGAAGCTCGTCGGGGGGGAGGACGAACTGGCTCGGGTAGAGTGCGAGCCGGAGCGGGACCACGAGGATGAGTGTGGTCGATGGGAAGACGAGCTGTCCCACTGCGGCTGCGGCTGCAGAGTAAACGGCGGCGGCAAGCCAAGGGAAGACGAGGAATACGTTGGTTGCTCGGGAATATTATGAGCAAAGGTGGGAGATGGCGAGGGCGACGTGAGGAACGAGGCGTGCGATGGGGTCGTCGGCGCGGAGCGCGCGAGCATAGACGATGACGAAGAATGCAAATCTAGACGCCGGGAAGGCTGATTGAAGATGAGGGGCGGGAGCGTCCGCGAGGGATCATTGCCATGGGTGCGGAAGGGGAAAGTCCCCTCGGGGTTTTCAGAGTTCAGGGTACGGGGACCCGGGAGAGAGCGGCTGGAGAAGGGCGGCGCGGGAAGGTCGCGGCTATCGCGACCGTACGGCGCGCTGTGATCACTGGATGCTAGATGGAGGATGGGGCGGCCTCTCTGCGATGATCGGCCAGGCATCCCAGGACCCAACAATTGGGGCGGTGCCTCCACGGATCCAGTGAACTGCTCCGGAGGCGGATACCCGCTATAAGCATGCGGAATTGCCCGCCCTTCGCCTCCATGCGCCTGCATTGAGTGTTCGGAAGCGCCAGGATATGTGAGAGGCGCGTTTTGAAACGCGCCGTACTGGTGCTGCCCCGTTTGCGAGGTGTCGCTCTGACTTCCCGGGCGGCGAGCTTTTTGGCGTTGATTCTATAATAAGAGGATGCGTAAGTGTTTTGCCCGTGGTCGGGCTCGGTGGAAGCTTACTTGAAACCAGATCTAAAAATTCCCATGTCGGCGCCAAAAACGAGTTACAAGGAGACATCGGGGCTCACCTGAACCTTCCGTGCACTCAGCCCGATGGACCGTCCTACTTCCTCCCGCATTGCTGTGGTGGGGAAACGGGACTAGACGAAACAAATAAGAAATCAACGCGTGAAAAACGAGAACGACGCGTAACGGACCTGCGCCAACAGAGCATGAAGCACAGCTGATTGATGAGGCGTGGTGAGCGTTCTCGTACGCTTTTTCTTGAGAGGAGCAACTGCTGGCGGAGACGTTTCTGAGTAGGGGCTCATGCCCTCGGGTTCTTCTGTGTCGGCCATCCCGCTTTGCGAATCAGAGGACTGCGAGCGGGAGGTATCTTCTGGGGATTGATGGCGCATTCGTTTAGCCATTGGTGGACTGTCGGGGGAGGGGCGTCGATGTATGGGGTCGTCGGGGGAGGCTTGGGATGATACAAATGAATGAAAGTGAGTGAACTGCGATGGAGGCGGGTTTGAGCTTTCTCCAGTAGTTGTAGTAGTGGTAGTATCGTCGGTGGGAGTTCGTGAAGACGTCGGTTCAGAGGAGGATGGGATATTAATCGGAGAGTAGATATTAGGTGTAGGAGTAACTGAACGGGATTTAGACATGCAGCGGAGGGGGGTGCAGGAACAGGCAGTGCAGACGAGGGACGCCGACGCACAGTTTCAACGCATTGAAGGACCCAAACACATGCAGAGGAGGGAGAACGGAAAGAAGAGGTGGTGGTCGAAGGAAGAGCCGGAACTGTACACCAGGCACCAGTTGGCTTTGTGTGGAGTCAATTTGCATGTGAAGCAACCGGTAACCCCAGATAGTGTCGACTTTATGAATCGCAACCGCCAAGGCAGGTTAATTAACCATGGGCATCTGAACATTCCGTAACACGATCGGAAGCATTTCTTCCAGCGCAAACTTTCGATCGACTTTCCGAACCAAGATGATCTGGTCCATATTGCTGTTAACAAGTACCGTTAGTGCAAGTTATGGTTGGAGAAACGGGGTGGCCCCGACCGAGACAGCCGGACTGACTGAGAATATGTGCCAGCAAGAACCCTCCATCGTAGCGACGGTTGCGCGCAGTTCTGTTTCGGTAAAGACGAATGTGGCAACCAACACTTTCGAAAAAATGTGACGTGACCCAACATATCCTTATACGGACACGATCGGTTATTGACGCGGTTGAGGCGGCTCCGTACCTCTCCGTACGGAGGCCAACGCAAGCGTCGGGTATGGCCGCCATCGACATGTTCAAACGATTGAGACAGTCAATTTTCATTTAATTTTCTTTCTCCGGGCCGAGGCCAATAATTGAAGTCCAATCTTCCCTCGAGAAACGAGGCTCCGTGGGCAGCGGTGGGCCGCCGGGATGAGTTGCACGAGAAACTCGCCTGGAAAATTTAATCAAATAAATTAACGGGCACGCTGCTGATTATCTGCTATTGCATGAGGACCAGCTGCGAGAGCTGCCTACTTTGAAGATCTTCAGATGATCGGGGGTTCGAAAAGTGAACCTAATGCTACCTAATGGCGGCCTCGGCAAACTCTCCGTGTAAAAATGTGTGACCCATTCTATTCTTCTCGCGAACGCGGGATCATGTGGCGGTTCGAGGGGTAAAATTTCCATTCCGACAATTTTAGATTCCACGTCATGAAAGCATGGTCGGCACATGGCAATTGAGACATTCAGAAAGAGCGCCTCTGCGCCGCTTCATAAGTCAGAAAAAGCACGTACGTACGCACTTTCCGGAGTTTCGTGAGATATACTAGTATTAGCGCCGCTTACAGCAGTAATAAATCCACGGATAGAAACTGTAAACCATGCGGATGTGAACTCTTTCTGTCTCGGAACCAACTCACTCAATAGGGTCCCCGTTACCATCCAATGTGCAGGGCCGACCTGGCCGACCAAGATAGTGGCGTCGAAGAGAAGACGCGCCGGTGGGAAGGATACGGACATACGGATATAGGGCCTAGGTCCTCTAAGCGCGCAAGCGGTTGCAACGCTTTGCAACGCTTTGTATTGCCGCACGGAGCTGGAGAGTTTCGGAACGGAGCACACAGCAACCCGGAGGCTTCCGTGCAGATCAGCTTATCCGACGTCAAGAAATGTCAAACGACTAACGACGCACGGCGCGGTAGTAAGACACCGACAACGTGCTGATTGGCGGGAAGATCGCGAGGAGGGCGAGGATCGACTGAACTAGACTGAACTTCTCTCGAGTAGCTCATGTGCCTTTGTGGAGAACCGAAGAAGACTCAAAGATCAGCTTGCGGAATCTGACTATGACGACATCAAGTTGAACCACCCCCCAAAAAAGAAAAGAAAAAAAAGGAGGCAAGCGCCCAGAACTGACGTTGATAGCGTTGAAATTCACGGCTGGCGAAGGAAGGATGTGGAGAAACACGATTATTACCTATTATTACTGACCTGTGATTCATGAATGTCAGTTCCCGACCAACTGGAAGTTTGTGTTTGATCTACGTCGGATCCTGTGGTCTCGGGAACTTGAGGTTTCACCGAGTTTTCGAACAAGTTGGCAAGTTCTCAATCCGTCCTCATGCATGTCCGTGGACTCGGAGCTGAGCATTGGCGAGAGTGACGCATGTCCGTTAAATCCACACCTGGCATTGAACCCGGGGGCTGGGATCCTCCAAATAGTACGGATGATGTCGTATAAAAAGCCCTGGCATGGATAAGTGCAGCATAACGGATCAAGATTCCCGCCTTATTTTTGACAGTGCGCACACGGCCCTACACGTCCGAGCGCTGTTGAGAAACGAAAGAGATCTTGAGTCACAGCTTCGGAGATGGTTAGCATCATGGCTCCTGTAGAGATTTTCTCTCCAGCAGATGCAACATCCGACGACATTCAAAGAGAAAACCAGAATTTTCTGCAGGAGCTGGGAATCGATGCTTGAGGAACTTGAAATCGCGGCGTCAAGGTTGGAGACGAGGACGTATTACTGTATCAGTGGCAGTGTCGGTAGTTGTGAAATAGTCACGTGTCGCGTCAGCGCCGAGTTGCCGACATCGAATTTCCTCGACTTGCAAATTTTGTAGCCTTCATTTCTGCTCTGGTTTGTTCCCTACCTCGATGATTGCCTCACAAAATTCTAACAATCTTGGGGATGAACCCTCACCCCAGGCTTACCCGTGGCGTATTTCAGCTCTGGATCATCCCATAAAAATTGGGCGTTTCTACTAGAAAGTACTCGCAGTACTTCTCCTGTATGGATGATTTTTCCATCGACTCGTACAGTCAATCTCCGTCTCCACCACCACAACCAAGGCTCACCCTTATCTTGCCACCGCTCAAGGACTTGAAAAAGTCTGCGAAAAAGTCCAACAAATCCAAATCCAAATCCAAACAGCCATTCGCGTACTCCGAGTATGCGGATGCCTCGACATCGCAGAAGGTTGCTCGGCCGGTCAAGCTGAAACCGCTCAAGGAGGTGCTTGGCAGGCTTATAGTTCAGCTGAAGAAGTGCGTTTGCCACCTCATCCATTTTGCGACTCCTAAATCAATATTTATTCCTCTAGGAAAGACGACTATGCATTCTTCCTGAAACCGGTGAACCCCGCTCAAGTACCGGGATACTCTGACCTCGTCAAACGACCCATGGATCTGGGCACGATGACGACGAAGATGCAGCGCGGGCGGTACCGTTCCCTGGAAGACTTTGCGGTATGTGGACTCAAGTTCATAGTACCGTCCTAAATAACCATTCAGAACGACTTCCGGCTTGTTACCTCCAACGCCAAGATATTCAATCCGCCTGGCAGTATTTACCACACCGAGGCCGATAAACTCGAGGTCTGGGGTCTGGAACTTATTTCGAAAGCGTCCTCGACCGTCATCCAGTACGAGACCGACTGGAATATCGAGATTGAGAAAGATGACGTTGACGACGATGTGGAGGACTACATGGCTGTCGACGATGCGGAGGAGCGTAGTAGATCGCCCTCCGTGTCTATCCACGGCGGTGTCCACCCCGCCATGCTTAGGCGTGGTCCGCGGGGCCCGTACAACAAATCCTCGAAGGAGAATCCCGGGGCGACGGTTTCGGAGAGTATCGACGCGGAGGGAAGACTGCCGGGCTCGAAAGACGGGCTCGGCGCCTTCCCACCCGGCTCAGATTGGGCGCGGACAATGTTGGCGCTCAAACTCAAAGGTTGCTATTCTGTCTCCGTGGATAGTCGCCTACTTACAAACATCTCAGGAAAACGCTACAAGACGAAGAAGGAGCGCATGCGGATCGAAAAAGACGGCCCGCCTTATCTCCCTGATGGCAGTCTTGACTACAACGAGAGTATGTTGTTGCTGTCCCCTTTTTTGTACTCGAGCATTGATTTGTTGTAGTCGAGGACCCCTTCTCCTTCTTGTCTGCGCTTGCCCCCGACCCACTCACACGCCCGCACCTTGTCCCCATCTACCCCGCACCACTACCACCACAACAACCAGCCGCCCAGCCATATCCGCTGCCCGCGCCTCGCGACACCCCAACGACTCCCGCTCCATCGGGCCCACTGTACCCTTTCCCCTCCCTTCTACCTTCGGATGATGCCCCTGCCCCGACCGCCCCAGTGCATAAAATGAGGCACTGGACGCTCCTCCGCAACGGCACGGGGCGACGACCAAAGGACGAGCTCCCACCTCCGGGCGACGACATGGACGACACTACGCGCGAGCCGCACGCGCTCGACTTTGGCTCGTTCGCAGTCCTGGCGGGCGAGCTCGCGGCGGAGATGAGCCGACGCGGGGCCTCGCTGCCAGAGGCTCTGGACGAAGCCGACGTAGAGGTGAAGAGTTACCTTCGGGAGGGCCTGGAGATGCCTGTGGCAGATGGGCCAGAGAACGAGGGGACAGCAACTCCTGCTTTTGACTCAAAGGAGTATTGGAGTACTGCACACGCGCTGGAGGCGGAAGGGTATCTGCGGGACGTTGTTTACGGTGGCGTGGACGGCCTCGCGTATGTGCGGAGCCTAGCAGAGTTTGTCGCTACGCCGCCGCGGGATGTGGCTGAGCATGACGAAGACGTAGATATGGAGGTTTGTCCAGCCACTGGCTTTCACTCATGCCATACTGAACATTGTAGCAGCAGGATCAGGCCTCTTCACTTCCACTTGGGACGACCCTCTCCTCCTGGGTCGCGCAGAACGTCGTTGGTCCGCTCACAGAAGGCCGACACGCCCTGCTGCAGCGCACTGCACTGGAACTCATCGCGCCGACACCTTCCGTCAAACCAGAGGGCGACGAGCTTGCTGCCGGAGCTGACGATGACAAACTCCCTGCGCTTGTCTCTGCCGCGCTGCACGTACGCCCCCGCGCAGCAGCAGCCCTCGCCACGCTTCTGCAGATCCACGCGCACCAGATAGACATGGCCGCTCTCATCCGCGCGCCCGCAGAGATCGAGCAGAGCGACGCGGAATGGGCCGGCAAAGACCTCACGCAGAACGGGCCTGCGGAGATGAACACAGTGCTGGACTACGTCGCGAGCCTCATCTGCCAA
The DNA here is from genome assembly GCA_029281795.1 of Mycena crocata. Lineage (NCBI taxonomy): Eukaryota > Fungi > Basidiomycota > Agaricomycetes > Agaricales > Mycenaceae > Mycena > Mycena crocata. The sequence continues at coordinate 301,133 of JARJCP010000105.1, read as the reverse complement.
CTGCAGGCGGAGCGGGATGCTCCCCAGGTCAAGCTCGAGGCGGAAGCCGCTGTTGTAGATGGCAGCACCGGGGAGAGTGCGGTGGTGCGCAATCTGCGGCTGAATCTGCTGGCACTGGTCAAGCGTGCACCGCTGGATACGATAGCGCGGCTGCCACCGGATCTGGTTCCCGAGCATATTCGCCCGTTTGTGCCCACGCTGGCGTCCGTAGCCCAACCGTAGCCCAACTTTAGCTATCGCAGGCTGAATGGTACAGTTGCCGCATTGACATTCCTCCATCTCGTCATTATTTATTCACTCGCACAATTGTATACATACAGCACTAACATTTGTATTTTTGTTTCGTTCATGCCATATAGTTGCTGGGCATTAATAGAGTTCAAGCATCAGCAAAAATTCGATCTTCACAAAGGGTGAATATTTGAAGTCTGCGGTGGTGATCGAACTGTATTTGCGGCAAAATTCCCAGTTACTATCGATCGGGGTGATATGCAAAAGACTGGTGATCTGCAAAAGAAAGTTAAATTCATTTCCGGGCTCGATTTGGCTCCAATGTAGCTCAAAAAAATATGGGGATATAGAGCTGCTTCCTTGAAATATGGCCGAGTATCACTCAGAGGACAATGAGTTATATTGAGTGAGCACTGGATCGAAACTTTTTTTTGCAGATCACCCGTTTATTGATCGCATGGCTCGGCAGCATAATTGCGAGCACAATTCTGCTCACAATCCTCTAGAACTTCGTTACCAGCAAGTTCTGACCAGGACGACCCTATGGCCCGCTGCCGAAGCTAATCAGGCAAAATGCGGACAGGTGCGAGCACTATCAATTCCTTTTTTGCATATCACCCGATTGATAGTATTGTGGGCTCGAAACCAGTTAAAAGGTTCGAAAGTCCCAAGGCTGGCAAACTTCCTGCTTAATATCCGGGAAGTAAAAATCTTTGCTGTAACGCGTCCGCCGTTCCAGAAGTTGCCGCCGCCGGACTCGCTGATCGCTGTTTCTTACTCAATGCACATTTTGTGCTCATTTCTCAAAGCCTGGGCCATTTTCCTCGGTCCCACTTCGCAATTCGATGCGAATATTCCCCGGTTCTAGAAGTTTCTACGTCATGCCGTCGCTCTGGAACCTTTATCATCCTGCTCTGGATTTCGGCATCACGGTTCTTCGCGTTCTTTTAGCCTTCCACTGCTTGCCGCTAACTCGTTGAATGTGGAACGATAGAAATCAAGTTGCATCTAAAGCCTTCTAGCTGCAACGACTTTTTACGGCGCTTGGATTCACTTATAATAAATACATCGAGTTGCTCAGGCACCCTTCGGTGCTCCACATGGAATCTCCCATTGTCTGGCCTCAGGTATTTTTCGCGACGGCAGGCTATCCAGACACTCATTCTCATTTATAGGCTGCATTGAACGCCATTGCTGAGCGGGAGGCAAAAATTCCGCAAGATCTGCGCTTACCGCCTTCATTTATGGCCAATTATCCCGCCGGATCCGACGTCCGCTCAGCAGCCGCGGCCTCTGGCCTGCTAAACATCGAGGAACTTGAAATCACTGGCCCAGAGTCTGATGCTACTTCAGTGAGTATCTTCTCGACGTCTGTCCGCCATTCTGACAAGAATCAGCTCCTCGGCCGCATAAAAAGTAAAGAACTTACAGCGGTTCAAGTCGTTACGGCTTTTGGGAAACGTGCAGCGATCGCGCACCAAATACTCTCTTGCTTGACCGATTTCTTCCTCAGCGAGGCTCTAGTGCGAGCGAAAGAGCTTGACGAATATTACGAACGTACAGGGCAGCTTGTGGGCCCATTGCATGGTTCGTCGAAATTCCTTCATAAGAGTCCACCTTACGTTTTTATTAGGTCTTCCCATAAGCATCAAGGTTGAACATTTAAGCCTTTCAAGACTGCCGCTAACGATTCCTTCCCCCAGGATCATATGGACCTCGCGGGTCATAAATCAGGCTCGGGATTCTCGGGCGACACTTTGGACCCTCCTGCATCAAAGTACGGAAGCATCGCCCAGGTTTTATACGACGCCGGCGCTGGTACTTCCAATGTTTACCGTTTTCCGGTTGCGATAATTGATATCATTTTTGTTCAGTTTTCTATTGCAAGACAGCGCTACCACAGTCAAGCATGCATCTGGAGACATCCTCGTTCTGGGGTCAGGTTGTGAATCCATACAACACAAATCTGACTGCCGGAGGCAGCTCGGGTGGCTGCAGCGCTCTGGTCGCATTCGGAGGCTCGCCTCTGAGCATCGGTAGCGACATTGGAGGGAGTCTCCGCAGCCCTTCGGCAGCATGCGGGATATGGACGCTAAGTTGAAATAAACCAATTATCAACGGGGCTCAGAACTGATGGTTGAATTTTCCAATAGAGCCTACAACGCTTCGTGTTCCCAGAGGCACAGGGGCGACACCTGTACCCGGGGCAGATTCCATCGTTCCAGCCTTTGGTCCACTGTGTCGCAGGTCCGTTGTTTTTGGGAATTGTTCAATAATTTATTGATACTGGTTCGATACAGTCTCCGGGACATAGATGTCTGGTTTTCGGCGGTACTAGGGTCCAAACCTTGGCTCAAAGAGTATGATCTAGTACCGATTCCGTGGCGGATTTCCACCCCAACTAGTTGGTCCGGCTCAAATGGGCGCATTCGAATCGGAGTAATGTGGAATGACGGCGTTGTCTTGCCTCAACCACCCATTAGACGTGCATTAAGAACGCTAGTGGACGCATTGAAGCAGAATTCAGCCGTCGAAGTGGTGGATTATGAGCCATTCAAGCACTTGGAAGCTAGCGAATTGGCTGTATGTTTAGATTTTTTACATCTTCTCCTACTTTGCCAGCTCACATGTCGTTATAGCATGAATTGTATTTTGTAGATGGGGGTGCTATGATACGGGACAGAGCCGCCGTTACTGGGGAACCGATTCTTCCACTGACGGAATGGGTGATAACACGACCCACCGTAAAAGATCACACAATTTACGAGCTTTGGGAGGTTAGTGTTGCACTACATTTTCCAGTTCAGTAATCAATTCCGTACAGTTGAACTTGCGGAGAGAAACGCTGCGTGCACAGTCCCTTGAGCACTACAACTCACAGAACGTCGACGTTGTCCTCTGCCCCGTGGGCCCTGGACCGGCTCCGGTGCTCGGAACATCCAAATATTGGGGGTAGTATTTATGATTTTGTTTTCTTGCAGCCAGATTCAATTCAGCTGCAGGTATACCAGCGTCTGGAATTTTGTGGATTATCCGGCTGCGGTTTTTCCCACAGGGCTCTATTGCGATCCCGCACTCGACGTGAAGGATGTTGATATTGGTGATAAAAAGTGGATGAGCGAAGCCGACATGGAAAACTCGGAGCGCTGTGAGTCGGGGCGAAACGCTCAGAATCATCGGCATTGATTTATTGTTTTTTAGACGAGCCAGCAGCATTTGTGGGAGCGCCACTAGCCTTGCAACTTGTCTCGCGCCGATTTGGGGACGAAGCAGTGGTCCAGGCCTTGAAAGAGATCTCAAATATGCTACCATTGGCCAGATAATCCTCACAGAGTTCAAATTACGGTGGTTGGAGGAGCAGCTGTGTAATCATCTGCAGCACTTCAAATCAACTATACACAAAGAGGCGTATGAAGGGGAAACAAGAAAAGCGACTCAATAGGCGATGGGACACTAGTATCGGTAGCGTGTTGAGTAGTCTGACAGAAAAAAAGTTATTTGGAGTGCCAGGATACGAACAACATGACCACCCACCTTTTGGAGACACGACGAGACCACGGCCTTTGGAAGCACCTCGGTAAACTGTTTCGATGATATCGATCATCTAGAAAGAGGTCGGGACGTAGCAGCAGGAGATGATTCTGTGTTACGCACCTCCTGCTTGTTATCCATAGCCCAATTTCTGTAAGCAATTTCCATTAGTCGAGTAGGATCGTATCGTACGAATGAGAACTGCTCACATCTTATTGTTATTACCCGTCCCCAAATCAATCATAATGTGCTTGTTCCTGGTCCGAATTCGTTAGCAGAAGACCATATTAGCCACACGTTGTGCCACTCACCGATAGAAGAACATCACAGTGCAAGGATCGTATAATTCATACATCTGGCAGGCGGTCGAACCTAATGGCGAGAACGGGAGGCCTAGTACATACCTTGTTAAAGTCGGGGACTTCAGTGATATCGACCAGGTATATCACCGCAAAATTCTGGACTTTCTCCGCAACTGAATACAGTGTTTCGTCCATCGTCATGCACTGACTGTCCCAATCATGCCCAAACCGAAGGACAACAACGCGATCTTCCTCGGATTTGATGGCCTCATCGACATGCCATCCGGAGGGCAGGTGAGGAAGAAAATACGACATGAAGGCGAGAGAAGGTTGCGGAACGATGTAAAGGGCTATACCCCCAGTTCCAAACATTTCCAAGCTCTCACAAACTGTCGCGATTTCCTCTTCCAGATGAAAACCGAAATTTGAAGCTGAATCCTGATGCTCAAGCTCAAGCGCTCCACGCTTGGATTCGCTCGAAGGGGCAAAATAAGCAGGAGGCAAAAGAAGAATATGGACTGGGGTGATGTACAGTGGGCGTAAAAAAAAGAAGTACTATGCTACATATTAGGTGGTTGTTAGTCCTCTCGAATCTCGAGGGCCGACTCTCCTCCGGTTACGACGTCCTCGCTTTTTTAGCAGCGGCGGGATTAGCAGGGAAAGGGTGAGAGCCAGGGGCAGGACGCTTCTGAGCGTTGAGGGTTTGGCTCGCGTTTGCAAGCGGCGCAGGCGCATTGCCTGTATATATTCGGGCGTAGACCCACGGGTAGTCGGCCCCAAGAATACGTGTTTGCATTGCTGGATCACCCAGCCCAGCAAGCAGGCCCTTCCCAGTCTGACTGTTCGCAGTCCACAGACCAATTGCCGTCATGCTTGCGGGCTTTGTGACCTAAAAAAAGGTTCACATCTTGTTTCAAGAAAACCTCAAAGAACGACGAACTTTCAGCGTGTGCGGACTGCCACGCCTTACCGTCTCCAGCACAACACCCCAATGTCTGGTGGCCGAAAGCTGGCGTTCCAGATGTGTTCTGATAGTCTGTACACGGGGGAAAGAGATGGTTGGCCTGTCGCTGAGGAAGAACGCTCGTAGCTCTCTGCACTCTGCGCAGGCTTGGCATCCGATGCCTTGGAGCTGGGCAGCGGATATGACCTCGCTGGGCTTTTGGGACATGACCTTTTCAGCAAATGCTCGAACTACAGCGGCCGCAAACATCTTATAAGGATCCGACTGAAAGTCCAGACCCTTGCTCGCCAAGTATTGCCGTAGAACAGGCAGGAAAGGCGCAAGAACTTTGGATACATGCTGAGGCACGTTCGTTCCAGGAGGGGGCGGAACGAAGCGAAGAAGAAGGCGCTGACATTGGCTCTGTGCTCCGACCTCGAAGCAGAACTTGACTAGACTGATCATGATGTCGGCTGCAGTTTGAGTACGACCATACAGGTACGAGGGGATCATCTTGCCCAGTGCGGCCACGTCGAAGGTGTCGATAGCTCTACGGACGAGCGCGATGATAACGTCGCTACGGGCCTGTATTGCGATGGTATCCTGCATCTGCTGCCGCGGGAATTCGGCTGCAATGGACCGAGCGAGGTCTTGAAGAGTGCTGGACTCGTGCCCTTTCAGCGTATCTGCGTTAAGTCTAGTAATCTTCTGAGAAAGACGTTGTGGAAGATGGACGGAGGGCTATACCTTTGCTTGAGAATGCTTATTCCGCCAGCTTTCCGAGTTGCAGCCATGAGAATCGTCTTGTGATGAGCACTGAGGGGGCACGGAGTGACAGCCTTTCCATCGGAAGTGGTGCGTCGAGTAGAAATCATTGCATCGAGAACGTCGGCGAAAAAGGGCTGGAAGACAGCATTGAGTGCTGTGAGGGCGGGAAGGGACTGCATGTACAGAATCAGAGAGGAGGAAAGTTCAGCATAGTATAACCAAGGCGGGAATCCGGGCAGGAAAGCGCCGAGACGGGTGGCGTCCCGCATCTTGGCAAAAATGCCGTCGCACAACGCCTCGTTTTTCGTCTCGACGCAAAGTTTGATGACCTCCAAAATTGCCTCCGAACTCTTCTCCTGGCGATCAGGGACGTTGTAGCCGTAAGGGTAGGAGGCGTAAGGGTAGATATTCTGGACGGCCTTAGTCGGAAACGCCGGCAAGCTGCGAACGGTTTCGGAAACGCATTGGACGATCAACTCCTCCACTACGTGTGAGGAGGAGGAATTGGGAATGTCGCCCACGCTGCGCTGAAGGCGTTGAATGAAAGGGATCCAGAAAGTCTTGTCCAAGTTTTGAGCCTGGAGTTGAGGGAAGATTCTGACAGGACGTTGCATCAATAGGAGGGAATCGAGGAGCAAGAAAACATACATGTCCCGAAGGAATTCACCCCCACGAGACAGCGCAAGATCCGCGAGCCAAGGAATCTGAGCAGCGTCCATTTTACTCAGGGAACGAAGGGCTACTTCTCCCTGGTCTTTACACCAGCAAGAGACCTCCTCGTCCTCTTCATCCGCGGCCATCTGCGTTAGCCGTGCGAGCAGGGTGCAGCGGCGGGTATTCGACTCATCATTCTTTATGGCATCGCCAAAACTGTGGAGGGATTGTCAAAGAATAAACAGAGCCGGCCAGACAGTACTCACAAGTCCTTGAGAGCGTCCCACCCGAACGCCTGATATGCAGACACAAAACCCTCGACACCCATGAGGTCGGTATTCTTATCTACTCCACAAGCCTTCAGAGCCCTCAGCAGCGTCGCTGCGTCATTCCACCGGTCGGCAGATTCCCGGAGCAGTTGCACTACGGTCTGCAATTTCGCTTCCTGGCGGCGAGTTTGGCAACATTCGAGAAGCCGATCGACCAACTTCTTTTCTCCCTCTGTCGGAGTAACAGACAGAGAGCTTCGAAGGGCATTGCAAGCATAGTCGTAGATATCCCCGGTAGTCACGGTCAGATCTGTGTCGCTGTTCTTCGGCCAAATGAGAAGAACTGTGCGCTTGTAGACTGTGTTTCCTTCTTCAGTGAAAGGCAGCGATGTACACAGATGAAGACCTCACCTCTAGTTCGCGTCGCCGTCTCAAAATCAAGAATCAGTAACAGAGTGGAAGTTTCATGAAGCAGCTCACTGTGCGGTCTTCTCTTTCCAAAGATTTTGTGTCGGGATCCTCATCGGTGATGGAGCCGTTGATCAGGTCATCAACTTCAAGGTCGAGGTCGACATCAACAGGCATGCCACGCAGGTTCACGATTTTGAGCGTTACAGTTTCTTCACGGTCATCCTCGTTATCTTCAAACTCTCCGTCGTCAATTTCTTCGTCATCGTCGTCGTCTTCGTCATCGTAGTCGCCATAGTAATCGTACCCACGTCTCCCCCAGCCGTGCCTACCCCCGCCACCATATCCTCTCCCACCGTAACCTCCATATTCACATCCAGTGTCCTCGGCTTCGGCCGTTGTGGTGACAGTGACTTGGAGGTGAGCCAGGTAGATGCGAAAGCTTAGCTCTCGCGCAAGCGGATAGAGATGGGAGAGGAGTAGGGCGTCGGCTCCGGTGAGGGACTGAGCGCGAAAATTGGATTTTTTCGCATATTTATGCTGCAGCAAGCACGCCAGCCATCCGGGCGCCTCGCCAGAGCTGTCCTGTTTCCAGGAGAGCATGATGTTGCGCAGCTTCTGGGTGGCACCCTGCATCTCCGGAAGGGCTGGGCGATATCCGACGTCGGTTATGGGCTGAACGATGTCGTATACCAACGAGAGACGGTAGCCAGTTGTGACAGCGGACAAGGTATGTTCCACCCCGGAATACGCAGCGACGATCGACGTGGAGAGCCCACTTTGGTGCGCAAAATTGAGAGATTTCGCTTGGCCGGCATGGCGAAGCTGAAGTTGCGCTCCGGCGAAAAGACCGGGAAGAATGCAGATGAAGTCTCCGATCTTCGTATTAGACTCGTCGTCGCTGATCGGCCTAGCAGGGGTAAGGAATGAGCGTTCAAAACAGTAAAAGAACTCACTCCTTGAAATGTGCGGTGCTAAAAAGTGAAGTATTCAGCTGTAGAGTGCTTAGAAATGAGCGGGAAAACTGACTGGGTGCTCTTTTCGTGGATCACCAGCTTTTTAAGAGTGAATGATGGTCTAACAGACGCATACGCGGTGAGTGCTGTGGATGCCGCCACTCCGGCCGTTTTCTGAATCCAAAGATCCCAGGCAGGATTGTCGAAAAACACCTATAGTGACGGTTAGTGAGATGACTGGTAAAAAGTAACGTCCCAAACCTTTCCTGCCGGTAACTCCCAGACTCCAGACGAGTCTGCAGCGCCGTTGGAGGTGCATACTGTAACAGAAGCCGAAATGATAGCGCGAGCGTCCCTTTCGCTCAGAGGTATGCCCACTGTTCCTAATCCTTCAATGTTGAGACAGGGGTTTGGCGCAACACCTATGGCATATCTTTCCGAGAAGGCGAATACGCCGTCAAAATCGAAACCATCTTGCAGGGCAGCTTCAAAGTCTCCCTTTGGTGAAAGTCAGACACGAACAGAGGACTGATAAACTTGATTTTACCTTGATGTCGGTAGATGGGGCAATGAGCGGCTTCTGTTCCAGTTCGTTCTCCTCCTCGTCATCGTCGGACTCAAAGTCGGAGAAGGTATTGACCTGAGCCGCGGAGGCCGGTGGCGCAGTGTCTCTTGGTCTGATTTCCCCGCCTTCATCGTCTGAATCGTCCGGGATGTCGATAACCTCCCGCGGCGGTGGTGGCAGGAAAGTAGCCATCCTGGCTCTGTATTTAAGCAAACTGGCGTCTAGATCGCGGTTGTTTCGGGTGAATCAACCAGGATGTCCACCAATAATTGACGCGCTTGGGTGTGGGAGAAAGAATTGTTGGGTCACAATTTCGCGCGGGTGTCACATTTCACGTGAGGAATCACATCTTTGATGTCTTTGTCAACTTTTCGATTGCTTTTCGAAGCAGAAAAATATGGGAAAGCGAGTTTCAATTCTTAAGCCATCCAACCATTGCATATGAACTATATCAACTTCGTATCGCAGGTTGTATACACGCTCAGAATTATGTGAAACCACAAGCCTAACTCAACCGCCGCGCAGTTGACTCCTCGGCTTTTTACCAATTCAAAATTGGTTCTCCTTCAGGGAGCCACTCCTGCGTTTCTGGCCGATATTCAACTCTGCGGGCCCCACCTTGGTGTCCAGTCCGTCCTGTGAAGCTGCGAGAGATGGCAAAACTATAATCATCTCCGAGGACGCGACGCTGGGTTGAAACATCTCCGAGAAGCCCGAGAAGTGATGTGCCAACTTGGCTATTGACCTTCCACAGTCCAATACGCGGCAAATCGCTGGACTTGATGATCTGGATAGAGATGCGTCAGGAATGCGAGATGAAGGCAGAATTTACGGACCAGGAAGGTATGGGGAGAGGCTTCTTTGATTGTTTGAGTCGTAACAGCTGGTAATTGAACCATCTGCATCGAGAGGCAATTCTCTAGATGGGTGTGAATGGATGCATTCCGTGGGAAGGATGTGGTAGTAACCTTCAAGTTAGTCGCACCACATACCGAGTTCCTCATCACCCGTTTCTTAGAATAAATCGTGCAGACTTTGTAATAGTACACGAAGCCGCGAATTGGACCGATCGTTCAGAATGACATCTTCCAAACTGGTTTTCTCGATCGTCAGTAATGTAAAAAGGTATCGATTCGGAACAGGACCGGCTCACAAATCACGGAGAAGTTTCCAACCAAATTGACGCCACGAAGCCACGAGCTCGTTCACGCCGATACAATCTATGGCTTCGTTCCACCCTGCAAACTTTCAAAACTCTGAGTAACGGATCAATGTCATGCCATCGACCAGAGGCATATCGTATAAGTAGCATCGTCGATAGCGGGCCACGCGTTTTTTGCGACGTGTTTCTGCTGGCAGTGTTTGAGTCTTTGACAAATCGATCTACCACCTTCTTTTCCTTGCAGTCGGAGTATTCGAGGTTGAACGTTGCAGATAACGAGATGGCTTCCTCCAGTCATAAAAAGTCTCGAATGTGGCGCCGCTTCGGTTTGGATCTGTGAAGGCATGTTTGTAAACTGTATGATGTCCAGCAGAAATATAATATTTGCAAGCCACCAAACACTCACATTCGTAGATGGTATGTTGATGTCCTGCAAGTCACACCAGATGAGCCTGATGATAGCATTATTGCAACTGAAATACTCAACTTACCCGACTCTCGTCACCTCCGGCCCAATTGCACTTTCCCTCCTCGAACCACGTTGGGTCTCTATCTTCTTCCCCCAACGCGACGCGATCGTCGGTATTCATTGTGGTGCGTATGGCATGCCCTTCCGTGTCCACCACAGTTACATCGGCGTCATGATAATCGGCATACATGGAATCCCCAACCTCGTGCTTGTACGGCTCTTCTCCAAAGCTGGCATCCGTTTCCTCAGAGCTGTTCACGGAGTGTTCGCCGACGCAATTCCTGCACGAGGAGGTGAACACAAGGTAAAGTTCGAGCTGGAGCTCCTCAGCAATTTGTCGAGTGTGAAATGCCAGAAACGCATCGGGTCCCGTCAAAGATTGGCTGTAATGGTAGGAGTTTTGCAGCATGTACTCAAAGTAATTCGCGTCCGGGTCATTCTTCGAGGCTGGTAAAGCCGCCTCCAATCTACTGCGGGACGCGCGCATATCTGTAAACGGGGGCATGCGGGGAATCGCTGGGGTGGGGTCGATGATATTGTACGTCAGGCAGAGACGATACCCATCGGATGTGATAGGTGGAAGCTGGTAGTCCGCATTGTGCCGCGTTGCAAATATTCGAGTCTTCAACCTACTTTGTTCCGCTACTTCATACATCCTCGAGCCGCCGTCGAACTGAATTTACAGAGTGCCATCGCTGCGGAATAGCGAGGGAAGAATGATGACTAGGACGCCCCACAAAAGCCCCGGATCGTGTTTTGCTGTTGAATAAACAGCTGCTTGCGCCCCGAAAAAGACCACAGACCGTCCTCTGTGCTTCACGGGTCTGACGTGTTGAATCAGTCAAGTTCCCCACGCTGATCTCGCAAGGACTCACAAGGAGCCGGGCTCATGCACAGACAGCCTTGAGAATTGTAATGCTGGTTGTACATCTTCATTGCCAGCATGAGACCTGCACAATTCTCGCGCCACATCCTCTCCGAAGGCAGACTATGCCGAAGTTGTCGAAGTGGAACCCGAAATGACATTAAAGCAACGAGTTAGTAAGATGGAGGGTATTCAAACCTTGCCAGCCGATCTATCTCAGTGGCCAGAGATACCGGAGGCCACCGAAATTATGGTGCGGGCTTCACGTTCACTCAACGGGAGTCCCACTGAGCCTATTCCTTCGATGTAAAGGCACGGATTGCACGCATCATCTACGCCGGATCCCTTGAAACAGGGATCCCTTGAAACAGCAGACATTTCCATCGAAGCCAAATTCTTCAAGCAAATTCTTCAAGCACCACGGACTGTGGTGGCAGGTGGTGGCGAAGAATTCCACGAAAGGGCATGGTAACCTGGTTGCAACTCGTCAGATTGCGGGCGGCTCCGACCCTATGAGTGAATTTCCAGGGAAGAATACTACTCAGGTACAGGGAAATGACCAACCTCCGGCTGCGATTCCAACTCTGAGGCCTCCTCGTCGTCTGTGAGATTACTTTCGGAATCTGAGTTGGCCTCCGAGCCTGATGATCCCTGCTCAGTTTCTGATTCTACGTCCTCCCAGTCCATCTCAACGTTTGACTCCAGAATATCTATTTCGGTCTCTTCTTTTATAATTGAATCGACTGGCGGGATCGATATCTTCGTCACAGTGGTTAGTAGATGAACACTGGTTACGAATGGCATTGAAAGGGAATGCTCAACCTTCGCGTCCAGAATTTCTGGTCCATGCTCCTCCTTGACTTGATATTAGATTCGTCTGGCAAGACCGAAACTTCCCCGGCGTCGTCCAAGTTCGCCATGAGCGTTGCGGAAAAGGAACTTAGGAAGGCACCAGCGGCTCGCCGGCGGCCCGAAACAGCCGGTGGCTGTGATAACGGCGCTGCTTTTCTCTTCTACCCAACTTCTACCAAAGCTTTGCGCGCCCCCCCTCGTGCGATTTGCCCTCGGATATCGCAATCTGGACAGGCTTTGACGCAATGTTGCGAATCAACTCGAAAGTCGGGCTTGCTGGCCGGGGGTGCTTACTACGACGGAGACTTGACAAATCAAGAAGCCCATTATAAAGATGGGTGGCGAGATTGCGCGGAGGTCAAGTCTTCTTCTTTCGACAGCAATCAGCAATATTAATGGTATCCTCAGTAGTCGTCGTAGCCGGTGCGTGGACTTGATATGCGTCTCTCGACTGCTAACCTCAGTCAGGAATCGGTAATGGCTCGGGAACGGGCGGGGCTGTCGCGTGTGTGCTAATCTTAGTATTGTATGGATTCCCCTCTGACTTTCCTCAGCCGACTCTTTGCGAAGCAAGGATACACAGTTGCGCTCATATCAAGAGGGTCTGAATCCCTGGATGTCCTTGCAAAGGATATCAAGTCGTCTGGAGGGAATGTGAGTTCCCAATGACATTCCCAGCTCTTTTGACTCTCATTTCTCCAGGCAGAGTCATTCCCTGTGTCTGCATACGGGCCGGAGGATCTCACCTCTGCGTTCGAGGCTATCCAGCAGCGCTATGCAGCCCCGGATTACGCCATCACGGTCGCGATCTTCAACGCCGGCCACGCCGTGTGGAAGCCGTTCCTCCAGATCACGCCCGAGGACGTCCAGGAGTCTAACAAAGTTAACATCGAAGGCTCGTTTGCGTTCGCCCGGGCCGCGATTCTCGCCTTCCAGAAGAACGAACCGGTGCAAGCGACCGGCGCTAAGGGTACGCTGATCTTCACGGGCGCAACAGCGAGTTTGCGCGGCAACGTCATAACGAGCGCATTCGCCTCGGGCAAATTTGCCGTCCGCGCGCTTGCTCAAAGTCTGGCGAAGGAGTTTGGCAAGCAGGATATCCATGTGCGTCTACTCAGCACTGCGTCATTTCTCCTGACTTACATCGCACTAGGTCGCCCATGTGAGCTCGTGGTTCATTTCCATGTGCCGTGCATATTAATTCATTTATATTAGGCTATCATTGACGGAGGTTAGTTTCCTCTCTTTTCTCTTTTTATTCACTCAACCGCCTCAAGGTATCGCCACTGGAAACACAAGAGGCGACAGAAACACGGCACCTAGTGGGCCCGTCGAGAATACCACCCCCGAGTTGAAGCTGAGCCCGGAGAGCATTGCGGCAGTGCGTAAAAAAATTCAAGTACTTTTCCTTGGTTGACTTGTGTGCGTGCAGTCGTATCTCTATCTCGTCAACCAGGACCGATCCGCGTGGACGTGGGAGCTCGACCGTGAGTGCCTTCTTTCTCCACCGTGCCGCATGCTCATCCCAGGACAGTCCGCCCCGCGCATGAAAAGTGGTGATCAACAAGAATGAACGAATGTGTATTATTACAGCACTCCATGTCGGTTCCGGCATTAATGGAGTCATTGTGAAGTTCAGGAGTCCCAGTCGGCATAGTTAACCACTTGTATCCCGAGTCCACCGACGTCGTCGGGCCATTCTGGGGATAGCGCAAGATGAGCCGGAGACCACGGCTTCGACGGCGTGCGGCTCCGGTCCTATTTATAAATAGGTTGAGTGAACGTTCAAAAATCCAACTTTGGCGTTTTACCAGCGGGCTACAGTTAAACGAGACTGACTCGAAGCTCTAGGTATTTCCAAGCAGGAGAACGAGAACTGGAACCAATATAAAAATGACCTCGACGCCGCTTGAAACTTGCAATTGCTGCCATCAGATATGATTATCTATTTATGGATCGGACTGTGAGAGTCATAGATTCAGAACCGACCGTATATAAGGCGCACAGTCTGTCGATGCGAGTCAACAACCCACTTTGCAATGTCCCCCACCAAGGTAATCGTCGTCGGCTGCGGAATCGCGGGGCCAGTTCTTGCTCTCCTACTGAAACAAAAAGGATATGAACCTGTCATATACGAGCGGGGTGCTCGGTCACCCGACGCTGGTCTTAGTCTCATGTGCGTCTGGAACTCTGGCGGGAAGTTTCGTCTAATGCTGCTTGCACAGGCTTCAATTAAATGGCCTTCGTATCCTGTCTCTCATTCCCGGGCTCGCCGAACAGCTTCCTGGAATGACGGTTGAGGAGGCTATACTTTATTCTGTAGTTCCCACCGACGAACGTCTTCTGGGGCGGTCTACCTTGCCTGTGGATCTCCGCCGCGAATACGGACACGGGATGGTCGGCGTGCAGCGCCCGAAATTTCTCGCGCTGTTGTCGGACACGGCGCTGGCGCACGGGATCGAAATCCACTTCGAACGCCAGGTTATCGGCATTGAACAGTCAGATGGGTATGCGACCGTGCATTTGAACACGGGCGAGACGGACACGGCGAGCTTCGTGGTCGGGTGTGACGGGCTCCACAGTAATGTGCGGGTCGCGCTGTTTGGAAAGGAGGACACCACGTTCACCGGGCTCACGCAGGTATGTCCGGTTCTTGTACAGGGAAATTTTGCCAATGGCTATATTGCAAGACCGGAGGTATCACCCACAACGCGTTTTTAAAGGACGTGCCAACAATGTTCAACTTCTACGGTGACAATATGCATATTATCTCGTATCCCATCTCGGAGACGGGGTACTCCTGGGCGTTCGTTGTAGCATTTTCATTTCTTGCTTTTAATTGAATTATAGTTCTCCAGTTTTACGCGACGCGAATCAGAAACCAAGGAGACGTGGCGTGCAATGGATACAGCTGCACAGGATGCCGTCCGAAATGGTCCCTTCTCGCAGCTTCCCTTTGGCGCAGGGGATTTAGTGCGCAATGCGGAGAAGATCACGAAGGTATTCACAGACCATATGTCATTTTTCCAAAATTCAACCCAACTTTCCAGTACGGCTTGTACGATCGTCCCGAGTTAAAATCTTGGCATGAAGGTCGTGTCGTTCTCATCGGAGACGCTGCGCATCCTACCAGCCCCGTTCGTGCCGCTGTCAATTTCCTTTGACTGAGTAGGTGCTGAAAGTAATTTGGCAGCATCTCGGACAAGGGGCCAACCAAGCCTTTGAGGACGCGTACCATTTGGTCCGGTTGCTCGTTCAACATCATACGGCGGTGGACAGCGAGCCATCGTCTGCGGTACTGTCCACCGTCTTCACGGAATTCGAAGCGAAGCGCATGGAGCGCACAGCCGCGCTCGTGCAGGGTGCGCGCAAGATGGGGGAGTCGCGTGTTGTGGAGGGGATGGAGCAGGCGCGTGTACGCAACGAAGCGTTATGCGCCGAGTGGGCTGACAACGACGCTGTTTTACGTCGGGCACGGCAAATGCTTGAGACAGAGTGGGTGGGTTGGGGACTCCGAGATGACGCGGAATGATGCAGGCTCTTTCCTTGACAGAATATCACACGGTCCTTTCACAGCATTGCGATTATTTGCACCAAAGCCAGACCAGACCAGTGCACTAAGCTGCATTAGCGCCCACCACAAGCTTGGCATGACTTCTTTCTCGCGTATGACCGACGCCCACAAACACCTCCGAGGATTCTTTCCGATTTTCACCATGTGGGGCCTCCTGAGGCTGAATTTTACGCTGGGCAGTATGTCCTGTTATTGGCGAGTAATCGGCCTGTTTTCACAATCTTTTCATACAACCCGCAAATCAGTCCTAGCGAAATTTCAACCACATTCGGGGCCGATATGACTCTGTCACAGCCTTCATATGCGCCACTTGTGGCGGGCGCGCAAAGAGTCTATCATGTGGCGATTGCGCCCGGATCCCTATAAATATGGCCCATAAGCTCGCCACATCTTCAACTTCACCCACCAGATCCATCATCAAATGCAACTGCCAGTGTCCCCTCTGCAAACGACGGCTCTGTGTTCACCTTGCTCCTATGGCACCTACTCCCGCCAATGGTACACGGCGCAACGCAGTACGTGTCTTTCCGCAACGAACATCGGGGCTGTCTTATCGCAGGATTTTATTGCTAATGCCATCACGTTTCTCTCCCACCGATTATTCTGGGGTTATCTACGGGACACTCGTGTACCTCCTGCATAGTCACCTCGCACAGGCCCTTGCATGGAATGTAATGTTCTCTCCATTTCACGCACGGCAACCTGGCGCTACGGCCTGGGACGACTTAGGCTGGCTTCACGACCCCGTAACAAGCACGTACATGAACGAGATCTGGATCGTTCTCGGCAAGAACTGGCCTCCCTTCCCTATTAGAAGGCAGGACGGACGGGCCTTGCTCGTCGGCGACGTTCTGAATGGCATACACCTGGACCATCTGATCACTCCTTTGTCGGACAAAGAAATGAGAGCCTATTGTCCCACGTCGCCGCGGCGACTCTTGCGCATTGATCTTCTGAATGGGGGCACCTATTTCTCTGGCTTGAAATACCTCGGTGGAAATGTCTTTGAATTGAACCTGCAGTAAGTAACAGAAAGTGCAACACTCCTGGTAGTTTTTCTCTTAGAAGCGGCCTTCCGTCTGCACTGCGCCGCACCGACACTATTTAGCCCCCTCTGCCGTCGGCGTCCATCTTACATCTATGATCCTCACGTGCACAACAGCTTTGTCTAATAGTTTCGCTGAATGGACGCCAGTACTAGTACTTGTACCTTGTTTGAATTTGAATGAATGGAGTTCAATTCAATCGCCCGGGCTTGTGTGTAGAACGCCGTAGTACTTGGTTCAAGAAACTGTAACTCACAACTGTAATCAAAGTGGAGTCTTGTAGTGAATTGGTGTGTATGACAGACACGGTACGGGGATCATCGATGCCATTGAAGGCCCGGACAGAGACGGTGGCGGAGGAGGCAGGAATGCCCGGCGAATGGTATGTCGGGAGTGATCTCTGGGAAGACACGGAAAGACGAAACCGGGCGGAGAACGCAAGGAGGTAAGCTTAAGAGGTCCCGACGAATCGAACGATAACTTTAACTTAAAGTTATCGAACCCGCACTCGAATTTATTCGAAAACCTGAATTTTTTGCCTCCATGACGGATGGCACTCTTGGAGATTCCCTGGGAAGTTGTACTTCCAGTGAATCTCATCGCAAGCCAACGGACGCTTCAGTGGAATAATTTGTGCATGGCCGTGTAGAAGAGTAGAAATGGGTAAGCGGACGGACAGCCAGAGTCGGCTTTCTAAGCCCTCAGCAACGCGTCGCGCGCATTCGGTGGCGGTCAGGAAGTTGCTTGGCTAATCAACAACCCGATAAGAATTTGGAGGGTGAAGTCCCTCTGGTTCTTATTTGTCGGGACCACTTAGGAGGACACATCATTGGAAGGGGCGTGCCGGGGCCCGGGCGCCATGATACGATCTGATACACTATGATACGTTTGATTCAGTTTGATTCCCGAACATCAGGCAAACGGAACGCGGAAACGCCGTCGGACTTCAAGTTGTCTTCGGACCACCACAACGGTCAAGAGAGGCAGCTGAAGCAGGTAGAAGTCTGTTTCAGTGGCATACACTAGAAGAGCTCGGCTGTATAGGTGTTGTGAAGCTGGAATTGGATTGTGGCGCACTCGGCACTCCGCAGCTTTATTTCAAGTTGAGCATGTACAATTATCATATAGGACAGGACGGGTCACGAAATCAGACAGGATGTTGTTTCTCGGAACAATGTAGTTTTCGCTTTCCTGGAGGAAAATAGTGCTCCACAAAAATCACAGTTATTTCGGAATGAGTGGGTGCTCGAAGAGAATTTTCTCACGGTTGAATTTCTATATACATAAGTAACTCGTTCGCGTCACGACACTCCACGCTCAATCACAGTTCGATTTGGGGGGTTATTATTTTACAAGCCGACATGTTTCTTTTCCTCTCAAAGTTTCCGGGTGATGGTATGATTTCCTCCCTTCAGTTCCACAGAATCACCTGAGGTCGGTTCAACATCCCCGTCTACCGTCATCGCCCCCGTTCCCGGCAAAGTCACCACGCCCTGCGTTCCCTCCGGCGTCTGCAGCGTCAGAGTCAGCGTTTGGTCGCTGACCCTCCATTTGACGCCGAAGAATCCTAGGTCTGTCTCTATGCCGCCTTCCGCGGATGGCAGTCCACTAAGCACGGGTGCGATGCTCCATGTCGCACCCTGCACAGAGGTGACTTGGATCCCGAGCACATAGAAGGTAAGCGCCGGAGTAGGTCCTGCAAAAGTTTGTCAGAGGAAGATCTGTGTTGGGCTTTTTTTAGAAAAAACTGACCTGTTGCCCATCCATGGGCGTGGCTCGTGTAGGAGTGATCAAAGTCGTAACCCGCAGCAGCGCGATACCTGACGGACCGGTTAATGATCGTTCACAACTGCGAAGATATGCGCATACCCAAGGGACCCGTTAGCGGTGAAACCCTCCAGGAGGGTCGACTCTACGCTCAGATTCGTGTACAGCATGTACCCCCATTCCTTCTCCAAAAGATCGATCGCACGCTCACCCTCGCCCGCAATGAAGTGTGCTTGAACCTGGAAGATCATTTGCAACAAAACGACACCAATGGAAGCACAAAATACCTCGAACCCGCCGACGAACGGGATGATTGTGTCGTTCAGCTCAGGACTCAAGGGCCCAATGGGTGTCCAGAACTGTGTCAAACCTTTACTGATCGCTTTATTTTGCGCCGAAGAAGTGGTGAGGTTGAACAGGACAGCAAGGGAGTTCCCATCTTGGGGAAAGATACTGTCCGGCGAGTCGTTGTCATGGAACAATCCGGCACCATCGTCCCACAGGAGCTCGTTATACGCGGCTTTGATGAGTGTCGAGTTTGCGAGATATGTGGCAGCCAGGGATGGGTCCCCAAGATGTGTCGCGAGGTCCGCGGCCGTGATCAGTGTCTGGTAACAAAAAATCAACCATCGCAGAACAGGGGAAGATTGATTGATAACGAACTCGATAGAGAAGGGCGTTGAAGGCAGAATTATGCCCGGCACCGCCATCTCTGCCCCAGTCGTTCTGGAAGGCGACGGGAACATCAGCCAAACCCGTTTCGTCGACTTGGCTTTCTAGAAAGTCGAGTGCTTTTGTGTAGTTCGTCCAGACCGTCTTAACAAAGTCGAGATCGCCCGTGTACAAAAAGTAGTTGTGTGTTCCGATGAGAGACCAGGCAATGTACGTGTCGCTTCCGTGAGCATTGATGGGAGGACCAGAGTACTGCAGAGCACCCGTGGCGGGATCTTGGGTCGTAAACATGACGATGAGGGCGTTCTTGGTCGGTAGAAGATCGTTGAGGGAAACGAATTCCGTGTGCGTCGAGATACCACAGTCCCCTATGACAGTTCGATTATACCGCAGACTTCGAAAGAAAATGAACTACCGGGCCAAATATTTCTGTGAAGGAAGTTCGTAAGAGTACAGCAGGTAAATGAGAGGTAATTGTACCGGTCTCGCTTGGCTCCGTCAACCAGAATTGGACCGTCAACAGGGCCACCAGACGCGTTATTCGCCCATCCTCCTATCCGGCGCGTCAGATTGATTTAAAGTGAAAAGCTATCAAGTCGTACCGAGAGGTGGACAAGGCTGCTGTCTGGCCTCTCGCGAATCGATGGTGTTGGTTTGAATCGTGTATGCACCTACATGTATTGAGCCGTAGTTTAAGCATCTAGTTCCGCAAACAAACGATTACTCACCAGCGTACCAGAGTTTGGTCAGAAAGTTCACGTCGTGGAATCCTGGATCTGGCGCGAAGAAGTAACCGGGGTATGCTCTGAGATCGTCCCAATGAGGCATGAAGGTAATGGCAAGCGAGATATTCGAAATCGTGAGCGAATCGGCACTGTTCGAAACGATCGTCAAGAAACGGAAACCGCCCCGCTGCTGGCCGACGGTCTGCGTCAGCAATCCTGTCGCGAGCGGCGCGCGGAAAGACTGGAGCCCATCTGCATCCTGCGATGCAACCGTGTGGCAGGAATCATCAGACTTGGTCGGGTTGATGAATTCTGCGGATTCCGTGAAGGAGAACGAAAATTGCGACGACGGCGTAGCGGCGTTGATCGTCAGGGACAAGATGCCGCCGACCTAAACGTGTTAGTCAACACTGAGCTATGCGCAACTTGAACCACGAACTTCAATGCCCCAGTCCAAAACGACGTATGAGCTGTTGCCGGTGAACGTCGCCTGTGCGTCTGAATTTTGAACAAGACCGTCTGCGCCTTCGACTTGACCGCTAACAGAGCGGATGGAGACGGGCGTTACGATCTTCGAAGCTGGGGCGTAATTAAACTCGTCCCAGGGTCCCTTTGGCGCAAGGCCTGCAGTAAGGGTAACGAATAACAAGACAGATGGGAGTAACATTCGAGAATGATTCCATGGTGGGCGGCGCACTCCCTTTTTATACGAGGGTGGACGTCATCTGCGATGTCCAAGATCAGAAGTTGTTGAGCACGAGGAAGTGTGAAGCACCACTTGCGAGATCATTCATGCTCGGTCTACTTTGCTATGCATCCGATGTGCAAGAATTGCACGATTTTCCGTTATGAACGACAAAGCCTGTCAATGGGCCTTTGTAGCACCGACCTTGCCTGGAATATCGATTCTTTCTATTGCATTTCTGCATTTGCCGAGCGTTGACATGTCGTAGGAGTGGTCACGGGTCAACAAGTTCAGAACTCGACAGTGGGTCATCGCGTGTGAAGCAAATGCGCACTTTGGCAGATATGATCAAGAGGTCGAGGCGACTTCGCGGCGACTTTTGGCCGCTCTTGAGCTCGAAGCTCGGCAGCGAGAAGTTGAAAGAGAGCATGTAAAGATTTGATGCTGTCATTGCGCGGTAGTTCACCAGCAGCTTGTTGGTCGTCTTGAGACCTTGCCGCTGGATCGTCAATGTCACTTGCATATCGGGGGCCAGGAATCCACACAGGGTGTTTTTCTCAGGCTTCCCAGTTCAAAATAACATGCAGGCGAACTTTTTTTCTCCCAGCCAAATCCCTCCAACCCTATTGCAGAAAATCGGCCTCGATTGTTTGGACTCAGATTCAGAGTTATTCAACACAAATCCATTTTGCAATGTACATGTAACGTCGCTTCAGTATTGCTGTGGGGCACCGGTGGAAAGCATTGTCAACAATATTCTCCAGTGATATCTCTCGACGTCCCGAACCTTTTCCGAATGACAACGGGTGCATATGTGTTTTACTTTCGCAGTGAAGAATTTGTAGTATGTTCCATAGGAACATTACTGGCCAGCTTGAGGTCCAGTGTTTAAGGAGCTGATGATCAGAGGTTAAGAAATCCACAGCACCCGAAGCGGGTTGAATCTTGTAGAGCTCAGATGTTTTCGCGTTCAATAAAAGTTCAGACGCGTCAACAAAACACAACAACGCGCCAATTAGTTGAGTCACCTGAGGGCTGCACAGCTTTCTTCGCTTCCGACCACACCCCTTTTCCCAGTGGCACAAAAGTGGCACATAGAACTGAAGCGCGTGCACTTATGGAGTCGATAATATGGGTCGACAGCGACACGGAAGACGATATCGTTGAAATTTTCGAGCCGCCATCACCTCGCAAGCCGACTCGAGACACGGCAGCAGGACCCTCCACCATCGGCCGCCAGAACAAGAAACGCCAGCGTTCTCCGTCGGTCGACTCTGATGTCGAGATTATCGAGGCCCCAAAGGCGAAGTTACAGAAGTCGACTGGCGCCGAAGCGACCCTGACACGGCCATCCAACTCACGCCCATCCGACTCCAAAGACGAAGATCCCGTCGCCAGCAATGAAGAGCATTCAGAAATGGCGGCGCCTCCGCCAAACGAGTACAACGACAGGGATCATGTCGTAGACGAGAAAGATCGTGCTGTCGCGCTTGCGCTGCAGAAGAAATTGGATAGGGAGGAAGAGCTTGCTCAGAAACGGGCTGCCGCCGCAGAA
Organism: Mycena crocata; assembly: GCA_029281795.1. Classification (NCBI taxonomy): domain Eukaryota; kingdom Fungi; phylum Basidiomycota; class Agaricomycetes; order Agaricales; family Mycenaceae; genus Mycena; species Mycena crocata. The sequence goes on along the minus strand of JARJCP010000105.1, from coordinate 279,134 downwards.
AAAAAGAACCTCCGCATGATTGGCCGTCTCCGAAAGGCGGAGCAGAAGCTGGCCGAAGAACGGCTTCAGCTCATGCAGAGCGAGGATGTTCCCGAAGATGGCATCGTTTACAAGATTGTAGTCGATGCGGATGGGAAGACGCTGGAGGGCGACGACGACCCGGATAATGCCGTCCGGTGACCTCCATTATTATTGTGATTGACTGAGCAGCAACTGAGCATTGGATCTCACCTCTACAGTCTTGATTTGGTCAAGCGCGACTTCGAAAAGGCGCTGGCAGGGGGTCTCAAGCTGAAGACCGGTATATAAACTCGCATTTTTCGAACGGAACTTGTCTCACCCATCCAATTCAGTGACCTGGTTTGCGAACTCAAAGCTAGAAGCACGTTTCGAAGCGGCCAAGGAAGTCCTCAAATCCTTTGGAATCGACGCCTCTGAGAGAAATCTCTTCCACGGTACCGCCGAGAAGAATATTCAGCCTATTCTGGAGGTATACCGTACTCAGCCCAATATTGATATATCTTTAACTGAACAAGGTTTGCGCAGAACGGGTTCTTGATCCCGGGCGTCTCCCCCGGTTCACTGGGTCTGAGGGTCCATGGCTCGTCGTGTGGTGTCGGAATATATCTAGCAACGGACTCATTAACCTCGGTTGGATATTCACAGGGTACAAAAATGTTCATGTGCAGGGTGATGACCGGACGAAGCACAGGAAAAGGTGTGTTTTCGATTTTTGGAGTGCCGTTCTCTGTTTGTTCAAAGACAACCTTTCCAGTCTCGCAAGCCAAGCCCCGTCCCCTCGGGCACAACGCCTTTGAGTCGTGGTCAGGGCCTGGCGTCTTCGTCGTAAAGTACGTCGAACTCGTGGTCCCGAGATACGTGAGTGGGCTGCAGGATGACCGAGCCGATATATGACACGCTACAGGTGGTGGAATTTGAGAACACTGCCCCGCAGAATTTTGCGGGACTGGCGGGATTCATGCCGCCCTTGCCGGCCGGATTCCCGTTCGCGGCGCCTCCTCCGGCGGCAGTTCCGCCGTTCGCGATGCCCCCTTTTGGATTTCCTCCGTTCGCATTTGCACCTTTTGGTGGAATTCCTGCCGCGGCGGTCCCTCCTTTTTGGGGATTTCCGATGCCTCCCCTCGCAATGGCCCCGGGCTTGGCGGCCCTTGCAGCAGGATTGCCTCCCTTCGGTGCAGCTGCAGCCGGCGTCAATGCCGTACCTCCGCCGCCATCTGCTGATCTTGCGCCGGAGGTGGCCGAGTCGGAAAGTCTCGGGCAGTCGAGCAAGCGGGATGTCAAGGGCACGTCATTTTAAAAATTCAACCTCTTCAACTGACTCAACTACCCTCGAACAGGCAAAGGGAAACAGGTCGATGAAGGGAGAACGGCCAACATTAAAATCAAGCTCGAAGCCGCCGCCGTACCTGGGCGGTTGCCATATACTGCACACAGTGGCCGCAAGAATAGGGGCGGGCATTTCGAGCCGTCGAGCACGCAGGATATGAAGGGCACGTCGTATTGAACCTATTCGACTTGCATTGCTCACCTAATTTGAAGCAGGCAAAGGTAAACAGGTTGATGGGTGTAAAGTTGAACTCAAGCATGAAGAGGCTTGAAGTCGGCCAGCACAACGTGGCTCAGATTTCCATTCCGTTTTTCATGGAACATATGCTTATACCATTTCTGTGCATCCAAATCTATTTGGAGACTTGAACGCGCTTTGCCTGTCCACTTGCATTTTACACCCCATATTGGTTCCATTGCAGAATAAACTGAATCTGAATATCAGTCGAGGCGCCGGCCGTTTTGAACTTGGGTCGGCGACGATCTCTATACCATCATCCTGTTCCTCTTCCTTGGGATGCTTCACCCCGACTTCGAGCTATACTTTCCGCATCTCTGTCCCAGTTATGCTTGACACAACCCACTCATATTCGTCGCCGAGGATACGTTTCTGCGATTCGGGTGGTCCCAGTCACTGCAACAACATGTTGCCTGTCTGACTCTTCGCGGCCCAAACTCCGAGTTTGCTTAGGGCGGCGGGCTTCGTTACCTAGACGAGTTATCAACAACATCAACGAAACAACTCAGCAAGTTCCTTTACTTTGAGTGTTTTTGTTTTGGGGCTCCTTCCTGTAGTTCGCAGTGACGCGAGAGTATTCGAAACTTCTTTGGTCACTGAGGAAGAACTCCTGGAGCGTTTTGCATTCCGTACATGTTTCGTTGTTACATCCGACGTTCTGGAGTTCCGTGGCCGCCCCGGGGACGGACTCAGGTGGCTTTTTTGACGGCATGAGAACATACGCAAAATCCGTAACCATCTCTGCCATTACTTGTTCGATATGCACGCTGCGGAATGCAGGGTGATTGTCTTCGATGTAGCTGCTGAAGATCGTGATCCAACCGTGGGAAATTTGATGTGGTCCTGAAATTTGTTTTCTGGAACAGTTTGCAATACGCTTAGGTACCTGGTCGATTTGCCAGAGATTATCGATTACCTTCAATTTGATTTCTCCAATGTTCGCTGACCTGCGGTCGATAAAAATCGTGCGTCGATAACAACGGTGGTTGGATTGAAATCCATCTTTCACCAGGACATGGTAACGATTCAAATGGACACAGTGATCCTCAATCTATGTACAGTAGTTCAAAGACTACCCAGTATGATTCAGACGCCAAAATTCAAAACCATCTACATTGCCAAATAGACTGTAATTTTTCACGAGCGGAGCGCGTTCACCACAGCTCGAAGAGATGATTATAAGACATGATAATTTATATACCGAGGTTACTTCTCCGGATTGAATGCAAAGATGCCTCAGCTAGGCACCAATTCGAAGGGTATTTCGAAGGACATCAATCGTAGGCATCGAAGGTGAAGGAAGAGTTTAATTGATACAACGTAGGCAGAAACATGGTAGCAGACAAGGTGCACAAATCACCATAGTTGCCCAATACACACACCCTTTCTTTTCCACCGCGTTGCACCACAGGTTTGTGAGCTGCAATGCTCTCTGCGGCCGCTCGGGGTTCACCTCCGCATTTATGCAGATACTTGGGCAACACGGAGCTACGCATTTTGAGCAGCACCCCGGATTGTGCGGGCTGGGGTCCGGGAGGCAGAAGTAGCCTAGGTGCATACGACAATTGTGCCCAACGAAGTCACAGAAACAGACGGGGCATTTCACTGGACAGCCAACAATGTCGCGTAATATCGCTTTCGGGTCACATTTTCCCTCTTGGATTCGTCTTCTGTCGGGATTTCATCAGTCATTGGCCGTATGAGATCCATGATACGTCTACGTACGATCTGCATCTTTCGGTAAATTGAAAACCTGCATTGGGACAAGTGGCTCAGGCTCTGTTAATTTATTCAACCAGTTCGCGTCTATTCTTTGTCGATGGGACTCACGTTCATTCACCACCCAACCTGGGCCGGGAATCGGTTCGCCGGTCTGAGAATTGATCGGTGCGGAGGACATCGTGGCTCCCGGTCGGAAGGAAGACTTTGTTTTTGAGGGGATATATATACAATCTCGCAGAATTCCCTCCCGATCAGATGTCTGTTCCGAACTGTCAGCATTCATGAGAATTTTATGTACGCGCTGCTTGACGTATGCGGTCGCCTGATATCCCCAGAAGATCGGCTCTAAGTATTCAAAACTTTATCCGCGTCTGAAGCCTGAAGTGTAGTCATGTTCAGCTGAGCTCTTTGTGAAGTGGCAAATCCATTAATAACTGGAACTCGAAAAAAAAAGGAAGGGGACCTCCTACGGTGATTCACAACCGCAGTGGTTTCATCAGGATCGACATGATGCATCGTAAGTTTCAATTTTCGTTCGGCCCGACAGCCTGAGAATATGCAGCCACATGCGCAGATGTATGACGCCGCGGACACCCTTCCCGATGGCACAGAATGTTAGAACCGCATTCATTCAATGACGTTTGCACGAGTCCGCTATGCACCCCAGACACCTAAATGCCCAGCAGGGTAGATAGCAGGGTAGCAAAAAGGGCGCACAACCCACCGTTGTTGCCCAATATACACATCCTTCTTTTTCAACCTCCCTGCACCATAACTCAGCGAGCTGCAACGCTCTCCGAGGCTGACTGCGCTCCTCTCGTGTCTTCTGCGGGTTTATGCATGCGTTTGGACAGCACGGGGAGACGCATTCAGTACAACATCCTGGATGCGATCTCTGGTCGTCGATCAACGCAGTAAGGCTGCCATTTGGCTGGAATTCTCCACAAAAGTTGAAGTAGCATGCGTGCCCGACGAAGTCGCAGAGACAGACGGGGCATTTCACTGGACAACCAACGACGTTGATTGCTACAGAAGTCGTTTTGGAGCCACAACTGGCCTCATGTCCGTGTTGTTCGTCTTCTGTAGTCGGTCAGATAGATATGAGTCCAATAGATAGGAAATGAAACGCACGATTTCCCGGGGAGTATTGCAACTGGGGAGTAGGTGCAGGCTCTATGAAAGCTGTCTCGGTATAACTCGCGCAGTAGTTACAAGGAGCTCACGCTCATTCACGACTTGAGTTCGCCCGGGAGACGTTTCGGTCTGGCGGTTTAATGCGGTGGGTGCCTCAGACATGGGGAAGGCAAGGATGTGGGGAGAGGTAAGGCCGTATGAGCCCTGAGAATATGACGCAAGAGGTCATTGGAGGCGACTGTCAATCCGTTTGGCAGGTGATCGTAAGCTATGATGCAAGGCGAGGAGAGGCGACAGGAACCAGGAAGCTTAAGAGAGAGATTTCGGCGATCCACTTCGTTTGAAAAATGCAAAAAACAAAATGTGATGCGCGCGGCCAAGCCCTCGTCTGGAAAATGGCGAGCGAGCTATGGAAGAAAAAGACCGGCACCAACCTATACCCAACTGTCGGAGAAATAATGGCCTGCGGCACCATACAAAGGGGTGACGCTGGAACAATAAGATTGTTCCGAATTCTAGTGTCCGAGTCGGCACATCTCATCTGGAAGCTGAGGAACGAGAGAGTAATCCAGCAAAAAGGGGAAGCGTCGGGCCCAGAGATAAGAAACCGCTGGCTCAGGAGCGTTAACAACAGAATTGCATTTGACAGGTGTCGCAAAAGGCCGATCTGGACTATAAGGGGTTAGGAAGGCTTACAGGCTTATGGACGGGTTATAGCAGGGTATAACTGGGGTACACGTACTTATAAGAGTATCATATTCTGCCCCCCTCCATGGGGACCTCCACTGGGTTTTTAACCATCCTACGTACCTCAAAAATGCAATAACGGGCGTCAACTCCTGATTCAACACTGGTTGATAATCTTTTTTTTGGGCTTGCCGAGAGCTGTGGAGCCGAAGTGGAGCTCCACCCGGTGGCTCGAACACAGTACATTATTCTGTTGATGTCATCCCAAAATTTCGACACCCATGTATACACATTTAAATTGCCCTGAGTCTTATCTAAATAGTCAGAAACAATGTAAGCGCTTAGTACCTACTACACGACCATAACATTTGAGTGGTGTCGAAGAGCTTGAAGCAGGACAACGAAAGCGGAAAAGAGGCATGAGAAAGGCGAATACTTTTGGCCGAGTTCCTGGCCACTACTTTATAACTGCTTATGAGTGGTTATAACTGTCTGTACCCCTTATAAGCCCTGTAAGAAGTTATAACCCAAGATAGCGCCATTCCAAAGTCTATACACCCCCGAAAAAACTTACAGGCTTATCCAGGCTTATATTTGCCTGTACCTAGTTATCTCCCAGATCGGCCTTTTGCGACATGGGCACTAACGAATACAGCAAAATATGGAAAGAAAGGTCTTAAGATGCAACTCGTACAGAAAACCTGGACAAAAGTTATTGAACACGAAGACAAACTCCCTCTCGAATGGATGAGGGATACCGAGGTTTCAGTGGGTGTTGGCTAGCGGAGGCAATGATGGTCCTAAAAGTTGGACCGGAGCCGATGATGTTGAGCCAGATCCCCACACTAGGCATCTGAGGCGCAGCCGGATGCCCGTGTGTTCGCACATCTCCTCGGGCGGTATGAATTCGTCAGGCCGGGTTTCTAGTCCAAGGCCGCTATTAACGGGTGGGGTTGGGACGACTTGGTCGGTCCAGAGATGATCCGAAACGGGAAACCGGAGTAGGTGAGGAGTGCTACAAAACACGAAGATTTAGTGTTACGCACCCCGACCTCGCTAACCCAAACGTTCCGCAAAAAAAAAAAAAAAAAAAAAGAAAAATGCAAAAAAAAAAAATGTGATCATAGTTTCAGCAAGGGTTTAGGTAACAAACGTTGGAGGGGGATGCGAACGGATCTGATCCGAACGATCCGGTCGGCGGCAGTCGGGCAGAACGCTGAGCGCACCGGTCACTGAGACCGGTCGGTCACCCTTGACTGGGACATCCCCCATCAGGTAGGCGCTAGTTTCCTTTTTTGTTGTTTAACGGGACGACGCGGAACGAGGCACACTAATGAGGTTTGATTCAGAAATCAGTCATTAAATCATTCTTGTGGATGTTGGGCTTGTGTTGGGCCGACTGAGTCACGATGCGGAGCAGGACTGTATCCGAATTACTCCAAGTCATTGGTCAGTGCCAGTCACGGTGGCCACTGTTTACATATGCACGGGGACATCGGGAAGAATGAGATGGAGTAAAATAAGCACTCCCTACCAAAGTCGTACTCGATTTCGAGGTTCAACAAGGATCGCTGCGCCGTTCTTTCATGGCGGAGACCTTGAATAAAATTTCATGCAATGCCCGGAACAAAGAGAACATACAGTGTACATGTATACAACTCGCCGACTATTCTGATGCAAGAGACAAACAAGAGACTGAATCCGTACTCAGAGGCGCGCAGCTTGCAGCATCGGTTGGACAACGTGTCGCTTGAACAACAATGCGGATGTCACCAAGACGGGGGCAACAGCAGGCGCCTCGATAGGGGCTGGAGCGATGGCGGGGAGGGCCGGGGCAAAGACGGGGAGAGCGGGGAGGACAAAAGGTGCAGCTAAGACCGTGACTACAGCAACTCCGGTGACTGCTGCGATGCCTAGCATGAATCTGATCCCAGTCGCAACCTCCGATGCTGTTGTTGTAGGCGGTGGTATGACGCGAGGACGATTTGTTCCATCCTAAATCAGAGATGCGTGAAATTAGGCTCCATATGGATTATTAGAACATATATACTCTGGCCAGGGGCAGCTCATTCTGAGTTGTATGAGATTGCTCTTCGACGGGCATCTAAACAATGCATGTGAAAATCTGATATGATTGTCAAAAGCAGTAGGAGGAACGTACAGCTTTGGAAGTGGTACCCTTGAGCTTGGGCTGAGAGAGAAAATGTCGAATCTTTAGTGGGAAAACTAGAATGAGCACCTACGCGAAGGTCGAGCGGTTTTTCGTTTAATTTCAGATGACCCTAAAATTCAAGTCGATGCATAAGGTTCAAAGGAAAGCTTAGGAAGGAAAGGTAAATACCGAAATCCCATCACCACCGGCATCGAGATTACCCTGTCGAGAACTGGTGTGAGACGGCACTGCGAGTTATGAAATAAGTAAAACACACCACAATATTTAACGTAAGCTCTGCATTTGACGAAAGGTTGACTTCGAATTTCGTGATTTCTATAGGGAGAGATTCAACGAAGTGGCACGACTGCTATACTAATCGAAATCCTACCGCCATTTTCGTTGACTGTCCACGCTAGAGTTGCCTTGATGGATACTTCGACTAATTCAGAGACTTTGTACTTCCAACACGTATCCTACTTAAGTGAGTTCATTATCAATGCCGCTATTAGGGAGCTGTGGCACCTCGTATTCAAGCTCGAACTCGGCGCTCTGAATATTTCGGCGCACAGTAACGTCAATGCTCTCTGTTGTTGTATGTGCAAAAGTCTACAGAAAATACCAGGACACTCACTGGTACCTAACAGTCCTGACATCGACGTAACCAGCTGAGTCAGGTCTGAGATTGCCATGCGAGAGAAAGAGTGCAGGAGATGAAACAACCGACATACCTCCACGCTCCACCACTAGTTTTTCTGCGATGGATTTGCAAACTGGTTGAGGAAGTGAGTGAAGAAATTGAAACATCAACGGGTTGAAATCGACACCCACATGAGTCCGCTTGTGCATACTCGAAGCCAGCAGTTACTTGGCCTTCGCGGACGGTGAAATGGAATATACCATCGCCCCCTTTGATCGAAAAATATTGAAAGTCGGGGGAAAGCTTGAAGAATTGGATGGATCCAGTGCTGTCCCATTTGCACAAGTCGAGGCGAAGATGAAGTTTGAGATTGAGCATATTGGTAGAAGTCGGGGAGGGGTTTGACGACATTAGATAGAGTGGGCTCTTCTTTATAGAGCGACATTCCGCAGTCCTTACTTCCCCGGCCAGAGTCCCGATTCGTGGAGATAGAAGGCAGGGCTTCATTGCAAGATCGAATCAATCGGGGTCGATAGTACAAGCATGTTCGACGCCTGTGTGAAACAACAAGCGCCTGAGCATCACGCTGGTGCGCACATGCCGAGCTTCATCAATGTCAAATTTAGTTGCAGTGGTCAAACCAATCCGGAATTTTCCGGGAGTTGTGAGCTTCACATCGAGGACGAGGAAAATCATCTGAGAGTCCCGCAAAGCTCTAGACTGACTAGTTTCGGTGGATGCATCCAGACTCCAGAAACACATGGTGAGCATGACTCACAATTAGCACCCGGGTTTTTCAGGCTCTCGGCGGACAATGGGGGGAGACACCTGGCGGTTCATCCATATTTTTGTATGAGCAGCATCTGACCGAGGGTGGCGATAAAATTAGGTGAGCTCATGGCTCGCACATTCACCACCTCCCTGGTATTGGGCTAGTTTGTGAGAAACCCTAGAAAATTGCATTGGAAAGATCACGATACTGCGAGGAGTTGATCAAAGGATTCTGGTAAATGTTGAAATCAGTTGATGGCTACTGGAATTGAAATTACGATTCTGCGTGCACTGGGAGGACTAAACATCATGAAATTTCTGATGTCTTTCACGATTTAATGATGTGAACTTCATGATGTTTAACTTTGAATTTCACGATAGTTCGTCAGGGTTCCATGATGATTCATCATGAGCAGCAGTGTTGTATTTCCCGAGGTATATGGGAACATTCATGATGTTTTTTTCCTGATGTTTTTGAATGAATTCAACATGTTTCACCAGGAATATAGTGCTCAACAGACACTGCTAAATGCTAGTATCGAATCCTCACATAATGTAGCGAATTCGAGAGAGAACATCATGAATTTCAAAAGGATTACATTAATTACATTGATTGAGCTACACCCAATTCATCGCAACCCTCGCTGGCACCAATTTACCTTCAAAATACTGTATGTGCACGAATCGCTCTGGGACTCTCGAATCGTCGCCATCGAGATCTTCGTGAGCACAAACGAGACCTAGAAATTCAATGGGTCATGAATACAAGAGATGAAGTCGGATATTGGCCAACTCACATGTCCAACGGGTTTTTGGACCAGGAACACGATTAAGATGGAATTTAGGACGGGAAAGATTGAATAGGACGTACCTGAAAGAAACTACGCCGTTCACTTCTGCCTCCAAGAACCCTTCCCTCACTTCAAATCAACCCAAGTCGGGGCGCGACGTTGAACCAGGAGACGGAAATGCGAGCAGACGACGTCCGTGCCAATAGCTGCAGGTGGCGACAGCGATCTCCGGGAACAAGAAGGCGAGAGATGGTGGTGGCTTGAGTGAGAGAAGCGTTGGAGCTCCGTGGGTCCATTTATTGGAGTAGTGGAGCAATGACATCATCCGATCATCATCGTTTAGGGCTGGCTTCGGCTCGACTTGCACTGGAATTGTTGGCTCGTTCAAGGCATATTTCCACGATGTTTTGTGGTGAATTACTGAGCAAGAATCTAAGTCAAAAAACACGGAATATGCATCATGACAGGTGTCTTGAAATGCAGGATGTGAACCATGACAAAACATCCTGAAACCTGAAATTCAAGACTTTTGTGTTGAAATTCAAGACAAATCCTTCCCACAGTGGTGGTGACACGAGTAACTGTCGTGTCCACACTGGCGTCTATTGGAAATAACAGTGAGAATCTTGGAGGCGGCACGTATAACCATCAGGAAAAATCCTGGCAGGAATAGTTCCGCGCTTGGTTCTATAGTTCAAAATAGCTGCCATAGCCAACATAGTTCCCACCCGTTAATCTATAGCTCTACAATGCTCAAATAGCTACGAGTCATAAATATAGATACCACCGTAGCTTCGACTGCTAACTATACAGAACTACATTTTTTCCCCCCCTGGCTGTACTTGGTGGCGGTGTCGAATCCCCCCGCGGGGGGGAACGCGTCGCCCAATAAGGGAGCGAGGTCATGTGTCGACCAAACACGACCAATCTCTTGAATCGCGAGCTGGTTCCGTGTTGTTATGCTTCAAAAACCCGTACTTTGGCTCTGTGGGGCTCATTTTTATGCTTGAATATATATTATCATGGGTTTATCTGATGGTCTCCGTCTCTCGACGAATATCTAAAAATCGACAGGAAATCGACGCTGTCAGTTTTCCAGGAACACAGCCACCTGGAAAGCTGACGCCGTCGAATTTTAGATATTCGAACTGACTCACTGCAGATTTACAACATGGCCTACAATTGAACATTACTACTACTGAACAGCACCACAGAGCCAGAAGTTGAAAATCTCTGATCAACCAGGAGATTTCTCATCATCTCGTTCTTTTATGCAACAAAATATTAATTAGTCAAGGAGGGAGGCGATCTCGAGAGAAAGTATCGACGTCTATGTACGGGTTGAAATAAAAGTGAGAAGCCTTGTCTAGCACATTGTCCGTTGTCCAACTACGGTCAATTTTCGAACCACACTTGCCCGTCAAATGGCATGTGCGCACGATGTGCTCAACAGAGATGATAGCGGCGTTACGTCGCTGAGACCGAGAAGACCGCTGGATAGTGTACATACCATGAGTCTTGTCCGGTTGATTGAAGCCAGTGAACCACTCGATGTAGGCAAGAGGATGCGGGTATGTGCCGTATTGCGGTGGGAGGGTAAAGATGGCACGGATTTGAGCGACACGAAGACCTACAACCGATTTGAGATATATGTGCAGGCACAAAAAAAGGAAATGCACACCTTGTATACCTGATGAGGGGATAAACTCACCAGGTTCTTCGACGATGAGTGCTGTATCGAAATGAGCAGCTGCGCCTGGGGATCGGCCCTTGGAAAGAGTGGCTGGGCTGGTGTGTATGCGACATGTGCGGATCTTGTCGGCAATGTATCGGTTTCGAGGTAGGCGAAGTGAGAGTTGTTTGTAAACTGCAAAACGGTCGTGGCGGTTCGGAGTGATGGAGCAACGGGGAAAATATTTGCAAACAAAAGAAGTGAAGGCCTGGACAAAATCAACAGCGCCGTAAATGGTTTCGAGTTGACCGACAGTAACATCTGGGAAGGATGGGGATTTAGCGATGGAATAAATTGTGGCAGGGAGTTTAGACGGTGGGAGCTCGACGGTGACTTGTTGATCGCCTTTAGTCGACGGTGGTTCATCTTCATCGGAGTTGTCGTCCTCCCGGGCCTGCGAGCTTAATGTTTTCTGAAGCCAGTCCAGATATGATTGACGAAGTGCAAAGGCTTCCTGTCGCTGAAGCCAGACCGTCATTTGTGAGGTGTAATCGCGCTTGTTCGAGGAACAATACGCCTTCTTCGCAAAATCAATGTGCAGGCGTTCCGGCGCCTCAGTGTTGTAACCATCAGCGCTGCCGAGAGCCCGAATTGCATCAACGTAGTGTTGGAGCGAGTGAAGTTTGGGGATGTTGAAATGCTCGCGAATGCCGAGCTCGATGAGAATGGTTTTGTTGGCGTGGAAGGTGTTCAGACTAGCTTGTAGGGCATCCAGCGTTGTGGACGTATGAGACTGGAATTGGGCGAAATAAATAAAGTCAATCAACGCTTTGACAATGGTGAGAACTTTCGCGCTGACAGCGCCTGCCAGCACACCGAGGAAGACGCGCTGCATCTCCTTGTGTTCCGTACCCGTCCACTGGGAAATCGTCGAGATCCCCTTCTTGAAGTGCCGGAGACCTGCGTGGCCATTCATGGCTTTGAACCGAGCATCAAACTCAGCCTCCGAGCCAATCGCCGCGATACACCACTTAACGAGATGATCCTTGAAGACGCCCTGGTGGAGCTGGTGAAGTAAATCCGGGGTGAAGCAGGTGAAGATGTCGGTATGTGGGAGATCGCGCCAGAATGGCTGGAAGACTGCACGCAATCCGTTCGTCCCAAACTCGGAGGGTTTCTCTCCCCGCTGATGGGCGTCCAGAGTCTCTAGCGTCTCCGCTACATTCCGTGGAGGGAAAGCTTTGGGATTTCCTCTTTCGTCTCGAGGGACAATGCAGCGCGGGCAGCGACTTTCCTTGCAGCAAGCAACGAGGCACTGCTCGGGGAAATCGGCGACGTATGCAGCGAGGATGGGATGAACACGGCGAATGAATCCATCCGCACAGACCATATCAACTCCGTTCTTGCCTGCATCGACCAGCGGCTTCAGAAGCGAGCGCATGCAGTGATGGAACAGCCGGTACCCCGCCAAGGAGCGTGTTGCCTCCGTGAAGCACTTTAGCTTCGAGACTGGGAGGTATCCAATAAGGACTGTCGCATGCGCTGAAGGCTGACGACGAATATCTTTAGAAATATTCCCAATCGTGAGATACACTGGCCATGCAGTCTTGTCGCCTTGGAATCGAGTGAGCTGAGTCTTGTCGGACGACAGAATCACTGGGCTGATAACGACGCCGGGCGGTAACTTTTTCTATCATTTTTCACGTCAGAAGTCTGAAAAACAAATGTGCAGAAACATACCTGCATCTCCCACCACCAATTCGCCGTCCACATCTCATCGAATATTCGACTCGACTCAGTCCCGGATGGGCTTCCATAAACGAGCTCGGGTATGTACGCCATGTAGTCGTGGAAGGCAGGGTTTCCCATTAACTCTTTGATGCATTCAACAGGATCGCGTTTCCAGAGTTCCAGATCCTCCGTCATCATCTCATCGTTCTCATCGAGCTTATTTCCTGCTGCCGTCACAATCTCGCATTTCCATCCCGGACCGGTCGGAAGTGCGTCGACTTTCTGCAGGTAGGAATAATTGTTGTGGTACGACACCCTCGTGCGACGTTGGGTCTGAAGCGACGTTAACAATTGTAATTGAAGTATGAGACTGAGCTTACAATTGGTAGCTTCAAATACGCCTCTGTCGCTGTCTGGCTGACATTCTTTGACAGCCAATTTGCCAGATCCCATTCCTCCGCGTCATCGAAGGGAGCATGAGGTCCTATCCCATCTGCTTCCTGCTCTGCTCGCATACGCTCAAAGAGAGTTTCTCCCTGTCCGCGGGTCTCTGCGCTTCGTCCGACGAATTCCTGTTGGCCGGGGAAAGGCTCTTCCCCTGGGAATGCCTCAACAAATCGGCCAAAGTTCTGAGGATCATCCTCGTCAAGAACCTCCTCCACGGTAGCGCGCCGAGACTGGGGAACCGGTTCTGGCTCTGGAGACTGTGCGCGCGGCGGGATGACAAATCCAGCTTCTCCCGCATTATCGTCACCTTCCTCCTCTTCCTCCGGCACCTCGTGGCTGAAGAATGCAGGCGAGTCCGGTCTCGGGGGAGTCTCCGGAGGCTCAAGAGGTATGTCTGGTTCTTCGCTTTCCTCTCTTTCGACACTGACGACAATGCCAAGACTTTGCCGCCATTTTTCTTGACACGCTGCCTTCTTGGAAATATGGCGATTAATGGCACCTCTGGACGATTGGCGGGCCTGGCAGTATGGGCAACGATGGCTGGGGGGCATTTTGGGAGAAATATTTTTTGTGTCTCAAGTGAGTCGTTTTCTTATCACGCGCCCTTGCTGACTGACGCAACGTGTTTCAGGGGCGGGACACGCGGCCGCGCGGCCCCGCTCCACAGCGTTATATATATGACTCTTGTTTGGACCATAACAACGCGTACATCTCTGCCAACAACCCCCACCATGTTCGTTGACAAGAACCAAACAGACGCGACCCTCAGCCACAGTATAAAAGCAGCCATCCAACGGTCTATATAAGACAAGTTTTCCCCCACTCTCTGCTCATTCATACTGATATCTCTCATTGTCTCTCACACACATCCCATGGCTCAGCAGTCCAAAGTCGCCGGCGCCTCTGGGCGCACCCGCACTTCATCGTCGACACCGGCCACCACTGTTACCTCCAGGAACAAAAACAATGTCCGCCATCTCCCAGACGACAGCAACAAAGAGAATGATCACGGTGCATCCCATCCTTATCTGCCTTTTCCAGTTGTTCCTGACTCGTTCTTCAGGCAGTGGTGGTGCTCACCGTCGTGTTCCAGCGAAACGGCGCATTGAATCAGATGATGATGATGGTGCGCCCTCAATGTACATTCACTGAGACCATTGCTGAAGCGGACTTTCAGAGTACAACGAGCAAAAGGGTAGAAGTGAGTCATCTTCTAATTTGGTGTCATGCAGAACTCATACTTCATTCAGACCACTCTTCCGACGAAGACGAGGATGATGATGCCGACAATGACATGGATCACATCCAAGGTCCTTATCATCGCGCACACCACCATTGTGCTGACTACTTACTATGCCAGGCTCCAATGACGAAGATGATCAAGCCCCTGTCCGTACCGGGAGAACCCGCCGCCCCAGCGAGAAGGAAACACAGCGCCGTGAGTCTTTCATATTCATTACTTCATCGTGGATTTTGATCCTCCCTTGCAGAGGCCGAAAAAGAAGCGGCTGTCAGTCGCAAGGCTACCAAAACTGCCAAAGCTGCCGAGAAGCAACGTCAGCGGGACAGCGAGCCCGAGTGTATCCCTCTCGAGGATACAGTGGTACGTCGGTCGAAGTTTAGCACAGCGAAAAAAAGTCTCTCATCTGTCCGCAGTTTACCTCCCGGGACATAGAGCCTCCCCCAAAGAAGACTAAGACTCTCCATCAGCGCGACAGTCGGGTTCCGACAATGCATGCCCGACCAGCACTGATCACTAATAGCGGCACGCCAGCCCGGGGAAGGACCCATGAGCCCAGCCAGGACCTTCGCCACATCGTAAGTTGCTCGTCCCTATACTACACCATTTTCTGGCTAATGCCTTGAAGATTGCTAATCATCGGCGGGCCGCGGCGCTTGCGAGCAGTGGCAGCCGTCTTGAATCAAGCAGTATTGGCGATTGGCGTTGTTCTGCTGTCGATATGATGCCCATTGATGGTGACGAAGAGGAACATCGTCCTCGGGTGCGTCATTTCTTCTTGTACAAGATTCGTTCTCAATTTATTCCCAGTCTATCAACGGGCACATCTTTCCTGCTCACATTCAGCTTGACCTACATGCTGGCCCCTCTGGCTCTCGCTCCATCTCACCCGACGCCGAGCCTCAACGATCTACCCGGGGCCGCCAGCCTCACCACCCTGCCAACGACTACTGCTCTGGCAGCCCACACCGCGCTCCCTCCAGTTCGCCTGCAGCTGGGGACAAACGCGCGCGCTCCCCCGACGACGACATCCGCGACACGCAAGCCCAGAAGATCAATGATCACCAGGGCCGCGCCCGTGCCAAGGATTACGACGATGTGACTCAGGAGCTAATCAGTACCGCCAATACGTGGTTCCGCTGCCTGCTCGCGACTCAGGATGGCTTTCCGGAGCACATTGTGGAAGGCGAGATGGTGAATCTCTCCTGGAACAAGAGCTGCGAGGAGCTGGGTGTCAAAATGAGGCTCACGCCGGAGATCGCAAAACTGGTGTGTCAATCATCCTCATCAATGACAAGTCTAATTTATCTCCAGATCGCGCGGCGTGGACCCCAAATGCGGGGCGAGCTCAAGACCAAAGTTCGCAGTCTTTGTGAGCTCGTCTTCGGCTTCGAAAGCGGTCAGAACAAGAAAAATGTGCGCAAGAATCGTCAGTTGGCAGAGGATGTAAAAGACGGATTCGGATATGCATATGAGGTGAGTTGTTCAGTCGTTCTTTGTTACCTGTACTCATCATTGCGGATGATGCCCAGAAAAACCCTGCTGATGCCAGTCAGCACACGGGTTTGTACAAGGCAAAGATCATTCAAAAGGTCGCCAATCTTATGTGGTTTAACAACCGCCGTGACGAGGGTGCAACTCATCCGGAGTTATTTGGCCCCGCCTTTCCGAAGCCCGCTTTTGCTTTGATCCTTGCTGCAGTACGTCTCTATTATACACAAATACTGGTGCTAAAATATCTCAGATCAAATGTGCCATTGATGAGTGGGCCACGGGGATCAAGACTGATGTTCCGTTCACGTCTGCCGACTATCGTTCCGTATATCAAGACCACCTCAAAGCTCTGGACGAGTTCGAGAAGCACACTGCGCCACGCAATATCCTTGGCAACATCTTGACCCGAGTGCACAATATCGGGCGGTCAGTATTTTATTTTATTTCGAGAGCAACACGGGCTGACCAGCACTTCAGTTTCCACTCCGGCGCCCAGCCAATCACCTCCTTTGCGCCCTCGATGACACTTTCGAGAGCTGCTCTCGACGCGGCGGTTCGGGAGTATGACGAGAATTCGGTGACTGAGAGTGACGGAGAGAATGGGGATAGGGATTAGCCTTGAACGTTGGAGCGGTAGTCGATCGCAGCATGCCCATATGTTTTATTTTATTCTATTGCTATTGTTTTCTGTCTTCTTGCATACACCTGAGGTCTGATACATTGTGCTCTCACTGCTACACACAGCTACAGACCGCTAATCGACTACGGAACTACTTTGCTATTTTAGTCATACACATGACTATATCGAACTTTGTAACACTTCATAGCTGATGCGCCAAGCTATTTCCAGCTACAGACCAGGGGGTAAGCTACAGGACTATCCTGGCTATCCATGCTATATTGTGCTATGTTCCCATCCAATTTTTTCCTGATGACAGGCGCCCCAGGTTAACGTTTACGGACCGAAAGTAAAATGCACTTTAATCCCAGCTTCTGATATAGAACAGGACAAAGGAAACCAGTGTTCGAGGACTCTAGAGTCCGCCGGGGAGAGAATGTTCGATGAAACCCTTGATAAAGTTGCAATAGAAAGAACACGATGAGGGGAGTAGACCAATGGATTGTGGTTAATGCTGGACTCGGTTGATGACCGCTGCGACTTGAACTATGATACTCCGCAGTGAAACGACTAAGATGTGTGTCCATGCGGGCGTCTACAGGAAGTAACAATGAGAATCTTGGAGACGGCATGTATAACAGTCTAAGGCGCCCTAGATGATTAAACGTTTACGAACCATGCATATTAACCCCAGCTTCTGATATGGAACACGACGAATAGAACCCGTTTCCGGTCCCATTCGTTCTAGGCAGTGCCTGGTAGTTCCAGAGAGAGAACTTGAATTTGTTTCATGAGGCAACCTGACTCGGAGCCAACTTGGAGTCGCGGCTGGCCCGGGATTTCAGCGAACTGTACTTGACGCTTGTTCAAGGAGTTTCCGTGACTTGTAGCAACTTCATCTTGAAAGCATCTTCGCCCGGGATCTGCTGGACTAGGCTGTGTTAGAAGAAGTAGCTCAGTTGGGCACGTCGGGGTGAACAACTGTATATTCTGTATGTACCTGTTAGAAGAAGTAGCTACAGAATGTAAGTAAGAGAAAGATAAAGTAAAGTAGAAGAGACGAACCTCAGTTGGGCACGTCGGGGTGAACAACTGAGGAACGTCTCCGTCGTAGGTGAGATATAAGTAAGAGATCAGTAAGTAACTAAGGCGATGAAATAGAAAAGTACTCGTGATGATACATATTATAGAGGTAGGTCATACACGGTCGAGCACGAGACGCTCGACCGTCGGCGCTATGGCTTGCCGAGCCACTACTTCGACACTCCCCCTGGCGAGCAAGACATAGTAAGTATCGTAAACAAAATCAAAGAATTGACCGTGGTATGAGCGATATGGGGGAACAGAAACTCCCCCTCGCATGGAAAACCGTCCGCTCCTGGGCCCTCCTACTCCGTAAGGCCAAGCGCGCTGATAAGGCGTGCACCAGTGCACGCATGAAAATCACATTTTTCATTCATTTCAAAGACTTATCAATTGACTATATGAGGCTTAGTTGCAGAATGTACGTTCTCCTCGGAACGGTACATTAGATCTTTGAAGGCCGAAAGCCAATGGGACACTACGTTGTAGCGGCTGAAGACGGTTCGTTATCAACCAGAATCAGTACACTATACTTACTGTTGGGCGCCGGGAGTCAGCTAACCACTGGATTCCTTGTGTGCTGGAGATTAAACAAGAGGGATTATTGAAGTTTAGAGTAGCCGCTACTCGCGGCTCGGACCGTTATTGACACAATCTGTCAGAATTGAACTTGGATAATGACTTATGGGAGTAGCCGCCACCCGGCTACCTTCATTTCCGTTATCCCCAATTGAATTACGAATGACTACTGAATATGACTTCACTGGCGGCTAGACTTCCGAAGTCGGCTAAACACAGATTATCGAGTAGCCGCCACTGAACTGAATAATGAACAAGTAGGTTGGAGCACCAGCGGCTACTTCCCTTGTGACTGCTAGAATTGAACTATGAAGTGTTGAAGCCTCAGAACCGTCTCTGGCGGCCAGTACGATACTGGCGGCAAAGGTCCTAACAAGGGTCTTCGGACTGGTGGCTAGACTTGGCAACACATGAAATATTGATGAGAATGGTGTCAGACTGGCGGCCAGACCTGGTCGCCATGACTATGCACCCACGGAATTGAATAACGACTCTGCCATTGGCCGCCGGTCATTATGCCAAGCTGGCGGCTCGGTGAAAACTAACCACCGAGGTTTCATATTATCTCCGTTTGTAAAACCAAGTTGTATAAAGCTAGTAGAATTACTCTTGTAACAGTAGTAGACTTTCCCCCCCGCTCGCGGGCTAACAAGTAGACTGTGGATTTGATTGATATTGAATTTGGGTTGCCCGTAATAAGAATTGGATTCTCGTGACGCTTAAGCTCCGAGTTTCTATTAAGATTAGCTAGCCGCCAAGAGTCCAACTCTGCCTAGCCTCTTCTCTTGAAGTGAATCCCAGATTGAGACTTCGTTGACGCTTTAGCTCCGAGTCGCACACGTTATTAACTAGTGCACCCTTGTACTGAGACGTCCAACCCTCCGAGCGGAACTATTTGAAGACGTAGTGAACTTTGTTGACGCTTTAGCTCCAAGTTCCTTGAACATTTTGAAGTCCCAGTTGAAAGACACCACTTTGAGTCTAGCGGCCAAAGCATTTGAAAACCCTTGAAAGCATTTCCGTTGAATTGTGGCTCTAGCCGCTACTGCATCTGCCCGCTGAAACAAACCTCTGAAATTGAAACTTGACTATTCTTGAAGGACGATACGCCTGTCCTACCTCCCCGAACACACACAAGACATTTTGGTATTGAGTTGTTGAGATTTGATTAGTGTTTTTGAGTTGTTTAGTGTTAGTTGAGTTCGCTCGCTTTCACTCGCTCTTTAGCATAGTTTTCGATTTCACGGCTGCACCCGAGTGCACCGTTTCAGCGCGGACAAGCGAGAGGTGCGCATCGCGGGGAAGGGATTTAGTGAATATGTCGGCGACGTTGCTGGCAGACGGGACGTGGGTTATTTCGATGTCACCGGCTGCTACGTGTTCGCGAATGTAGTGCTCGCGTATGTCGATGTGCTTGACGCGCGCGTGGCCCTTTGTGTCGCGGGCAAGCGACGCAGCTCCCATGTTATCCCCGCGCAGCTCGGCAGGCCGCTCCTGAGGCATGCACAACTCCTCCAAGAAGCTGTACATCCACATAGCCTGCTTTGCGCTCCGCGTCAACGCCACGTACTCCGCCTCCGTCGTCGACAGCGCCACTGTGGCCTGCTTCTTCGACGACCACGACACAGGACCACCCGACATCATGAAAACCTCCCCGGACGTCGAACGCCGCGTGTCCAAATCACCGGCGTAATCCGCATCCACCCAACCGATTGGCTTAATGCCGCTGCCGCCGCCCCGCCGGTACGTGATTTTGTAATCGAGTGTGCCCTTGATATACGCGAGGATGTGAAGAACAGCTTTCCAGTGTGCAGGACCGGGGTTCTGGAGAAAGGCGGCAACGCGATTCGCGCTAAACGCAACATCCGGGCGAGTGGTATTGGCGGCGTGTTGGATGGATCCTACGGCTTCGCGGTATGGCTTATCTGCCATAAACGTGATGTCAGCAGGCGTGGAGGGGCTCTGGGATGCAGAAAGATCGATGCCGGCGGGAAGTGGAGTCGCTTTGGGATTGCAATTTGTCATCCCATAGCGCTCAAGAACGCGTTCGAGGTATGGACGCGGCGAGATGCTGATGGAGCCTGCAGCCTCGTCGTACTCGATGGTCATGCCCAGTGATGTCGCGGTGCGGGGAACGTCGGTAACTGCATAAGTAGCGCGAATACCATCCTGTGCCTCGGTCGCAGCTGCTGTGGAGGACGAGATCCCGTCCATCAGCGAATCGGGGAAATTATTGTTGCAGGTTGTTAGGATTAGAAACGATCCACCAGATTGCCGACGGATTGCCAAGCAATATATGGCCTTGTAGCTTCGACGCAATCTTGCGGTTGGGATGTAACCTGTACGTATATATTGCGCGCCATTGTGCTTCGGTGAACATATTGCACAAATAATTTAAAGAGTTGTAACCAGCCCATATATATTCTCCCTCCGTTACATTTTCAGAATAATGATGACCGTCCCACGTCCGAGTTTACAGCTGACCGAAACCAGCATCCTCTTGTTCCTCGTCGTCGTACGCTCCATCTGAGCCCGCTCCTTCGTCGTCATCCGAATCGGCATCGTAGGGGAAATCTTCTTCGTCTGAGCTTTCATCATCGTCCTCAGGCTCGGCCTCGGACCTATCCTCATCATCGTCTCTCGCAGCGCGCGGTGCTCGCGCTGACCTCAAATTAAGCTCTTCTTGACTCGCGATAGGTGATTCAGCCTCTTCGTCCTCGAGCTCACCGATGTCAAGGTCTTCGGCAGGCAGAGCCGATGCTTGCGCAACATGTCCAACGCCACCGCCGAGATAGCGTATGAACATGTCACGATCTACCCAGCTACACGTCAAATGCGTTAATAATATCGGGACGACGGATGGGAGCAGCACTCACATGGTAACATAGTAATTAACCCAGTCGTCTGTTTCGCCTAGGGGTCTGGCAGCTGTTGGAGAAATCGTCTTGAGCAGCTCCGGAGTGCGGCCAGCGGCGAACGCGGGGACGAGATGGCAACCGCGGAGAACCAGCGACGGGTTAAGGAACCCAAACGCATCTGGGTCCTCTTCGGGAACGAAGCCAACTTTGGGCAATCTGGCAACTTTGAACCCAGAGCGATAATTCGGTTCGACACCAAACCAGCGTACCCACAAAAATTCCATCCGCTGGGTAGAATTATTGCGAGATTCCGACCCAGTGTGAAGGACTTCCGCGTGGAAAATTCCCAGCACACGGGCATACCAGAACGGGTGAGCATTCGATGCGGTTTCCGGGGACATGACCATGACATCAGGATGAGTTCGCGGATTGATAGAGTCCTGGTCTCGGCGCATATCGTATGTGGTATAATTTACTCGCAGTATTTTTGCGGAGTATATATGCTGACCATGTAGCCGGACGGTAGCTCTGTCTGCTTCGGAGAATTCTGCTTCGTCGCCATCGAAGTCACGACGTAGAAGGCGGCCGAGCAAGTGGTTCTTGAGCTTCGGAATGAAATCCTAATCCTATCCGTTACTACTATTGAGTGAGATGGGGCAACATCAACTGACCTTTTTGGCCGGATCAGCAACAGCGTCTGCGTGAATGAACGACATGATGTGCTGGCGGTGATTGCGGGACCGCGAAATGTGGTGGTGGACCTCGACACCCGTGTACTCGTGAGGATCATTGTCCGAAAATGCAACGTGATGGGCATGCCGCCGCTTCGGAGAATCAGCCGCTTTGCGAGCTTTTCGCAGCCGTGCCTCCCGCCGCTCGAGTTTTGCCATCTGCTTGATTGCGTTGTTTTTATTTGTGCGACGGTAGAATAGTTTCACGAGGCGATGAGCCAACTCTCCCTGTAATGATGTTAACGGTGTGTAATTGTTAAGATAGGAATGCATACAATTTGCGTGGAGAATGAATCCGTTGTTCCAAATAATGGGATTGTGAAAGGGTAATCGCCAAGCGCGTGAAATTTGTACGTGTCGAGGTTCAGGAACTTACCCCGCGGTGGGGCTGGTGGCGGTGGCGGCGCTGTCGAAATACCAGCCGGAGCATTTTTGGCTTTGTTTTGCTTTTGACGAGCTCGCGCTGTTACTTCCCCCGGAAGTTCCTTAGTCTTGTATTCCTTCGCAGTGGTGTCTCGGAATGCCCGAAGTTCGTGTCCGATGATAGTGGTTGATTTATCGAACCGAGCGACTGTGTCCTCCGTATGCAGTCGAAGTTTGGCCAGGGCATGCCATTCTGCGAGGCGGAACAGCATTGTCAGGACTGCACTGTTGAATGGCTCAGGCAAAAGTCCTTCGATCACGGGTATGATTGTCTGTTTTGATGTGTAAGCTACGAAGATACAGCATATGCTGCGGGAGAAAGTACCTGAAGATAGTCCTCGTAATCTCGAGCAGCCAGTTTCTTGCGATCAGATGCATCACTTGTTACACGCCGAATCGTATCGACCCCGAAAGTTGGTACCATTCGGAATCTATGTATGTGCGTGAGAAATAGGCTGAGGCATTCAATCGAGCATATAACTGACCGCTGATTGAAAGTCGGAACGAGTGTGGAGCCTGGAACGGCAAACAATACTCGAATCAAATGTGTAAATACAGCCTTCCACACTCCTAGTTCGAACTCGTGCAAAAGGTCCACAACGAGCATGGGGAAGAGCTCTGCGCCGTAGGGACGAAGTAGTTCCGTGAAGGCATTCTTCAATAGGGAAAGAATCAGCAACAGTACAGTAAATCGAACAGAGAGCTTACCTCAGTCGGAACAAGTGAAAATTCTTGTAAGATATTTTGAACCCAGTCAGATCCAACTGGGAACCCAACATTATAGATAGCGTTACGCGCGGCCTCAATTTTACTCCAGAAATAAGTACGGGCAGCGGTCAACCGAGATCGTATGTCACGAGCAGTGCCCATCTGGTCTACGTTCTCCTTTCTGACAAGACACCTCGGGCAGAGACAGAATCCCTTGTCCCGGATGGTGGCCAGAAGCACTCTAAAAATGAATTGGATCAACACAGTTTTCCTCCGGCGATTAAAACCACGTACTTCTCTGGATAATCGGCCGAGTATGTGAATATTCTGGGGTAAACACGACGGTAGATGCCATCTGCACACTTGATAACGATGCCATGTGCATACGCATGCTTGAAATCATCGTCAAGCATCAAACGCCAAACCTGCTGCATTAGTTCTCGGCGGCAGTGGGTAATTAACGGCTTTCGGTGCGATTTCTTGGTAAACGCAGAAATGAAATCCATTATGCTGTCCGGAAGCTAGAGGTCGAGAAATAAGTACATGAGATATGACATGGATCAACACTTACCGATGGGATATACGCCATGTGGTGACATGCTCCCGAACTGGGTCGCGCCCGCACATACTTGGACAGATTCGCGAAGTACATATAAATTGGCCAAGCCTTCGCCGTCCCGAAGTCGGCCAAATGCGTAGAATCCGACCAGAACATCAGGCCCGCAATAACCCGTTCGAGTTTACAGCCAGGTTCGGCTGCCTGTTTCTGCAACAAATCGTGGGCCTTCAGCCATGCGTCCGAGGTATAGACCTCATCATACACCCGAGTGACAACACCCGTTGCAGATTTGAGCATCCGTTTGAAGGGAGTGAGGTGGAAGTCGCGAGCTGCGGCATCGGCGAAAGCGGCCTTGATAACCTCGACGATCGAGCGGCAATGGAGGCCGGGGACTTTGAAGACGTGGGGCGGTGTACTCTTAACACCAGATGGAATGTCAATGTTCACGTCAAGCTCCTTCCACCCGTCTCGATTCCACGGCGCATCACGAGATGATGATTTGTCGAAAAGCTGGTTTTCGCGGTGCGCATTGAATCCACGGAGGTCTTGTGGCGAAAAATCGGCTGCGTGGATAACTTCGTTCACGAGGCGCGTGGCTTCCGCCTCCGACTTCTGATTACTGCCAGTATTGAGCCATGACATGAAATTGTACTTGGTCATATTCGAAAATGGCCATGGAGGTGGCGGTTGCGTCGAATCCGTTGTATTGTGCTCGGCAGAAAGGGCAGTCAAATGTTCCTCATCCAAGGGGAAATTGGCGAGGTCTTCCGGGCCGACATGAGCATCGGGGTCGTAAGAGGGACGATGAGGATAGTCCCGAAAGATGCGGAATCGATTCAGGGCGGTTTGCATTGTATCACGAACGTGCAGAATTACACGGCGTACTACGGGCTCAGGATCCTGAGGCTGAGGCGGCAGAACGACAGGTGCAGGGGGTTCAGGTAAAAGATCTAAAAATCTCTTTGGCAACCGATAATTGCGCCCGGGTCGTCCTGCACGCGTGAAAGCGGGAGGCGGGGGTGGCGGCGGCGGAGAGGGTGAGGGAGCCCGCGGTAAATCGAGCATCATAATGTCCGAATCCACAGTCGCAAGGGAATCGGCCCGGGCGTTTGAGGGTCCAGCGACAGCATTATTATCCTGCGGCAAGGTTAATTAAGCCGAAGGATTAGGTGACTGAGACTCACCAAAGGATCTTGTGCCGCAGCTTGGAGGCGCTGTCTCTTTCTAGCCCTGTTGTCCTGCTGTTCCTTCCGGCGGGCACTCTGTGCTGCCTGATGCGCTGCGTATGCTTCGCACTTCGTACGATGCTTAGTGATCTCGGGAGAGCTTGCACTGGGGTATTCATTGGGGCAGCCGGGACAGCACTGTACCGCCATAAATAGCAGTAGAATCGCCCACAGAAAAAGGTGCATCGATGGGCCCTGCGAGCTCTCGCAAGTCAGAACCTGGGTCAGCCGGCGAGTGGCGGGAACGAGCAGGCTGCGGGCGCTGCGCATCATGTCACGTTGTGATTAGTATGGAGCGCGGAGGCATTTTTTTGATCACGTTCGTTGCTGTTTACTGAAACTGAGAGAGAGAGAGAGCGTGAGACATCAAAAACGGGCATATATAAGCCTGCGCACCAACTGTTTCACGATTCCCATCCTTTCCTTCACCCACCATCATCATGCCCCTCCACTCCCAGCCCTCGAGACCTCCCTCACCCTCGGTCGCGTCAGAGCTCGAACATCAGCAGGCTAAAGTAGCTGCGCTGAAGCAAAAGATTGCTGAGCTGGAGGTGGAGCGCGACACCATGGCCAAGGTCGCGAGCAACAAGACAGGCCCTACCGTGTACGTGTTTCGCATCCCTTGATGGTCCTATTTAACGCGCCGCACGACACAGGAAATCATTTAAGAATATGGGCCGTGCACTACGCAAGGTCGCGTCCATGTTTGATCCACTGGAGGCCCTCATTGCTGAGCGCGACCGCCGCCTGGAGCAGGACGAAAAACGCGACCTCGAATGTGATACGAGCCCTATCATATACACTGCTGAGTACGACGTTTGCATGCTATATTTTCACGTTACTGACTGTGTTTGCTGCGACCCCAGACAAAAGCGGCTCTTCCGTGGCTATGAGGTGCTCGTGGAGGTCATCCCTGGCATCAAGGCCGCCATCGTTAGCTGCGACGTCCATGAGCTTTCCCACATGTTATCTCAGGTATGTTCCACTCACATCTTTGTTCTCTTGTTGATGATTACTTGCAGTTGCGCCTGGGAGCCTCTGGGGCGATGGGCGATGACAACAATTCCACGCGCGCCGCAATCATCGACTGGATCGAAAAGAGCTTAACCGCTCCTCTCTCACCGTCATCGCGTGTCAATCGGGGCATTGAGGGCGACGTAACTGGACCGCTGCTATTCCCGGTCGATTACGACTACAATGATCTCGTGTAAGTTCCATGTCTCGCCACCATATCCTGACCATGTACTGACGCACCTAAATAGGGTCCGCGCAAAGGTTATAAATGGTGATGACGATTTCCGCATCACGGCCGACCAGTGGCCTCGGGGTGTATACCAGAACGGGGTGTATGATCCAGCCAACCCTGAGAAAGGTCTCTTTAAGGCGTCGTCGCTTCTGCAGGTGTGTCGCATTTCATTCATGATGTCTTCCTTGTTGACGCTTGCCAGACCTACATGCACATCTTCACGTCGCCGAAATCCGCCAAAGCGTATGAAGAGGATGGCGACGAGGAGAACAGACCACCCGGCACTGAAGAGCCTCCGAGGAAGAGGAAGAAACGGGCTCTTGCGGCCACGAAGCAGTCGGTTGCGGCCAGGATTGGGATGCGACGCACGACGCCGCGCTCCATTGCCTATGCGGCCTGCGAGGTTTGCTCTTCGCGCCAATGGAGTCGATGTTCTGTCTGACAGTTGTTTATCCTTGTTTAGCATCGCTTCAACCTGTCAGATGCACCACAATGGAACGAGACGGACGGGGACTTCGACTACGTTCTATACTACAACAACATCGTCGATTGGTTTGAGGACGCCCCAGGACCGGTCGCCCAGAAGAAAGTAGACGACCTCCTCGCGTGGTGGGACCAGTACGTAATCCCCATGGGCCATTTCTTTAGACATTAATATTCGCTGACTTTCTTTCTCTGTAAGGCGTGTCTTCAAGAGCAGCGGTCGCTCCACAGTCGCTCCGCGTGCTGGGAACGCCCGTTCCTCCGTCCAGACCATGCGTGAGCGCCGCGCCGCTGAGGAGCTGAATGTATAGATATACTGCTTGTACCTAAATCCAATTATAATTGTTTTGTTTCCTCCCGTGTTCATATATGCAATGTGCAAAGATCCAAAGGCCAGAGTTGAGCAATAAAATGGTATTTGCCTACCATTCCGGGTCTCCATTATATTAGCATTACAGAGCCGTCCCATCCAATATATTCCCATATATGCCTTGCACAACTTATAAAGTATGCAATGTTTGTGAACATTGCCAAAGGGCGCACGCTGTATATAGTCCCATATAATGCTTTGTAATTCGGACCCCAATATTGTGCAACATTGTGAGCCTTGCGCACATTGCAATTACCATATAAGGGATTCCAGGAATCTCCCGGATTCGCTGATGTCGATGTCATCGGTGTAAACGCCGGCAATGGAAGTACCAACGGAAGATGACCTGATGCGAATAGATGGGTCAGCGCGCGAACGAGTCCAGCCTAAGCTGGCGAATGACTTCTCGAGGTGGTCAGCCCAATTGCGCCCCGACTGCATCATCCCGTACAACGACAACTTCATCAAGCACACTTTCTCCTCCGCACCCTCCACCACAAAGCCCTCCGGCTGCCGCATATACACCACCTCGTTCATGGGGCTGTTCAGGTATGCGCTCACAACATCCATCGACCACATCACCCATCCTGGCCGGTCCACGCAAATCGCCCAGAGCATGCGCAGCGACTCATAGCGCACAACTCCTGCGTACGTCTCGAAAAAATCGACGCCAGGTATTTGCTGAAAGCCCTTCGCGACCAGCCGCGCCTTCCACTTGATGATAGCCCCCGCGATGTCGTACTTGACAGCAAACACCCACTTGCTGTCAATTACATTTGCACCAGCGGGGAGTTCTACCAACTCCCAGACACCGCGATCCATTAAATTCCCATACTCCTTCTTCATGGGGTCCATCCACAATTCCGGGTGCAGCATTGCCTCCCGAAACGATTTAGGAACCCCAGAAGGAATGGTTGAGACGACAAGCGCCCGGGAATGCGGATTCGGTTTCTTGGAAGCAGTGGACCAGTCATCGCCCAAAGCCTTTGCAGCAGCCTCGATCGCCGTTGTTTCGCGAGAGTCCAAGATTGCTCGAGACGGAACAACCTGGCGAGTAGAACGACGAGGAGGTGCAGGCGCAGGAGCAGGCAGAGCCGGGACGACAGGTGCAGTGTTATCTGCAGGCAGCGGGATAGGGTCAGCGTCAAGCTCAGGCGCAATAATCGGTACGTGCACATCCTCTCCTCCAGCAACATCCACATCTCCCCCTGCTGGAGGAAGTGACCGATGCCCCCAGCCCTCCTCGAAGATCACGTCGCGCGAGTTGAAGATTGTACGTGTTGCCGGGTTCCAGAGACGGTAGCCAGCTGTTTTGTTGTATCCAACCATAACCGCCTTGACAGAACGCGCATTCAACTTGCCGCCAGCGGCCTCGATGGGAACGATTTTGGCATAAGCAATAGCACCAAAAACTCGCAGGTGGGAAATGTCGGGCTTAGTGTGGTAATAACGTTCCCATGGAGTCTTCCCACGAGCGCGGTATTTAGGGTGGAACCACTGGAGTACCACTGGACATACGCTGATGTTTCGAATGCCAACGGCCACATACTCTTTGCGAGTCCCGAGTCCGCCAACAAACACCGTCCCAGCTCCACTGTCGTCCTAATCCCACGCTCCCCTGGACCGTTCTGCGAGGAGGAATGCGGCGTTGTAACTTCAATGACGATGCCCGCCTCGCCGCAAAAATCCCACCATAGATGATTCATCCACTCACGACCACCATCCACCCGCACTTTTCGTATCTTCCGACCCGACTGCGTCTCAAGCTCAGCTTTGTAAACCTTGAAGGACTCCAAGGTTTGCTCTCCCGTTTTCTGAGCGAGAAAATACACCTGAGGCCCACCGCAGTGGCCATCGACGAGGTGATACAACCAGTGCACTCCACCGATGCCAGTCACCTGTGCTGGACCCCACAAATCCATGTACACGCAGTCACCCACAGCCTTCTCCGGCTCATGGATACCGTCGAACGGACGCCGTGCATGTTTCCCGAAGATGCAGTCTTCACATAAGCCGTCCATGCCTCCTTCGAGCACACGGAGGCCGTTGACATACTTCCCCGAGATCAGCGCGTCAAGACCTGTGTTGCCGATATGAACGAGACGGCGGTGCCACGTCTCTTTGCTGGCTGGGAGATCCCGCGATCTGGCGACCCACGCAGCAATCATATCAGCATCATCAAAATCCAATTGGTACATGCCCCCGACGAGAGCACCCGCCATGAAAGCTGACCCATCAGGTTTCTTGAAGATCGCTTTGCCGCGTCCGAACTCGACTGAGTATCCGTTCGCGTCCAGTTTGGAGATGGAAATAAGATTGACAGTGATATCGGGAGTATGGATGGTGTTCAAGGCAAGTTCTTTCTTCTGACCTTGATAGGTGATTGTCTTACGCACAACTCCAGTGGCTAGGATGCGAAATTTCGAGCCCTCGGCTGCTTTGCCCTCGCGCTCCACAGGATAATACTCCGAAAAATCTTCGCGGCGCCAGAAACAATGATCGGTGGCGGCGGAATCAGCGACAACACGGTATTCGCGTGGCTGGGGCGTATCGGTGGTGAATGCGAGAACTTCGTCAGGGAAGCCTAGGGCTGCAATGTGTTGGTGAGTATACCATTGCACGAGGTCGAATGCAAGATCCTCCAGCAAAACAGTGCGTATGATCACATCCTCGCCTGTCTGATTGTCCATGATGACGTGCTGCTCATCAGATGTTGCATAGACTAGGAAACGCCGGCCATCTGCAACTTCTGCGTCCCCGGGATACGGCTGCGCACCATGTAGCAGAGCTTCGGCGTGTGCGGCAATTTCGACATGAAGGCCCTCCTCGTCCTGGCGGAAACCTCGCGCAACGAAACGTGATGTGCGGCCATCAGGCGAGAGTACAAAACCAGCGTTGATGAGGGGTGCACGGGCATCCAAATCATCGAAATTGTTAACATCCATCAACTCAGGCATGTCGTCCTCAGTCTCGTCTGTGGAAAAACCGCTAATGAGGTCGAAATCAGATGACAGATTTGATTCCGAGGATGTGTCCACAAGCTCAAAGCTAGATCCCTCGGAAGCGCTCTCGACAATGGGCTCCTGCAGCATGCTGGGCACTGTCGCCTCAGCAGCCTCCTCCCACGCCATGAACATCTCGGGCGAGGCGAGTACCTCCTCGCCGCGAAACTGGACTGCCTGGATGCCGCTGGTGTCGTAGACATTGACAACAGCTTCCGGGATGGTCCACACCGAGAACGCGAAAGTCTCGACGGTGTTGGCAGCAGGAGTCTCCGATCCTCGCTTCCCCTTCCACCATGCAGGCCACTGTCCCGGTTTACCGCCACCAGGCCAGAAGCAGTTCTCGATGGTGTGCCCTTTCTTTCCCTCGGCGCCGCACTGCGGGTTTGTGCACACGAGGTTCTTGCGGGCTGCGCGGCGGGCCTCACGGGAAGCGAAATTGGTGTTCGCCGCGAGAGCTTGGGGTGCAACATTGCTGGATGGAGGTACGCCAGCCCTATTCAGGCGTTCGGCATGCATGGTAACAAAGGTGATAACTTCTGCCGACGTCTTGTAGGTATGAAGAACAGGAACAACATTGTCCCATTCCTCCCCGAGTAGCGAGATAAAGATGCTGCGAAATTGGGCATCGCCGATCTCTGCACCCATGTCATTGGCCTGGCTCCACAGAGTACGGAGGCGGGCAACGTGTTCAGACATTGGGGTGCCGGGAACGAGGTATGCAGAATGAAGATCACGCCGGGAGTTCACTAACCCCATATCAGTGACTTGGTTATAAGTATCTTCGAGCGACTTCATAGCCGCATGCGCTGAGCCATCTAGTTTCACTCCCAATCCGATAG
The DNA here is from genome assembly GCA_029281795.1 of Mycena crocata. Classification (NCBI taxonomy): domain Eukaryota; kingdom Fungi; phylum Basidiomycota; class Agaricomycetes; order Agaricales; family Mycenaceae; genus Mycena; species Mycena crocata. The sequence goes on along the minus strand of JARJCP010000105.1, from coordinate 248,339 downwards.
GATTCTTGACATTGAGAACGACCAGTGCATACGCCATCGAATCCCGGAACGTCCACTCCTCGCGGGAAGGATTCATTGAATAGAATGGAGTCGGGTCGGGAGGGAGACTGGCTGTCTGGGGGGTAGTTCCCGTCGCAGACGGGATAGGGGGCTCAGGCAGAGTGCCGTCGAGGTAAGATCCTAGGCCACGGGCTTTGGCCATAGTTTTAATCTTGGTCCTCCAGCCAGTAAATCCTGTGCCCACAAATTTCTCCGCATCTGGGAGAGTCAATGGCACGCCGGCAGAGTTCGAGGACATGATAGGGTTTCAGCAACGACAACAAGATATATGTTGGGTTGGTTTCGCGATATAGACGGTGAGTTTCAGCAGTACGGTGTGCCCGAGTATATCTTCTGAAGCAAGCTAGACACGGAGGCCCATAACCTGTTAGAAGAAGTAGCTCAGTTGGGCACGTCGGGGTGAACAACTGTATATTCTGTATGTACCTGTTAGAAGAAGTAGCTACAGAATGTAAGTAAGAGAAAGATAAAGTAAAGTAGAAGAGACGAACCTCAGTTGGGCACGTCGGGGTGAACAACTGAGGAACGTCTCCGTCGTAGGTGAGATATAAGTAAGAGATCAGTAAGTACACGGCAAACCCGGCTTTCATCAAATTCCAACGATTTGCAGAACCGTTGGAATTCAATGGAGCGATTTTTGATGCCAGCCGTTTTTCGTGTGATGGCACAACGGAATGTGTACCGAGGGGTCGAACACTCAGTTCTGCACAAGTTTCAGATTTTTTGAGCTCCAGCAGTAAGCTTTGGAGATTTTTTTGTATTTTTCGGCAGTTGGATTCCAACGGATCTGCAGATCGTTGGAATTTGATGAAAGCCGGGTTTGCCGTGTAACTAAGGCGATGAAATAGAAAAGTACTCGTGATGATACATATTATAGAGGTAGGTCATACACGGTCGAGCACGAGACGCTCGACCGTCGGCGCTATGGCTTGCCGAGCCACTACTTCGACAGGCTGTACTATATATGTGCAGACAGAAGGCTGACTCGAGTGGGATTGGACGTATTGCGTAATCCTATATATTAAGAGACAATGAACACAGCCACCGAAAAAGTCACGTTTTCCACGTGATAAAATCACGTTTTCTTTCGCACGGCTCTGTTCCGCTTTTTCCTCCGAGCGTTTCCGACGTAGTATCCCAATTCGGACAACATGTCGCTACACCTATTGCTCCTTCCCAGCATTTTCTCTGACTGTTTCAGGTATCTGATTCTCTCTCTTTCTCCTTGATTGACTGTATCCTTTTCAAATCACTTCCTCCTCAATTCTCCCCACGCAATTTGGCCAAAATTTGGCTGTCTCTTTTGGACCGAAGTTCAGGCTGCAACCAAGCTGCAACAAGGCTGTAACTATTTCCGTTTTGTACATTTTAAATGGTAATAGCCATTCCAATTTCCGTTTAACTTTACACTGTCCTCTAACGGTGAATGATAAAGACACAAAATCTGTGTTGCAGTAAAGCTCAAAATCAACTGTTTTCCTCCATTCCGAGTTATGGGTCTCAGATATTGGATATGCCAATTCAGACACTGTGCTATCTTCTCAACGCCTCTGGCTGTCTCTATATTGTGCCTTTTAGTTGCTGCCTACTGTGCTCCTCAGTGCTCAGTCCCAACCTTCACCTTCCCATCTCCTCTGTGATCTCTTCCCTCATTTGCATTTACATTTTTCTCAGTGATGGGCTCTAAATTGCAAGTATACTCACTTACTTTCCATTCAATTCTAAATAAAAGGCTTCTGTATTAAACAGATAATGTCTGCTGACACACCTGACACGGGGAAAGACATAACTGTGTCTTCCACCCAAGCCCTAAGATGCACCATCCGTCGAGAAATCTCAAAATTTGCCTGTAGCTTGGCCCAGGGCAGATGATGTTTTCAAACGAAGATCCAGGCAAAATGTCATATTTACAGTTACAATTGCCAGATACTCTAACTGCTGGCTTCATTTCCAAAGCCTGCTGCTAGCCTAGGTGCATCATTCGAATAAGGTCCAGCTCATATTTCCCAGTAGGTCCGCATTAAATTTTTCGCAATTTAAAACCTGTTTCAACTATGTCTTTGTGCCTTTGTAAAGCAGTTTATAGCGACTAATCTGCATAAAAGGACTGCAGAGAGATCCATACTAGATATTTGCCAACAAATATCTACCAGAAGGAAAGGACTGAACAGTGACTGAACCTGGAACACAGATTCGGGGTGTTGCAGCAAAACTCGGAATCCACTGTTTTTTTTCCGGGGTTTGGGGCGGAGCCCCAACAAGCTGTCGACCCTGCCGTAGGTACGGGTGCGAGCGCCAGCGAGTCGGCCGTGCCGAAGGCACGGGTCGTAAAGCTTGTATCTTATATAATCAAGAAACCAAACAACGATCACGTGGAGCCTTATACTCTCACTTGACTCTTACCGCCGCCGTGCCAGTGTGTAATCCAGCTTAATCCTCGCAGTTAGCCAGTGATTACTTCCATCGGGATCCATGCCAGCAGTCATATGGATCGACAGCGATGCGGACGAGGAGAACGACTCGGACGTGGTGGAATTCGTCGAGCCACCGACACCACGCAAGCCGGCGCCTCCTCTAGCAGGCCCATCCAGGATCGTCAACACTCAGCGGCAGATTAGAACACCTCACAAGAAGCGCCAACGTACCCCACCCTCAGACTCCGACGTTGAGATTATCGATACGCCTCGGCCCAAGATACAAAAATCGAAGCAAATCGCTTTCGATTACAACGAAGATCATGCCGCCAGCGAAGAAGATCGCAGAGTGGCACTTGCGCTGCAGAAGAAATGGGAGGAGGAAGATGAGCTCGCGCGGAAACAGGCTGCCGAGACAGAAGAGATGAGCCTTCGTCTGATAGAGCGCCTGCAGAAGATGGATCAAGACATGGCGGAAAAACGTCAACGGCTCGCGCAGAGCAAGGACGTTCCCGACGACGGTATTGTGTTCAAGGTCGTCATTGACGCGGACGGGAAGACGCTCGAGGGCGACGATGATCCCGACAATGCTGCCCAGTCAGTCTCCAATTGTTCATAAGCCACACTTATCTCATTCGAATTTGGCAGTCTTGACTTGGTCAAGCACGATTTTGAAAAGGCGCTGGCAGGCGGTATGAAGCTCAAGACTGGTAAGTATTTTTACACCTTACATGGTTTATTCACCCCCTTCGTTCAGTGACCTGGTTTGTCAACGCAAAACTCGAGGCTCGTTTCGAAGCCGCCAAGGCAGTCCTCGACTCGTTCGGAATCGACACAACGGAGAAAAATCTCTTCCATGGGACGGCCGCGACGAATATTGAGCCTATACTCAAGGTTCGTCAGCTCAAATACTATGGATTGCACATCAACTCCCACAGAACGGGTTTCTGATCCCGGGCATCTCTCCCGGTGTCGCGATGGTCCACGGCGCCGCATGCGGCATCGGGATATATCTGGCAACAGATTCCGGCACCTCGCTCGGGTATACCCAAGGCGGCGCGAAGATGTTCATGTGCCGGGTGATCACCGGGCGAAGCAGCAACCAAGGTGAGTAAAAGCGCGCTGTGTTCCCGTTTCCTTCAAATAAATTTTCTCCAGTCTCACAAGCCATTCCCTGCCCCCTCGGCCACAACGACTTTGAATCGTGGTCGGGGCCGGGCGTCTACGTCTCCAAGTACGTCGAACTTGTCGTCCCGAGATATGTGAGTGCACCGAAGACATGCCGGATGGACGTGGCTGATCCTTCCAGGTGGTGGAGTTTGACAATCCATACCAAAACCTTTATGCGCAACAACTTGCCAGACAACTAGCAGTGCCTGCATTATTGCCGTTCCCCGCAGTGGCTCCCGCTCTCATCGCCCCTCTTCCTCCGCCTCCGCGAGTTCGCAAAAAGCGCGCACCCAATGCTAACCCTAAGCCGCCGAGTAAGCGGGTTGTCAAAGGTGCGTCGTTACTCGATTATTTACCACACTCAGCTGATAATTTCCGGTCAGGCAAGGGAAAGGCAAAACAAGTGGATGAAACAGAAGCGTAGCGTCGGTTGAACTTATGTTGTATTAATTTCCACTCAGTCTCCTTTTATGCGTTGCTTAAACTGCTGAAATGCACTAACCGGTGGGTTTTTTCCCTGTGTACCATGTGGTTTTGACTGCCCCTAGTCGTGAAGAGAGCGTGACACTCGGATCTTCCTTCCATCCTGCTGCGCATGCTGTTCCCACAGGTGCTATAAGACATCCGACTGTATAGTGGTCCATGTGGACGATGCTGAAAGACAGCTTCGCTAAACTCGAACCGCCGACATCGGCAAAAATGGTCTGGACGGTCAGTGAAGTCCGACTATAACTTACAAGGACGGAAACCGTAGGCACTGGAAGTTTTTTTCAAGTGTTTTTTTACCTCTGCTCACAAAAGATCACTATACTATAGCGCTGCAGTCGATGATATTCCGTAAACCAATAAGCCCAGCAGTATTCAATGACCGCTGCCGATGTGGTGAGTATTTCTGCATGGTCGGCAATTTAGCGCTCATCAGTCAAGCAGAAACATTTTCGCTTCCATTCCGCTCTCCCACAGCCTTCACTCCTTGCATATATATACATGGGCAAGTAGCCCGTATTCTTTCCAATATGGCCCGACTACTCTCTTTTGTCTTTACCGCGCTCATTGCGACTGTTGCTGCTGGCGAGAGTTGCGGTACTGCCGACTACGACCCGTCTCAGGTATGTATGTTGGGGCCATGGGCAAATTGATAGACGCGAAACTGAATCCGCGAACAGTACACCTGTCTTGACGGCAGTCTCCTCTGCCCGATCGTCAACGGCGAGGGTTACATAGGATGTAGTGGCGTCTGCTACTCCGCCAGTCAGTATAGGTATGTACATGCTTGATTCTCTCCACACAAAAAATACACCCACTGACGAATATGAGAAAACAGCTGCACCAACGGCGAATTGTCACCCATCGCGTCTCGCGATGACTGTGTTCCGAATTTCGGGGACAGCGTCGTTTGCAACGACCAGGGCTGCTTCCAGCTGGTCTGCTGTCCCGGGTTGATTTCTATCGCGAACAAGTGCCGGGATCCATGCGATGTGGCTCCGTCTTCCTGTGCTTAGTCTTCAGACATGGAATTAACGTCCCGCTTATGATGATTCTGTTCAAAACTCGCGTGCGTAGTTGAAAAATTGCACTGTTTCTCGGCCTCCTGGGTATGCATGAAGTATTCAGGCTGTTCGATAAATTTCAGTATTCATATCAAGGTATGGTTGAACTTGAAAAGACCCTACCCACTCTTTCATCACGCATCCGTGCATTTGAACGATGACGCCACGTTATCAAACCCGACATCTGCCAGGTTGAGGAAGGTCTTTGTCACGGTCACTGAGTTGCCCTTGCATCCCTCGTCGCTAAATGCAACCAATTATTCATAATATAGATGGCAGCCATATCTTGATGGACGGCACTCACGCGAAAAAGGTACACACAACATCGAAGGTCAGCGTGACGCTCGAGACGATGTTGTCCTGGCCCATAGTGGCGAGGTTGAAGCATGCGCTGGGGAGAGTGCCGGACCAGTTGACGCAAGGGCTTCCTGTGTCCGTGCCGCTGCAAGCCTGCATCATGACAAAGGCATTCGTGGAAGCGGCCAGGGCTACCAGGGAGGTGAGGATGGAAATGGCGGGGAAGTGCATGGTTCGGATCGGGAGTAGTGCAGATCGAAGTTCAGCGTTTATATGCGGCAAAACGAATCTATTTAGGAATACTTACTCACTGTCAGGTCACCGGTACCCCAGCACACGTCGTGTCCGTGTCGATCTGTCACGTCCAAAATTAATGACATGTACAGTTTTTAAAAGAGGGCTCGGGAACGGAAGCATTCCGCCCTCGGTGAATTTCCTGAAGATATTCTGACACCGGTGACTGTCCAATTCAAGGATATAACACGGTTAGGAAACATGTATATTGATCACGGATAGAAAACGGCACCTCTCATTGCCTGCCCGAAAGTCAACTACAAGTCCACTTGGCAGTTCGTTGTATGTAACAATGATCCCTGGTGGTTCTGATTTTCCGGTATACTCCACATTCTCGACAATGTCCGGCTAGCATAACAGTAATCTGGCCTTCATTGAATCACGTAGCAGGCCTTTCGCGGGTTATATAAAGATATGTGCGCACATGTCCTTCGGGTCGAACGACATACGATGCATTGCGACAGTTTCCGGCTTGAATCATGGCCGTGATACAAATCGAATTCCTTGATGTTAAAAGCGCAGAGAGATTTTCTTCAAAAAAACATCCGTCTTTCGTCATCAACTGAACCCTGAATTGATGAATTTAGCTGCCGTGTCATTGTCAAAGTCAGTTGTGATGTGCTAATTCTGCGAGAGTCGGTGCTATCTATTGTGGGGTTGATTCATATCTTCATATCTAAATCAATTCATGAAAATGGCAATGCTGAATCTGTTAGTGACGTGCGAGCGCCGGGGCGCAATTGCGAACCTGAATGCGAAGCCGAATTAAGGCATACACTGCTAGGCCCCCTCTCCGCCAGCAGGCCCGGGAGCTGGGAATGAAGTTTTCTTCCACTGGTTGCTTTCCACATTTTGCACCTTGTGCTGGATCGATGCATTGAGACTTCGCTCGCAACCACGGAGGCGAACAGTGGTCGAAGTTGAATTTCAACCACAGGCACGTGATGTGTGTTTCAATTTTGCAGGAGCCAAACAATACCAAACCCATGTTGAAAAACCGGGAACATTTCAGCACGCATCTGTTCTTCGCTTTCTACCCTGCTTTCGACCAATTATGCAACATAACTTGTTTTTTTATGTATCTGGTGCTCAAAATCACCCCAACAATGACCTTGGAGAACATTGAAGAACAGCTCAGGCACCAAATGACCATTAAGCGCGTCCCGAGTTTTTTATTTTTTATTTTTTACGTGTTTGATCGGACATCGCGTGGACCAAACAATACCATTCAAATTATAAATGTTCAGTTTGTTATTTAAAAAGCCATGTGGATCCCTTTGGTTTGGTTCACTCTGGTCTACCTGATAATTTTTGGTATGGTATCTCCGACTCACATGTATATATCTCCGACTTATCTGGTTCATTTTATTGCAATCATAAGAGAGCAGCATGGTGTACTGCAAAAATGTAGAAAAATCCAACTACATACACAATCAACAAAGCAGTAAAGTGCTGACTTCGGTTCTTTTCTGGATTGCTAAATTGACCCTTGTTGTCGACTTAAGCAGGGATTGCCAATCATATATTTACTGAGAAAGATACGTCCCGGAGGAGGTCCGAAAGCTTTGTATCGAGAATTGACACACTCCTCATCTGTGATGACCGAACAAACAATGGTCTCGCTGCTTTCCAAAGCTTTGCTGCTTTCATTGTGTCCCCGTTACTTTGGGAAATATTCCCAAGGCAAACAAGACATTTGGCTCTGCTGTGGTGCACATCCATGCGAGTAAATCCCTCCAACGCAAGCTCAAAAAGAATGGTAGCTGTTGCTTGATCTCCCTCATTCAAAAACATGTCCCCTAGGAATTTGACTGCTTTGTAAATATCAAGATTCTGTTTCGACTTGAGAGAGTGTATGAAAAATACTATTGTCCAGGACATTTTGAATTCCACAGGGCTCCAACAGTTCAAATCTGCAAGTCTGTGCAGACAATATGTTGTCATTTCATTGTATTTTCCCCAACTGAAAGTGAAATATTTCTGGAAAGTTGCCAATGCTCCAAAGCTATCGCCTTGCTTCAGATTTATATCTGCCAGAGTGATATTACACATAGCCACTCCTATTGAGAATCCTAAAGTGTTGAATGTTGTTTTTATCATGTCAACATTCCTTCTCATCTCATTCTGCGAAATTCCGACTTCTGCATCAATCTCAGTGATATTGAGTAGAATGAACATTTCTTGGTATAAATCTTCATCAATTTTGGCTTGGTGAAGCATTTGAGTCTGGATATTGTGAGCCTCTCCATATTCTGATTTCATTTTGTGAACTTCAGCCTGAGCGTTCATGGTCCTGAACCATGCAGTACCACTAGACATACCACAAAGCCCAAGGAGATCTCTTGCCCTGTTGCAAAGACATAGGGAAAGAGGGTAATTTCCAAGTTCTTTCCAACATGTAGCCTCAATTGATAGTGCTTCTGCTTCTCTCATTACATCACCAGATACCATGGCCAGTCTGTGGGATTCAGATGCATGCATTTTGGCTTCAGAGTAATTACTGATTTGCCACTTGAGCATCGCTAAATGGAAATGACTATCTGCTTGTCGTTGGATGTTCCCAGCTGAAGTTGACAAAGACAGGGCAGTTTCATAGAATTTTGAGGCAGTAGAAATATCATTATTGTGGATCCGATGATAATTCCCAGCAACAATATAGAATCTGCCTGTCATGGTCATATTAGTCGATAACAATGGGGGAGAAAAATAATCTACATTTCACACTTGAATCATCAAAGTTAGGGAAATGTGCCACAGCTTGTTCAAGCAGTTCTTCTGGATTGGCAATTTGAAGGTATCTCCCTGAATCAAAGACCTCGGTGATGAAGTACACCTCCATTCGATGATCAAGGGGCTGATGTAGAATGTTGGGAATGTGGCTGAACAATGAGACATGTCCCAGACCAGTAAAGCGACTGAAAATATTGAGAAGAATTGTACAATTAATGATTTCCACAAGATTAGGATTTTCCCGGTTGAAACCAGTTGAAAGAAGGCTGTGGATATTGGCAAAATTGGAGGCTATGCGGGACACAATCCCAACTGAGCCTGACAGACTTCCAGAATATTCATCATGTATGACGAGTAAGTCCTGGAAATATTTGAGAAGGGGTTGGAAAACATGATCCATCTGGGGCAAAAATTGGTGCATATAATCTCGGACAGGTACCAATGATTTGAGCCGTTTCTGGTCATCAGTATAGGCCAAGGAGGTGCGAAGCAGGGCAGCTTTACAACCAAGGATATCATCAATGGGGAGTTTGCTCTGTAACAGTTCCACGTCAGAAAGTCCATCTGGCAAAATTGAAAGAAGGGTCAACAGATGCTTGGAACCAGGGAAGCAAATGACTCGAGGGCTCGACAGAGACAGAGACATTGATAGATCCAGATTTGATCTTCTGTCCACACCACCAGAAAGGAGTGAAGTTCTTTCATCATCCCAGCGAGACAAGACATTGGAACATCCTTCAGTTTTGACCAAGTGAGCAATGAGGTCAATTGCCAGAGGCATGTTGCCAGTGAGGAGGAGCACTTGATCAATGACCGTAATTTCATACTCGTCTGCAATATCAATGAAGGTCTGTCGGGCAGCATCTTGTGGCAGTGGTTTCAAAGGTGGCAAAAAGGGCCGAGTCCAGCTCACTTTGGCTGGTCTCTCTGCCCCTCGCATTGTGACCTAATAAGATGTTGGTTTTATTATCAAGACTGGAGAAAATGACCTACAATTAGTGCCAGATGGGGTATATCTGTGAGCAGAGCCAGAAAATCTTCAATATCAGCACGAGATTGTGTTGTTCCGTCCCAAATTGTTTCCATGTTGTCGAGAACCAAGAGTGAAGGTACACAACCAGTAAGATGTTGAACAATCCTGCTCGCTAAATCTTTGCCTGGCTTGAGTGCTAGATGGGCTCCAATGAGAGTTACAAGTTCAACCCTGGTCAACACAGAGTCACACGGCACAAAGAAACGATGTTGCCCATATGTGGCAGCAATTTCAGCCTGATGTAGAACAGCTCTTGCTAGAGTTGTCTTTCCCATTCCTCCTGCACCCAAAATTGCCAACCGGGGTGTTTCAAGTCTGAAACATGCAAGCATGTGTTCAAGTTCTGATTCACGGCCATGAAATATTTTTGGCTCTGATGGTAGCATTGAAATTGAGGTCGAACTTTGTGATTATAACAAACATCAGTATGATCATTAAGGTTTATCCCGTTAGGCATACCTGTTACAGGCACTGTAAAGTGCTCTGTTCATCTGTGAAAGCTTGACGACTAAATTTCTCGGAGGAAAATAAACAGTACATACAGAGGAGGTATCACCTGTGGTTTCAGAAAGTCGTTCAATCCAGTCCAGCACTTTGTTGTGCATGTCTTGTGCATGTGCTTGCATATCCATAACTTGAAGATCAACAGCCTGAATCTGTCCGACTCCTTTTGACTGAGTTATTTGCAGATTGGTTAATATAATTACCTTGAAAACCTCAAATGCCTGGTGCAATCCGAGGTTGCAATTTCTCAACAGATTGTTGAGTTCACTGTGACGAAAAAAATGCCTAATCCTGTTCCTATCCTGTTGAGCTTCAATATATACATGAATCTTGTGAAGTGTGCTGAAAGTTTATCAATGAAATAGATCCACAATATTATAAAGGAGGTACTCGGTGAATTTCCCGATGTGATACAAAATATTTGGTGGTAATTCACCACCAGCTGAATGCATATGAAGATGAATCATTGCATACAACAAATGGTAAATTTGCTCCATTAACTGTGCACAGTCGCTTTTATTGTGTCGTATGGCCTGTGAAGAATCCGTGAAAATGACTCAAGTCGACGATGGGAGGTTTCTACCTGCACATTGGTCAACACGGATTGAGTTGTGCTCGAAATAATTTGGGCGAATGGAGTGCTGAAACTCTCAAAAATCTTTTCCATGATTGGAAGAATGGTAGTCAGACATGCCAGAAGGCTGTTCAGCCGAATTTGGGTGGGATCAGGGGGGGACATGGTAGTGGAAAGAAACACACATCCAGTGTGTGCGAGTCCCGTTATATAGGATGGGGATCGTGAGAGACATGTCAGAGTTCTGCCACAAGTTCGACGTTAGACGTTAGACAGCCATATTGGACAGATGATACTTCGTATTCTTAACGAGATGACGGGCTTTTGTTTACTGTTCATCACTTTTGATTCACCCAAAATTCAGCCAAGACTAAGCCAAGGACATACCAAACATCTTTCTTTGGCATCTTATTCTCGCCAACAGGTACAATTTCTCTTGGCTTCTGTTTTGGGCAGCCACAGCCTTGAAAAGGCTGTTAAGTTGAACAGCAGCTGTGGTTCACAAGGTATCGCATGGCTGACAAGCTGTTGAGAACAGTTGAATCAGCTGTAATGTTTACTGCGCCAAAACTACGCCGCAGGTGGCTAGCCCGGCACCAATTCGAAGTCGCAGCGATAATCAATTTTTTGACATTCAAATTATTCTGGTTTACTTTCAGTGGGAAGTTGCCTCCCGGAGCGTAGCGGAGGCATTTCTTGTCAGTAAGTAGAAGACCGAGAAGTATCTTGATCCGAAATTAAACGTGCATGCACACATTTGGCCTGCTTCTTCAAGTTCTCCAAGGGATCACGGGATTGGATGCTAGGATAATGGATTTTGAAAAAGAATAGGTGACGGTTCACGTGCAAGACTCGTACTGGCGTAGACTTCAGCTTCAGTGATATGTGCGATCAATTAAAAAATACCAAAAGTTCTTGGTTCAACTTTGACCAAAGATTACCAAAGTTCGTGGTTGAACTTGGGTTCAACTTTGATTTGAAGCCTTCCTCAGGAAAGCGTTGGTAAAGGTGGATATTTTTGGACCAGCGGTCTTAATCAAGAAGTTAAGACTATGTACTATCCCTACTTCGGAACTCCTTAGTGTACCGCCTACATCACTACAAAATATACAGCACTCAAGCCCACCTATCCTAAACACCCGATAAGATTTCAACCCAGGCCTATTATAATTATACGAGGCCTGGATGCGTGGATTTCAACAACCTGGCAAGGGTAATATTTATCGTTACATCTGACAACTGGCAAGCACTGGTTGAACATTTCAGATTTTTGACTGAGAAATTTGTTAAAAACTATTTTGAATTTTATACCAATTTCTCAGTGAAAAAATAAGTGAAAAACTTGGAACTTTTCGGTAGATACTTTGTGATATTTCAAATTTTTCAGCATTTTTTGAGTCAAAATCAAAGTTTTCATCAGAAGGTTTCAAGTTTTTTTATAAATTTTCAACTGAAAAATTTGTGTGAAATTCAAAATAGTTTTCACCAAATTTCTCAGTCAAAAATCCGACATGTTCACCCAGTGAAGAAATGAGAACACAGGAAGAGCGAAAGTCGATAACAAGTAGATGAACCAGTCCGAGTCGGAATCCTATGGCTTGTAGTCCATGTAGTAGTCTCCAGTGTACATTTTCATGGGGTACATCCCGTCAGCAGAGGGGAGGTCACGCAGCGGCGTGTGCTTGAATGGGCACGTTTCAGCGGGAGCAAGGCAGCCTTGGCTGGTATGAACAAACATGCATTCCGTGTCGTGTTTGTCCGCCTGTGGGATCCCCGTCATTTGCGGGCCGTAATGACGGGGCGGGAAAACTGACCTTGCGCTCGAAAATGGGATTCCATTTTTCTGAGACCATGGCGTAGTGGTTTGGTTCGTAATCTTCATGATCTGGGTCATGTCTAATGAAAACTAAATGAAAAAACAACGCAGCTGTTTCCGAATGAAACTCACTCAGGACGGGGCTCTTGGGGTTGAACGACACTCCCTTGATAGGAATCAGATTTCCCAATCTAGAGATAAATAAATCATGACCATTACCGTGCGCCTCATAATTCGCAGCCATCTGAAAAGTTCTGTCAATATTTCGTGCGGATGTATTGCACACCTCGGTTTCCCTCACATCGTAGAAGGACTGTGCCCAATTGGAGGAGGCCATCTGCAACAGATTACCCGGCATCCCTATGTTCGGATCTTCTGCCATCAATTCTTCCATATCGCAAATCGCAGTCGCAAAACCACTACCACCACGAAACTTCCAACAATCCTTCCCTGACTCCCCCTGGTAATTCCATAGCACATAGTACTTCGTGCCTTCATTCAGCCGCCAGAGAGAACCACACCTCTCAACTCGACCATTTCTCGTTCGTTGGGATAGTCCGCGTACCGCGCTTCGAAACGGTACGCACCATGGAGGAATGCGCGCACTTTGCGGACGGTCTTGGAGGCAAGAGCCGTCGGCTCCGACAGGCTGTGGTTTTTCATCGGTTCCGTGGGCCTGGGAAACATTGCGGCGAGGGGGAATCGGTCGACGTCGAATGGAAAAACTTGGAAAAGGAAAGGGAAAATTTGCGTGTGACGGCCCCGTTTGATCGGAGTCGGGAGTCGCATTGGCCAAACAATACCAAAGTTCAATGTTCAACTTGGATTTTTAGAGCCATTTGGGTCCCGTCTGGTCTACCTGATTGCAGTATGATCTAAAACTTTCTCCGAGTCACTAAAACAATCATGAAATGAGAGCAATATCTGTATTGCAAGAAAGTATGCCAGATTACAACTTATCACACCGGAAATTGGAAAGGACCAGTTGAGAACCACAGAGAACGTTTCCGAAAATCTTTGATTTCAGTACCGGGATATATGCAGCTGAGAAAAGTTCTTGAAGTCGGAGAGATAGGGAAGGATAAAATTGTAACAGATACCGGGAGTCCATCCAGAAGATCCATCATCATTAATGAGGGACACGAAATCATGGGCTATCACGCCGACAAAAGAGCCAAGTTTCCCGAAGGACTGTCGGTACACATGATTTAGCGTCCTGTCGCAAACTACCCAAATTTTAAAGGACGGGTGGAACCAGAAAGAAGAAGCCAAGCAGTCAGCATATGAGAAATTTAATTATTCGAATATGTAATAGAGTGGAAAATCCCCGTGGTTCAGGCTTGTGTCTACAACAATCACATTCAGTGCACACTCGACAATTGGTCTAATACCTAAACAATTTCAAACATCGGATCCTCGAGTTTGCGGCCCTCGAACTCGGAGTCGTTGTAGCGGTTGTCCATGTCGTACCAAAATCCGACCAGCTCTTTCTCATCTCCCTCGCTGAAAATCAAGCGCGCAAACTCCCACTCGTCGCCCATGAACGCTAGGTTACATCCAAACGGCTCCGCACCGGCCTCGCTAGCCAAAGACGACGAGTCCTTGTTGCCCACACGGGTATCCAGCTCGGAGGGTCTGTACGACAATATACTCAACGGAACGACACCAAATATGAGAACGACAAACCTTGCCAAGACCTTCAGAACCTGTGCCCCATGCTCCGCGTCAACGAGAAAGATGTTGTGCGAATTGTACCGGCCCAGTCTCTCCCAGCGCGGATGATCCGGATGATCTGCCTTGTCGTGCTTGCCCACCGAATGCAGACGCTTGTACCGCTCATTCGCCGCAGGCCATCCCGACTCGGGGTCGACACCAGCAAAAGTGCGGGCAACCCAGAGATCATTAGAGCACTGGGATCCCCAATCGTACCGGTTCACCCAACAAACCCGCGAATTCCCGTTTCGCGTTTCCCAATGGACACCTCGAGACAAGAGGAGCAACTCTAGCGGCGAGTCGTACGACGAATGGTAGGCGATCCAGGAATCCTTTGGCGTGTCCGAGAAACCAAAACCGTTCACTTTTGCAAGCTGAAAGGTGTTGAGCGCGAGTCACGGCAGTTTGGACAGATTATGCACCTTCCAAACCCCGACCTTGGCGGGGGCGCGGTATGTGTATCCCTGCGTCAGAATAGTACCGCTTGCGACGGCCTTGTCTTTGTCGGGAGTGGGAAGGTCATGAGCGGGATTCGAGAGCCCTTCCAACAGAGACGTCAGCTGTCCCCAGATGAGTTGGCCTATGACAATGTCAGGGATTGTATTTAACTTTTCGAAGAAGGAACGAACGATACCTGAAGTGATTGTGAATGTTGCCTGGAGCTCCGTAACAACAGCAGGTTTGGCATTCTTCCACTCGAGCGGAATGGGTGGGTCTGGATCAACTGGCCCTCTCTCCAAAGGCGTCTCTTTCTGGCCAAATCCAATCCATTCGAGCCCTTCAGCTTGCATAGCTCTCCAACCGTTCCAGTCCCGACTTCGCTTGAGTTCGTCAACCGCTTTGTATATTTTGCATTCACGTTTATGACCGCGATTCCATGCGTCTGTTTGACATTCCTATATGATTGTGTATGAAGTAAAGAAGAATACTCGAAGCAAAGATCGCGTACCTTGCCGCAGTACGACGCGCCGAGACAACGCGAGCAACGAGATAGACTGAGTTTATCGGGATGTTCTTCATTGCCGCACCCTTTGCATTTCTGCGCAGAATCGACAGGTGTTTCGCTCTCAATGTCATCGTTTATACGCAGCAATGTCTCCAATCCGCATGGGAATATCTTTGGGGGGAAAAAGCAAATTACTTAGGAGATCGCTTGGCCAACTAAAAAATGCTCGTCGCACCTTGACGAATTTGGGATGCTCCAAACGCAAACCGTAGCTTCCATCCAAAAAATTGTGCCTCTCGGCATACATCACAGCAATTGTGGACCCGAGTTTGACGCTCCTGTAGTCGAACTCGGCATCGTTGTCAAAGTAAAAGGCCACCCGGATATATTCGCCTGCGCTGTCTTTGACGCCAAGGATCAGGCGTACCACGGCATCCTCGTCCTTGACGATCTCTCCCAAGAAGCACCAGTGATGATGTGGCGCACTGTCCTCCGTTGTAGAGTACGCTTTGTATGGGGCACAGTGCATGCGGGGAAGGATTTTGGATTTTGGCCCCAAACTTCTTGGCATTGGGATCCATGCTTTTTGGACCAAATTCGGGAAGTCGGGACTTGAAGCGACTTCGGCAACTCATGAGTGGCGAATTTGCGAACGAGCGCGTTGTTTGTTTTCAACCGCGTCAGCAAATAATCCCACGAGTCCAGAAACCATCATTTTTGCCCCATTTCGTACAACTCTGTCCTGACACTTGTAAGTACCTGATCTGATATCTCTGCCACACAACCCCTCAAATTTGCAATGTGAACTGGACCTACGCTTTGGCAACGCTTTGGCCCGCGCTTTGGCCCGCGCTTTGGCCTACCGTTTCGCTTCTGTTCCGAACCGCGAGGCCAAAGCACATCCTTATAAAGCTCGCTCTGTAAAGCGCCCGTTTCTCACACCCAACCAACATATCTCAACAAAATGTCGCCAATGCACATCTCAGATATCACAGCAGACGAGTTCCGCAGTCTGGTTAGTGCAAGCAACGGGTTCACCTTGGATGATTACCGGAAGATTCTGCTCGGTGAGGAGGAGAAGCCGCAAATCATAAACAGCGTCAAGAGGGAAGATGCGTCTTCCTCTATAGACCACATCATCCAGCACCTCGTCCCGATAGTGAACAACTATCTGGCTCATGACACGCCCGATGGTGTGTTCAAGACGCTTCAAGTCACCATCGGTGTAAGTCATCATTTTTCTGGTGGTACTGCGGCCCATAACCAACATATTCAGCCCAATTCAAGGCCCGTATGCGAGCCTGATTCGGTGTTCAGGACCGTGCATGAGAACTCCACAACAAAGGGGGTCGACCTGACCGCCCACACCGAGCTCTGGGACGATGATCGTGGTAGAGTGGCTGGTATGTCGCAATTCCTCTTCCTTGAAACCGCACTGACCTCATTGTCTTCAAGTCGAACAGGCTATGGACTCCCTTGTGCGCGGGGGTTCTTCGGTGTTCGGATGCGACGCGAAAGTCTCGCCTGGTGTCTTGCAAAGCTATCAAGGGCTGGATCCAAAAAGACCTGAGCGGACGGTGACTCTTCTGAGGTACCACACGCCGCAGGATCTCGTCGCTGAATGGCTCGTCGGCGCTCACTACCAGATTCCATGGAAAAATCGTATGCTCGCGGGCGAAAACTGTCAAAAGGTGGTCGACTCTACCTGGCCCGAACAGGTGCCTGATGGGGGCGGCTACGACAGTGCGTATCCGCAACGAGCGCTTTGCGACGATGATGGTGTGTGCGAGCGCATTTCTTCGCTCTGAATCATGCGCTGACCGCTCCAGGCTATCGACTGTATTTCGGGATATACGATCCCAAATTCCGCAAGCCTGGTGTCGTCCGCAAGGTGTCGGGCAAGCGCAAGGTGTTCTACGAGACGAGGGAGGACTTTGAAGCCGAGTTCCGCGCTGGCAAATACCCCCTCATTCCCCGCGACCGCCGCGAGATTGCGGTCAACGAAAGAGACGAAAAATATTGGGATGACTGTCGGATCCGTCAGTCGGATTACCCTGCCCGTCCTCTTGATGCTTCCGAAGTTCCCCCGTGCAACGATCCTGGTATGTGCCCCGTCACGATTTGGCCTCGGTGAACTGAACCTTTCGTTCTTAGAAATAGCCAAACTGTTTGGAACTGAAGTACACAGCGGGGTCGTCGGCAGGAGGTTCGCTATCACCCTCGCCATAAGCGTGGAGCGTAAAGCGAAGCGGATATACGATTACGCTACCCGCACAGAGCTCATGAGCGACTGGCTTCTCGGGATCGAGCCGAACGTGCCGTACGAAAATCGAGTGGTCAGGGAAGAAGAGGAGGAGGCCAAAATAAAGGATCCCGAGGCCGCTTCGTCGAACAAGTCAAAAAAGCGGACCGCGGCGAAGATGGAAGGGACCGAGACAGAGTCACCGGACGGATCCAGAAAGCGCGTCAAAGTTGAGGATGAGTCGAAGCCGTCGCCGCCGCGCAAGACCGTCAAAGGGCAGCGAAAGAGATTCAGACGCGGAACTCAATATTGGGTTTACCAATTTTAACGACCGCCGCGTCACAAAGAGTGTTTAATTCCATCTAATGTACATGGTTTCCAGTTTCGTTTGTTCTAGACGTCGCCTGCTGCTCTTGTAACTGTCCGGAATACATTCGTTGTTTGATTCTGGATTTTATATGCTCGTGAATATAGGCCTTCAAAGTCCTGATTACCAGTGCGTCAAATTCCGACGCGTTCCATTTCTTTGCACATGTTTTAGCCACCTCTGGCTACGCGTCTAGTCACCTGCCACCTCCACCGCCTTCACCACCGTCCACGCCGCCCCACGTCGCGCGATCCACGTCAGCTTGGATCTGACTGTGAATGCTGAGCTCACCATAATGAGCTCTCTTGCTTTCCTAGTGACTGAGCTTCAGGTCAGGAGCAATTTTGCGCCGCCTTGCATCGGTGTAATTGACGTGTATTGCTAGTCTCTAGCCAGCGAAACCCGGAGAAAGCATCCCGATATTCGCGAGGCACGTACATCTTCTATTCCGACCCATAAATTTCGCTGAATCGAGTGCAAGGCTGCAGAAAAATCCCTAGCCATCCTTAGAGCTTCTCCTGAACAGGCAACCGCAAATTTGGCGTCAGGCTCGTAATTCCTACTTAGGTCTTCCTGTGTCTCATAAACGCACCAGATGGGCCCCAATCCGATGATCTTCTCCGCCCCGTTTTCATGGGATGTGCGACCAAGAACGCCAAAGTCGTGGCCATTTCGCTCGGTTCGCTGCAGCGGCTAATAGCTCTCAAAGCTGTCCCGCACTCCGCGGTGGAACTCATCATAAACACCATGAGCGACGCCATGATCCAGGGCGTCGACATCCAGCTTCGAATTCTGCAGACCCTCCTTTCCCTGGTCACCAACTTCCCTGCGGTGCACGGCAGTCTATTGGGCGAGGCTCTGCTCCTCTGCTTCAAGCTCCAGGAGTCCAAAATTGCCGTGGTGTCCTCGACCGCAGCCGCCACGCTCCGACAACTATCCATGTTTGTGTTTGACAAGATGGTCGACGAGGATCGCCGAGATGACCCCGACACCACCCAGTGGCTCGAGATGCAGCTCCCGAACGGGACCAGTAAGACTCTCGGCCCGTCCGCCCGTGACGCTTTCTCCGTCTTCGAGGACCTGTGCCTCCTGGCCAACTCCGAGAAACCCAATTTCCTGAAGCTCGAGTCCCTGCACAAGACCTTTGCGCTCGAGCTGATCGAGAGTGTGCTCACCAACTACCACGATCTATTTCGCAAGGTGCGTTGCTTGCCTACTTGACCTGGTCCGCGCGGACTGACTGTCCCTAGCACACAGAGCTGGTGCTGCTCCTCCAGCTGCACCTCTGCCCGCTGTTGCTCAAGGCGCTGTCCGATCGCCCGCTGTTCCCGCTCACGCTACGCTGCACGCGCGTCGTCTTCCTCCTTCTCAAGCAGTTCGCGCGCGAGCTCGAGACAGAGGCGGAGATCTTCCTCACGCTGCTCGTCAAGATCGTCGGGGAGGACCACGTTGAGCAGGGGGACCAGGCCCCGAGGCCACAGTGGATGCGCGTGATCGCGATGGAAATCATCCGAGGGTGCGGCGCGTCTATTCGTTAGAAGCGTATTCAGCTGAACGCCGAGTACAGGCTCTGCAGCGACGCCGAGCTGATGCGAAACGTATGGGCGCGATACGACGCCCAGCACTCTGGCTCGAACGTGTTTACCGCGCTCATTACGGCGCTCAAGCGGCTGGTGACGGAGAAGCCTGCGCTGTTGGGCGTCTCGACGCAGATGTTTGGTGTGGGTGTCCAGCCCGACGGCAACGCCGCGTCAAACTCGGGATATGGACTCGACGTTGCGGGGATGGCGGGTATAGTGGCTACTGCGGCGAGTGCCACTGTATCTGGCGTCGTTGGTATGATGGGATCCAGCGGCGGGCTAAGCTTCCAGGGGTCGGCGATGAAGCTGCAATGGTAAATCAGCCCTCCGTGTCCCGTTTACATCGATATTAATATTTCCCAGTATCGACCAGCTCGACAAGGCGGACGCCCCTCCTATCCCCGAGTCATACATATATCTCCTCGCCGTGCAATGCATAACCTCGCTATGCGAGGGCTTTGCCGCTTTCACTGGTCCCCTGTACAGCACAATCGTGATTCAGCGACCGCGGGCGGCGGGAGAGGCGGTCATACGCGCTCCCCCCGCTCTTGATCTGGCGTCGCTGCCAGAGGATGACCCCTCAACCGCACAGTTGCGCGTCGTATGCGCCATTATCGAGAGCGGATGGCCCGCCCTCCTCGCTGCCCTCTCCTTTATCATTGCCACCAACCTCTCCGACGACATATTTGTCGAGGTGCTCGCAAGCTACCAAGCCATGACGAACGTGGCGGGCATGCTCGGGCTCACAACGCCCCGAGACGCTTTCTTCACGAGCCTCTCCAAGTTCGCCGTCCCGACGCGCGTCGTCTCTAGTCTAGATCATTATTCCTACGGTGCCGAGGTGCAAACGCCGCGTTCTGCCGCGTCTCTTTCGGAGAATCTGGGCTTCTCGGCGGGGCCCTCGCAGCCCCCAGGCCTCTCCGAGCGCAACCTCGCGTGCCTAAAGGTACTTGTTGCCAGCGCGCTTTTTCTCGCGGGTAGCCTCGGGGAGAGCTGGTTCGGTATCCTCGAGGCACTGCAGAACGCGGACTACGTGCTGACGTCTAAAGGTGTCGCGGGCCCTGTCGCGAAGCGTGGTCCGTTTGGAGGCAGCGGGAGCGTTCCGGGAAGCCGCTCGGTTTCGGGGAGCACGGGAACACGGCACGCCCTGCTCTCTGATCTAGACTCGGAGACGCTGCAGGCCGCGATTCAGCGCCTCTTCGACGCCTCTAAAAATCTCGAGGATGACGCCTTCCGACATTTTATAAATGCGCTGTGTAGGCTGAGTGCGGAGATGGTTGGGATGCAGACGGATGGGGAGACGCAGATTGTGGATGCGACAGATAGTAGTCAGAGTTTAGAAGAGCCGTACAGTACGACGCCGACGCTATCGCCGAGGTTAGAGCCTGCCCATCGTAGACGAGTTAGCGGCATCCATCTTCCGCGCACCCTCGTAAGTGTGATCCTTTCTTTTGACACTCATTCGTCCTAATTTATCTGTCCAGCGTTCTGGAGACTTTGGAATCAATAAACTCGGAGGCGTCGCCCTCCTTAATATCTATCGCCTGATATATCGTTCCCCAGATGTTGCTTGGGATACTACCACTAACCACCTCCTCTCTATCATCTGTCTTCCGTACGCTCCCCAACCTATCCGTGTGCAGGCAGCCCGTGTCCTCGACGAGATCCTCGTCATCGTTCCGAGGAACCTCACGACCACCGGCGACCTCCAGGCCGAGGTGCAGAAGCGTGTTCTCGACGTCCTCGCGCAGCAAATCGTGCCCGACTACTCTGCTGTCGGCGGAAGCACCACCACGAGCGTCGAGCTACGGCGTATGGGGCTGGAGACGTTGCATCAGATCCTCGAGGCGTCGGGACACACGCTTGTTGTCGGCTGGGAGACGATATTCGAGATGCTCGCCAGCGTGTGCAGGCCACCCCCACCCGCTCGATCTGCGTCCCTGGATTCGATCTCGGTGTTGAGCTCCCCGCCCTCACCTGCAGTTCGTACCCGACCTATGCCTCTCGGCCTGGGCAACCCTAGCGAGAAGAGCTATACTGCGCTGGTCAAGATCGCTTTCCAGTCGTTAACGCTCGTCTGCGACTCTGTCTCATCCCTCTCACCCGCCCATCTTCGACTCTGTATCAGCACCCTCGGGCAATTCGGCCGCCAAGCGGACACCAATATTGCGTTGACCGCTGCAGCGAGCTTGTTATGGAGCGTTTCTGATGCGATTCAGTCAAAGCGGAAGAACGCGGAAGAGGAGCCCGAGTATAATTCACTGTGGATGTTCCTTCTGCTCGAGGTGCTTGGGTTGTGTACAGATCCGCGACCGGAAGTGCGTGATGGCGCGATCCAGACGCTGTTCCGCACCATGCAGCTGTATGGTGCCACTCTCAGCCAGGATACGTGGGATCAGTGCATATGGAAAGTGACGTTCCCGCTGCTGGAGTCACTCACGACGGAGATCAGGCACTTCGCTCTGGCGTCGCGCGGCGCGGAAGCCTCTGCGCCGCCGTCGATGACGACAGCGACGGTCCCCCCTGAGCAAGCGTGGGATGAGTCGAAGACTCTTGCGCTGCAGTCCATCGGGTCTATATTCCACGACTTCCTCTCGTCCAAGATTATTCATCTGGACTCGTTCGTCAAGGCGTGGGACGTCTTCGTTAACCATATTCAGGACACGGTATTGCTTGACAACCGCTTCATTAGCCCGCCGGCACTGCGGTGCTTGGAGAAGGCTGTTAAAGCGTCCGCTGGCGCTTCCCCCGACGTCAAGCCCAAAGTGACAGAGATATGGGAGCGCGTCTGGAAGATGACGGAAAATGTGGGTGATGCCATACTGCGGAGAGGGAACGCGGGGCCCCAACTCGCCGTCACAGAGAGTCCCCATAAACCGTTTACACAAGAGAGTCTTGTGGCTTTCCTGGATGTCATACGGTGTACGAGGAGCGTCAGTCGCAGCCTCGAGGGCTCAGAATGGCCTTTAGAACGTCTGACACGTCTCATGGCCATTCTCAAAGGTCTGCCCCGCTTTTCTTGTCGTCACGACCGCAATTCTCATAGTTTTCAGGCGTTCTGACATACCCAAGCTCACCGGACTATAGACCAGACATAGATCAGTTACCTCCTGTCCAGGTATTGAGTACTCTCCTTGGACGAGTTCAGGTGCTAACATTCCTTTACAGGCCATTGTTATCGAGACCATCGTCGATATCGATCTCACAGCAGCTGGTTGTCCATCCCTCGTTATGCGGGACTTGTCAGAATTCGCAACTCTCCCCTTCCTTGCGGCGTTTGATGTACCTGCGAATCCCAAGACACAGACACCCGGGAAGCGAATTACCTACATCGCGCTTGCGAAGAAGACCATGCCCATGCTGGTGGAGTTGTTCTTGAGATTCAAGGACAGGCAAGAAATCTACATAGATGGTACGATTGAGGCTGTTCTTTCGGTATGCCCCTCCATCTTCTGTTCTCTGAGGCGATGATATTGACTCCCATTTGCAGGCATACTCGATCCCTGTCAAGCTGAAGTACGACTGCCCGCCAGCGTCCAAATTTGGGCACGATCTACCGCTCTGGAAAACTGCTACGTCAAACTTCTTAAGAGTAGTAAAAGAGTGCGTTCTCCCGATGGAGAGATTGGGTGACGGTGAGCAGATTTTATTTAGAGACCTTTCCCACGTCTTATGTAATCTCTAGCCATTTCCGATGAGCACATCGAGGGCATTTGGAGACAGATGCTCGACGTCTTCAAAGGAGGCATCCTTGCTGATTGGTATGTGCGACCCTACTATTCTGCATCTTGAACAATTTCTTACTTCTCATCAGTTCGGCTACGGAAGCCTTCCCTCTCCAGATGCAGGAGGCGGAAGAAAACTTCGACCTTGCTCTCATCGGCGCCCTGGAAATTGATGTTGTACCCCACCTCGGAGATAAACGCGTACCTGATGCACTCGTCGGCCAGCTTGCAAAAGTTCTGCAACAAGGAAGCCGTTTATATGAAGCCGAGCTGGGCTCCAACCCTCACTCCCCAGTTTCGTCATCTGGATCTCGGGAGTTCGAGAAGATTGAGATGGACGGGCGGTATGAGAACGGAAGTACTCAGTCCGGCGCTCTGGTGCCTAGGGAGCGCTTCTCGTACTGGTGTTTCGATCTACTCTTTTTAATATGTTCCAACACCACAAAAGGTATAGCTGCTTCATTATAGCACTATCTTCCATCTCACATGTCTTCTTACAGATCAAGAGCCATCTCGGAGGAGACTGGCTGCCCTGAGCCTTCCATCATTATTGAGTCGCTGCAGAACGGTCATGGTGGGATACGTCGCAGATGAAGCTTTACGCGGCAATCTGCCTTTCCCTCGGGCCCGCGAGGATGAGCTGCTGTATGTCTTGCGAAAGCTGTTGGAGCTCCGATTATGGCCCGGGTCCTTGTGGGCGGCGATGTCGGAACAGCCGTCGACATCTGCCGTCGAGCAACCTGGTGAGTGCTGGATTCATTTTGGTAGCAGCATGGTTTTTTACGCTTCCATAGCTGTCGATGCTTCATTGACCCCATCTCTTCTAATTGCGGACGCGGTAAAACGCTCATCAGTCGCGCACCTCTTCTACTTTTATCCCGTCCTGTGCGAGATTGCGTCAATACCGCGCAAGACGCCCTCTTCGTGGGTTTTGTCGCAAGGCACCGATAAGGCTTCACCCCCGGAAACTGATGAAGCGACTGAGTTGGATGCCCGGGTAATAGCTAGAGAGTGTCTCAAAGAAGTAGGACGAGAGATGGGGGTGCGCCAATAATGTGGTATTACTACTGATATATCGTACACACTTTTAATTTGATTGGCATTTCGGTGGAATATGTACGACATTTGGGTGAGGCTCGACTACTTTTGACTCGGCTTATCTCAAGACTCAAAATCTAAAAAACTCACAAAAATCTCCCATTTACGCATTCTATTATTTCCAACTTCGCCCTCGAGATCCTCCGACGCTCACCACAACGGCATAGAGCCGAAGTGCGTCATCCGCTGCTACAAGATAGCCAACAAAAGCGATGGGCAGAGGAGGGCAGAGGCCGGTGGAGATGTAAAGGTATGTATGCAGTGACAGAAGCCAGCGAAGCAAGTTTGAGTGGTCGAGACAATCGAGAAGCGTTGCTCGGTGTTTTGCACTTTCTTTTTCTTGCAAGAGTAGATTCGCTAGAAACCATGAATCCGCTGGGCGGTGTACCATGAACTCCTGCTGCGGAAAGAGGCTAGAAAAGGCTACAAAAAGCGCCAGGGTACAAGTGCGTCCGAGTCCAAATTAGGAAGCAGGGATCTGCGTTATTTGCCTTTTGCTTCCGACCACCACAGTGCTTCCTGTTCTCACTCACAAAATGTATGCAACTCAATACCATTCTCGAAACACGACACGACTATCACTCGACCTTTCATCCCGAATCCGCCGCAGAAACACACTGTCTCCGTCCTCGCTCGTGCTTCTCCGTGCTGTTTCCACCAAGTTTCCCAAAAGTTTCCACTACTTTCTTGGATCAGTTGCGAGTCCGGCTGGCCAGCGTTCTCGTTGGTTTAGATTCAATCAAATGAATTCTACCAAACTGAGAGGTCTTCGCTTGTTGGAGGCGTTTTTATCTATACCGGTGCAATTCGGAGACAATTCGGGGAAGCCTAACGGAACGAAATTCCATCGTCGACTGAAACACACATGTGCAAACACGTCCTCTCTTTCCCTCACGATTGCTGGGTAGCCCATCTCAATCTTTGCGCTGCAATTTTGGGCTATTGCGCATACTGTACATCTATGCCTTTCAGGAAACTTCCTCTGAGCAATAGCTTCAATTAAAATTTTAAACGACTTCTGAATCAGAATAAAAACCGTCGGAGTACTCTCCATCGAAGTCGCGCCCTGGAATGTGACCAAATGCCGAACCCCGCAGCAACGTCTACTGTGTCATTACTGACAGCTATTCTCTGGATGCGCCTCGTGTGTGGCCACTTCTGGAAACATATTCTTCTGAGGGTAAAGGTCCACATGGAATCCCTCCGGCGAAGCCCATGGCCGCCCATATATCAAGGGACGCTGCGCATGAATATCATCGTTCCCCAAGGATGCACATCTTCCAGAGTATCGTTGTG
Organism: Mycena crocata; assembly: GCA_029281795.1. Lineage (NCBI taxonomy): Eukaryota > Fungi > Basidiomycota > Agaricomycetes > Agaricales > Mycenaceae > Mycena > Mycena crocata. Next base: position 222,930 of record JARJCP010000105.1, on the reverse strand, counting down.
CTTGTCCTGCTCTCAGTAAAGGGTAGGTGTCCTTGCAGTTTTATTTCACAGTCTAATCTCGTTGTAGCCTTTGCCCAGTTAACTCCTGATCAAAGCTTTTTGCAGGGAGTCTCTGAATGGCCTCCGGGTCCCGGTAACGTGCTTGTGCCCCAACAGGTAGGCTCGCCGCGAACCAAGTGCTCTCGCTGATATCAAGCAACAGCCCGACGCTGAACTCACAGCGATGATGGCCCAAGTTGACCCTGCTCGGATCGAAACCATTATCAACAAGCTCGTATCCTTCGGGACCCGCAACACCATGTCGAATCAGACCGACCCGGTGCGCGGCATAGGCGCGGCGCGCGACTGGATTGCTTCCGAAATGCGAACGTTCGCCGCGACTTCCGGGGGCCGCATGACCGTCACGGTACGCTTTTGCAACATTCTAAAAATGTCTGCTAAACTGGGCGCTGCAGGTACCGAACTATTTACAGAGAGCCTCGGGAAGCATCATCAAAGACACGGTCATCAGCAATGTGGTCGCGACCCTCAGGGGCTCGACCGATCCCAACCGCATATACGTCGTCTCCGGGCACTACGACTCGCGCGTTTCGAGCACAACCAATTTTGTGGATGACGCACCGGGTACTGACTTATCTATGTGCGCGTAATATTGAGACTTGATCAAGATGACGACGCGTCTGGTGTCGCTGTTTCAATGGAACTGGCACGGATCATGGCCACACATCGCCCCGCAGCGACGATCATGTTCGCGGCAGTCGCAGGCGAGGTCTGTTGCATCGCCATTGGAGTGCATTCGCGTAAATGACTTGGTATTCCAGGAACAAGGTCTGTTTGGCTCGACCTTCATGGCCGACACACTGGCAAATGCAAGCGCAAACGTTCAGGGCATGCTGGATGCGAGTATTTTTATTGTCTTTTACGCCTTTATCATATTGATGCTGCACCACAGAACGACATCGTCGGCAGTTCCACGGCCGACGACGGAACGACAGATCCTTTTAACCTCCGGATGTTTGCGCAGGGCATCCCGTCGACTGAGTCGCTCTCGAAGATCACCTCACGTGTCGATATCGGCGCGGAGAACGATTCGGGCATCCGGCAACTCGGTCGCTTCGTTGTCGAGGTGGCCTCCAACGCCGTGACGCAGATGAACGGTACGCCCAGTATCCCGCCCATCCCCGCAGCTCACCAAGATCCACACGCCAACAGTGCAAATGGTTTACAGGCCTGACCGTTTCTTGAGGGGCGGGGATCATCTGCCCTTCATTCGGGCCGGATATCCCGCCGTGCGCTTCACTGAACCACACGAGAACTTTGCGCACCAGCACCAGGACGTGCGCGTCGTCAACGGCGTACAGTTCGGCGACCTCGCGGAGTTCTGCGATTTTAACTTCACCGCGCGCGTCGCACGAGTGAACGGCGTCGCGCTGTGGTCGCTTGCGCAGGCGCCCGGGACGCCCCAGGGGCTGACGCTCGACACGAGCGTGCTGACGAACAATTCGACCCTCAAGTGGACGGCCGACCCGGCGGCGGCGTCGTACGAGGTCGTATGGCGCGCGAGCGAGGATGCGTTTTGGACGCATGTGGTGCCGGTTGGCAAGGTGTCATCCGCGACGGTCCGGTTGTCGAAGGACAATGCACAGTTTGGGGTACGCGCCGTTGGCGCAAATGGATTCAAGAGTCCTGCTGCCTTCCCTTTCGTCGACTGATCCCTGTTCCGTCCAGTGTAATTTTAGGTACTTTTCATTTTGTTTTACAAAGTACTTTCCTTCAGAATTTCGACCACAACAGTCCTCAACCTGTCTGTTTGTCAGCCTTGCTACGCCCTGGAGTCCTCAGTCCAAGACTCTCTCAGCAGCCATGAAGTCTTCTTTCTTTCTTCCCGTTGCACATTTGAGTGTAGATTTTCCTAATCCCTTCTGAATCTTACCTTTTTTTCTTCTTTCGAGTGATCCGACTTCCTGAACTGGTGGCTCACTTCTGGCGTAGTCTTGCCGATGCACCAAGAATAAGGCGCCAATTGTATGCTAAGTGCCTAGTTCACAGTACGGTTTTCAAACTAGTTTTGGGCCTGTTTTCATTTTCGTTTTCGTTTGAGCGTGACAAAAAGAGCCACAAAAACAACTCTGATCAGTCGGTCGAAAACAGTGAAAACCAGGTTCGGCCAGTCAGGCATGCCGGCCAACAGTGCCGAGCTTGATTGACGGAGCACGCGCAGCTCTCGGATAAAGACGGGATCTCTTTCCCCTCTTCCCGTTCTCCTTCCCCACGGTAGTTTTACGCGTCTTTTTCTCTTGATAGCTTGACAAACCAGTAGGAGAGCCTTCAGTGGCCACTGTATTCACTTTCGGGGGCAGACGACGAAAGGGACGCGAGGAGCGAGAGAACGCGACAGAAGATGCCATCATGCCACGTCGTCGATTTAAAACTCCGTCCAGCCGTGCCGCAGCACACTGTGACCGACTCAAAATGAAAACGAAAACTCATTGAAAACCAGCACGAAAACCGGTCGAAAACCCAACTGTGAATTACCCTAAATGTACCAACAACATCGCTCCCTCACGTCTTGGCGTTGTTCGAGTCATCATAAGAGTCATCCCCCTTCTCTAACCTCGCCCGCGCCGGCTCCGTATGAAGCTCACAAGTTGAGGATCCGAGCACCAGAAAGGCTCCCGTGTAGCTGTCAGGAACTGGCGACAGCGTTCCTGGCCGGTAGCAAGCAAGACCCGGGTCTGCGGTCAGGCGCCCAGAAAAACAAATGAAAATTTTGTGAAAATCTGTTCCGTTCGAACTTCGCGATTCGAAGAAAAAAAGGCGCTCATCCCAAGCTCATCCACTCCGATTGTCAGACCGGCCCAAGGACCGGCCCCAGCGGAAAAAGCTTGACCAAATAACAGAGCCTGCTTCTATTTCCGCACCTTCTTCCAGTCGATTTTCGTTTCCAATTGCTACATAGGACCGTATCCTTGCCGATGTCAGTCGGTCGGGATATCTCTGTCAGTTCCAAGTCGAGGCGCCGGATCCGTTTTCCACATGGGTACCATGATGCGAGTCATAAGTAGACACGATCTAGGAAGTATTTGAGCTTTTGCGCTCCATGCTGTTGGCTCCAACAGATTTCGCAGGATCATGGACTTTCTGTCAATGCGTACCCAGGTTGTCATTGACGCGACGCGTTTTTTCTGCGCTACAAGAATCGTACGCGTTGTTTTGTTTTTCACTTTGTCTTATTCACGTTGACTTCAACAGAATATGGACGCGCACCTTGACTATTCCATTATACGCCGCCGCAATTTCTGCATTCGTTCTTCTGCTTCGCTCGTTGACGCACGGACGCGCAACACCAGATGACCCCAGTCGAAAGTCCTGGAAGGACATCACTTTATACGGCGGCACAATCGTGCTCATCCACAATCTGCTTTGCCTCTTAGCCTGCCTGACTCTCTTCGGCCTTTCAATTGCAACACTAGGTGCAAAATCAGAGGGAACCGGAGCTGAATCGGAGTTCAAGATTGGAATATGTGTCTTCTACGTGTGTGCCAACCCAATGCGCGCGTATTTTCTTTGACACGTAGCACCCAGCTATACACGTCGCTGCTCTCCGCCGTAGCAATCAGCACCAACACAAAATGGGGGCCTGTTGCTGGGACACATCTCAACCTCATCCTGGCGGTCGCGTTTGGCGTGTTCTTTTACCGCGACATTTTCCCACTCGCCACATACACTTGGCCGAGGCAGGATGCAGCCGAAGGTCTCATTCTCCACGCAAAACTTATCGCGCTTACGCTCGCAGCCGTGATCCTCCCACTCGTGACTCCTCAAACATACGTTCCCGTGGACCCGAAGGTGTGTTCAAGTCGTTTCTTTTCTGCATGTTGCTTATTATGTAGAACCCGATGCCTGAACCTAACGCGGAGCAGACCGCTTCGTTGCTCTCCCTCATTCTCTTCAGCTTCCTGGACCCCATCATCTGGCTCGCGTACAAGCTCCCGCATCTCCCGTACGACCTGCTCCCGCCGCTCGCTGACACCGACTACTCCGAGAACCTGAAGACGCGTGCGTTCCCCGTACGCGCCCTCCTTCGTTTTTTTTCCTATCTCTGATTTGCGTTTTTCGTAGAACGTCGACGTGTTCTCCGGTGCAAGTCAGCGGCACGTTTTCTTCGGTATCATCAAGACGTTCAGGTGTGTTTTTTTCCTCGCGGTACTCATGCAACTGACTCTCTTGTAGGACCGAGTACGCGACGATCATCCTGATGCTGCTTATCTATGTCGTCTGTTCATTCGCCTCGCCCATCGGTATCAACCGAGTCCTCGCGTGCGCGTTTTTCATCCTTTCACCCTCCTGGCTCATTCTCATATCTCTGCACACAGGTACCTCGAGAACAGCGCGTCTGACTCCGAGATCCGGCCCTTCGTATGGATTCTCTGGCTCGCTCTGGGTCCGCTGACCGGCACCGCCGCACTCCAGTCGTACTACCGCCTCTCTGTGTGTCCAGCCCTTTCCATTAAGACATACCAGAGTACTCACAACGTTGCAGATGCGTATCCTCGTACAAGTGGAGGGCATGCTCACAGAGCTCATCTTCGAGCATGCCCTGCGCGTGCGCGTCAAGGCGCACAACCCCGACGGCGACGACACGGACTCTGGAGACATAACACTGCATCCCGGGGACGCGCAGTCGGACTCGAGCAGCGAGACCGCGCAGGGTGTGCCGAGCATGACGTCGAAGGACCCCAATGACCTCGCCGGCGCCACGAGCAGCGTCGACGTCGGGAAGATCAGCAACCTCGTCACCACGGACCTCAAGAACGTGACCGACATGTCCGACTTCCTCATGCTTCTGATCCATATGCCTGTCACGGTCGTACTCTGCATCGTCTTCTTATATATAGTCTTGGGCTGGAGGTATGTCGCTGTAGCTTTGGGCATGCGGGATTTGACCAGACATGTGTAGTTCGTTTGTGGGGATGGGGACGATGATTTTGTTGTTCCCGATATCCGGGATCGCGGCGCAGTTCCTGCAGGGTATTCAACAAGGTCGTATCAAGGCGGCGGACGCCCGTATTAATACCATCAGCGAAAGTCTGTCCTCCTTCCTGCTTGCTTGTCATCGTTCCTGTGCTGATGGTGATGGTGCAGCTATGAATGTGCTCCGGATGGTCAAGCTGTTCGGCTGGGAGGGGAAGATGCTGGTGCGCGTGAACGATGCACGGGAAAAGGAGCTGTACTGGATATGGAAGCGCGAGATCTTCGAGTGGGTCGCGAATACCGTGAAGTGCGTCTGCAGTTCTGTGCACCAGTTTCAATTATTCACGTCTCCCCAACAGCAATGTGATCCCTATCTTTACCATGCTGATCACATATATCACATAGTAAGTCGACCACTTGGCCTCAACTGGATCTGTCGCTGATAATTTCCTTCTCAGTGTCAGTTTGTTCTTGAAGTAGGCGTATATATTGCAGCCACTGACCCTTGCGATGTCTTTAGACGGTCTTCATGAAGCAAGAGCTGCGGCCCTCCGTGGTGTTTAGCACCATGCCCGTTTTCGACATGCTCCGCAACCAGCTGCATAATGCGAACTACCGCTTTATCCAGTTCATCGACGCCAAGGTGGGTAGCATGGCAGAGCATATTTCGATGAGTAACTAATCGCTTTCGCTTCCAGGTTTCGCTCGACCGAATCAACGACTTCTTACACAACGTGTGTTTCCCTCACCTCACTGACATATGGGTTTTTTCTGACCTGCTCGATTTCCCCACCAGACGGAGCTGTTGGACTCGTTTGCGAAAAAGGAGGACACTACTACTACAGAGTTCCTTGATACGGAGGTTTCCACCGAGATCGGCTTCCGCGACACGAGCTTCACGTGGTCCAACGACGATGACCGGTTGGCGACGCCGTCCAAACACAAGTTTGCGCTCCGTATCGACGGCGAGCTGCTCTTCAGACGCGGCTGTATCAATCTCGTCGTATGTCGCCTCCTTGCCAACCCACTTCACGATTCTGACCTGCTGCTAGCTTGGTCCAACAGGATCGGGCAAGACGTCACTGCTTATGGCGCTGCTAGGTAAGTCAAGATTGTATTCGGAGGCAAGGGCAGAGTCTGACGTTTTCACAGGCGAGATGCACTTCACCCCGTCGTCGCCCAGCTCGTGGTATAACCTCCCTCGCGGCGGAGGAGTTGCGTACGCCGCGCAAGAGTCGTGGGTGCTGAACGAGACGATTCGGGACAATATTCTCTTTGGCGCCGAGTACGACGAGGAGCGGTACAAGAAGGTTATATATCAGTGTGCCCTAGAGCGCGATCTCGAGCTTTTTGAGGCCGGAGACATGAGTGAGGTCGGCGAAAAAGGTCCGTCATCCGTTTGTACCTTGCCGGCTAGCGATCTCAGGGAGGACGCAGGTCTCACTCTCAGCGGAGGCCAAAAGGCGCGCTGCACCTTGGCGCGGGCGATTTACTCCAAGGCCGACATTCTTCTTCTCGACGATGTCCTCGCAGCTCTGGAGTACGTCGCAAGCTTCTGCCTGAGCCCCTAAGTCTCATTTTTTCATTCATTCATTCTGCAGTGTCCATACTTCCAAGTGGATTGTATGTTTCATATTCTGGGCGCGGTTCTCGGAGCTCATATTCACTCAGGTCGAGAAATGTTTCAGCGGAGAGCTGGTGCAGAACCGGACTGTAATTCTTGTTGTACGTTGTTATTTTCTGAAGGGATCTTACACGTGACTGATATATATCTCTCTCGCTTTGACCGCGCACAGACGCACAATGTAGCCCTTGCCGCACCAATCGCCGACTTCACCATCTCTGTCGGATTGAATGGCCGGATCCTCAGTCAAGGATCCGTCGCCGATGCGCTCCAGCACGACCTTGTGCTGGCAAATGAAGCCAATGCTGATCTGCAAGTGATTGAGCAGGTCGTAGATGCCGAGCCCGCCGAAGCCAAACTGGAGCCGAAGACTGACGGGAAGTTGATCCTCGCCGAGGAATTGCAGCTTGGAAAGGTGAAATGGTCCGCTGGTAAGTCGTTGGGGAGTTTGCAGTTCAAGCTTCTCAACGCGATTCTAGTGAACCTGTATCTCCGTGGACTCGGCGGCCCAAGCTTCTACCTCGTTTTCCTTGGCTTCTACGTAGTTGCGGAGGTGACCCAGATCTTCGAAACCTGGTATCTGGGCTACTTCGCATCTTTGTATGAGACGAGCCCTCCCGGCTCTGTTTCAGTTTCCTAGTGAGTGGTGGACATATGGAATCGGAATCTTGTTCCCGCTGACCCGCTTCCCTCCAGTCATCTCGGAGTATATGGTTTAATCACCCTCTTCGACGTCGTCACTCACTCATACGCGGACATCATATTTGCGTATGCGGTACTGAGAGCGTCGAGAGGCATTCATCGTCAACTCATTGAATCAATCCTTGGAACAACATTGAGATGGCTGGACATAACACCCGCGTCCAGAGTCATTGCTCGATTCACGGCCGACATTGCCGCTGGTACGTGGCAGCCTGAAACGATTTCACGCTTCACGCTCATCTCTCTGCACAGTCGATCACGACATCCTCAATGTCTTTGCCTCTTTCACTATCACCACCATCTCCATCATTGCTGCCTTTGGAGCTGTGGTCCTGCTGACCCCTGTCTTCTTCGTACCGGGTGTTGCCGCCGCTATCATTGGAGGAGCAATAGGGCAGCTGTTCGTCAGGGCTCAGCTTTCAGTGAAGAGGGAGAGCAGCAGTGCGAAAGCCCCCGTGCTTGGACAGTCAGTGCGCAGTTATTGCTGAGTTCTGTCCCGCTGAGGTTTCTCCAAAGTTTCAGTGCAGCTATCTCAGGCCTTGGTATGTCCTTTTGAATACATTGGACATTTCTTTATTGCTAATTGACCTTCTTACGAACAGCTTCTATTCGGGCCTACGGTGCACAAGGGCCTTTCATCAAAGAGTCCCTCACTCGCATCAATAAATACACGAGGGCCGCTAGAACACTTTCCAATTTGGATCGTTGGGTCGGCATGAGACTCGCGGCTGTCGGAAACATCGTTGCCGCTGGTCTTGCCTTGTATCTCGTCTACTTCCAGAGGGTCGGAAGCCCTTTTGCCGTTCCCGTCATATCTTAAACTCCTTGTCCAGGCCAAAGCCAATAATGTCGGATTCAGTCTTGACATGGCCGGTACGTGACCTTTTCATGTTGTCGGCCGCTCTACTGACCGTTCGACAGCTATTTTCAGCATGCGGATTCTATTTTGGGTATGTCGTCGCCGAAATAGCGTATCATCTTGTTGATATCTGACAGGTTCGCATATGGAACAACGTCCAAATTCAAGGTGAGTTTTGTTGTAATATCTTAAGGTCATTTTGACCAATTTCTTCTTCTCAGGCAACAGGTCATTGTCTTCACGATGTGCGACAATTGGGAAGCTAATCAGCTCGTTAGCCTTGAGCGAATTCAGCAGTATATTGACATTGAGCAAGAAAAGAAGCCTACAGAAGCTGGAAAACCGCCCGCACATTGGCCCAGCAGTGGAGAGCTCATCGTGGAGAAATTGTCGGCGCGATATTCTCCGGAGGGGCCGAAAGTCCTTCAAGACATATCGTTCCGTGTCAATTCTGGTGAACGGGTGGGGATCGTCGGACGCACTGGTTCCGGCAAGGTATGCAACTCTGAGCTTGATCCTGCTCTTTTTAATCACGTCCCTCCAGAGCTCTTTAACGCTTGCGCTCCTGCGCTGCATCTACACCGAAGGAAGCGTCCACTATGACGGGATTTCAACAGCCTCTGTGAATCTGGATGCCTTACGCTCGAATATTACTATCATTCCTCAAATGGTGGGCTATCTCTTTTGCTGCCGCTTTTCCGATATTGAGCTCGCGCAGCCCGAACTGCTCTCTGGGACGCTGCGTCATAACCTGGACCCGTTCGATCAGTATGACGACGCGGCACTGAACAGCGCTTTGCATGCTGCCGGGCTCTTCTCTCTTCAACAGCAGATGGAGGAAGGGCGACTCGTTCTAGACAGTGTCATCTCCAGCGGAGGGGGCAATCTCTCTGTTGGGCAGCGCCAGATCCTCGCATTAGGTATGCATTCTTGAGTGGCTTCATAGTGCAAGCATTGAATGCGTTACACAGCGCGGGCAATTGTACGGGACAGCAAATTGTTGATTTTGGATGAGGCAACGTCGGCTATAGACTACAAGACTGACACCGTCAGTCGTACCCTCTTAAAGGATCTTCCCTCGCACAGACATTCCTCATGTGACCTATAGATCATTCAAACGTCCCTGCGCCATGAACTCAAGCCAGACGTTACCGTGCTAACCGTGGCTCATCGCCTGCAAACGATTCTGGATTCCGACAAGATTGTGAGCTGGCTGCTGATCCTTCGGGTGCGTTTATTGACTTGTCCATAGATGGTGCTCGATGACGGCCGAATTGTGAGTGAAATTCTCCTCTGGAATATTTCATGCTATCACTAATCTGATGCATTCAGGTGGAATTTGATGCCCCCAAGGTACTACTTAAGAACCCGAAGGGAAAATTACGGGCCCTGGTTGATGAGTCTGGGGATAAGGACAACTTGTATGCTATGGCGGAGGGCAAAGGGCAATAGACTTATTTACGCGTATTCCGATTTGATTCCGATTCATACGTATTGGTAGATAGATAGTACTAGTAGCCCACGCCATAGAGAGCATTAACCACAAAACTTGTCCCGGAAATTCCTGGGACCTTGATGTTTTGTGATTTGTTCAAGATTTGTTAGTAATTGTTACAGTACTGAGGACACATATTATTCATGGTCTGCCGGGCGAGTGTCCTTGTGGCCGACGCATTCTCGCTGAACAGGCCACTAGTAAGTCGTGGGGAAGGAGTTAATGCTCGAAAGTTGGTTTGGTCCCGGGCCGGATCAAGGGCCGGATCAAGGTAACCGGGCCCCGGTGGTTGATTTTAATTTTGTTTAAGTTACTTAGCTGGACATGATTTGTTTCATAGCGATCTGTAGAACGTCTCTTCCTCTCGAAAGACAAATAATTAGATACACTGAGGTCCTCGGTACGGAATAGCACAAAATACCTTTGAGACTAAGTAGCTTAAAGCGGAAGCGCCGCCGGTGCAGGATTCAACCGAGGATTTCGCATGGAAAGGTTGAATTACCATCTGGCTGGTCAGGATAAATACTTTATATGATGTGTATTGTCGAATCTACCATGCCAACTATGCGTAGTTAATCTCACCGGCACCTACATCACAGGAACCTTTCCTTCAACAATTCATATCGCTCTGGGCTCTGATGGCAGCACCCTTATGATAAATAAAACGTGGCTTTTGAGGCCATTGCTTCGCATGGCAGTACGAAGCCTTTTCTTTTATGCAGCTTAGCGGTGGCGTACAGAGTTGGTGCAGAGAACGTGTTGATATGCCACGGCATCTCTGGGTATTGACGAGTGTGCGAAGGCAGTTCGTGTTACAATTCCTGTAGCAGTTCCATCATGCATGTCCTTCTGTGCTCGTCTCGACCAGTCTATCCCCAAATTACCCCCACTGGACGACGCGGCTCGGGCAAGGGTACACCTCGGATGTACAGTATCGAAGAGTTGTTCATGGTGTGTATAATTTTCTGTTCAGCATAGATTAGTCTGCCAAGAAAAGACTTACTGTAATAGAAATAACTCGTACCTTGGATGTTGCTGGCTGGCGCGTAGATGAGAGTCGGGCCTCCAACGGACGACGTAAATGCCCGACTCGATAGCTGTATGGCGAGCTAGCCTCGGGTTGAAATTTTAGGCCCTTGGCAAGTATATATGGTGAGGAGTTTCCATAACAGTGCATACACCAACGAAGTGGAACTTGAGCCTCTGGAAAGACGTGAATGCGGCTGGGGGGATTGCGCAAGATGTGCGTATAGTTGAACCGGGGACGAGTATGCCAAGGATACGGGTATAGGGATGTTCCATCCGTAAATGTGCGTTGCAAGGGATTGATGAACAGAGAGATTGATGAAAGAATTCCCGGACGAGCACTGTAGTCGGGCGACCGGCGGCGGGCAAGTGGGGTCACTCTACGTTCATCCGACACCAGGTAGGCAATTCAAGTTCATCCATAAAGAAGGTCGGAAGGGGAGGAAGCGGTGTGGTAAAGGAGACGGAGTCCACAGCAGGTTTATTACGAGCCGGCAAGGAAAGGATATGAGTTCCGAATTCGAGCATGAAGTCATGGTGTCGGATGCTCGGGCCGGTATGTGGTTCTGCTTGGCTAGAGCCTCAATTGACTCCATCTGCTTGTGCGACACAGTTTCCTTCGTCTTCGCCGGGCGGCAGACTGGAGGCGAGGGCGGCAGACTGGAGGCGAACAGCATGAGCGTCCGTGAGATAAGAAAAGGGGAGCGCGGCCCACCAGTCTCCCTTCGCGACCGGCACCTTGATCCTTCTCATCGACACCCTGGCCTCGACCTCCGTCATTCTTCCAGAAACCAAATTGCAACCTCGCGCGGGGGAGAGACGTTTCTCATTATCGTCGCTTGGAATCGGCCGTGCAGGTCGGCGATCTGATGAGCTCGGTGATAATGAAGGAGAGGGCGGCGCAGATGACGAATTCGCGGATGAGTTGAGAGGCGGGGGTAGAGAGGAGGAACGTACACTGGGTACGTCTTAGTCACCTCCAGTTGGAGGCGACATGTTCATCTCCGTATGGTGCTCAGCGCTCAGGGGCGAGACTCGACTGCATTCCCTTCTCTGTTTTGCTGACCACAAGCCACAGATCCAATCGCTGCACACGGCCGTCACGTTCAGTACCGCGCTCAAGCGGCTTTTCCTCAGCTCGACTGGCATAGCATGTCTTCTCGTCTGGTCTCTTCCCGAGCTTGGGTTATTTAAGGGCGTATACTGCCGCGCACAGTCGCTGCTCATCCCTTCGATGTATCGTCAAGGGATCAGACAAATCCCCAAATCTACCCTTGTTTACACAGGTTCTACCTGTTGTTATTCCGTCGTGATACCACATCATGCCGCTCGCGTCGAGGACAACACTCGTAAAGTGCCTTGCTTCCTGTGAGTGGTAAATCAGTCCGCGTAACTTCAGAATGCTGACACTTCCATTTTGCGTAAAATTCAACTCCTCATCAAGAACTAGAGTGTCGAAATTGATGCCTACAACCATCAGCGAGGGAATATCGTAGATTGTGGTGAGTCTTCGCATTTTTCTTCGGCTTCCGGCTATCCTACACTGCGGGCAGTGAGCCATTTCCTGATCAAAGTGATAGCTAAACCATTCGGACAGGGTCGGGCCATTCGGATACATTCCCTGGAGTGCAGTCATATTGTATACATCAACAAACTGGCCTAGGGTGTCGGTAACTCCCTGCTCTTGGTATCCACATGCCTTGCACCCTGTCACTCCAGACCCATAACTGCGTCGTTGCGTCATTTCCATGAATAAATCATCCAATTTGATAACGCTTGCACCTTGTGGAAACTTAGCAGAACTTCGAAAATGTAAGAGCTCTCGGACTCTATTTCTCGCTGCCTCTGGGTTATTTCGGTTCCCATTCATGACCGTGGCCCATAAACCAAGCTCGACACTACAAGATGTCAGTCTCTCCGTCCATAATTCCGGGTTTTCACTCCACAAGCATCCCAATGAAGTAAAGAACACATCATATCCGCAGCTATGGTTAGTGCTGTCCCAAATAAGGCCCACCGGGCATACAGGGCGACCGGAATTTTGAACTGCCACCTGTTTGGGGACTTTGTGTGTTGTAGTTGTCGCCTGCTTCTTCGCTGCGGGTACGTCTGGATGCTCCTCTGGCTTCCTTTTATTCTGAAAATTCTTTGCAGTTCTGTTGCCTGCCGGCGCCAGTATGGACGGCTTCCAGACTCCGTATTCCGTCTCAGTCTCATCTTCCGCTTGAGATCGGATAGCAGGATGGAAATGGACTGGATCTTTGACGTTTCCTTTCCATGCTCGATAGCATGTAAGCAATTGCCGTCGATAGATTCCTCTCACACGTTTTGGTAAGCGACCTTCGTATCGGAGTTTTGTTATCTCGTCAAGCAATTCTAACTCTCTGAATTCTTGCCTCAAGTGTCCGTTTATTCCGCTCGTAATTTTCTTCGGATCAAAGCCTTGTATGATAACGGTGTCGATGGCCTCGTAGCCTCGGGATAACGCAACATAATAATTGTGATGATTCTTACAGTTATTCAGGTGCACGACGTTCGGGTTTCGGGACCTTCCTTGAGATCCATAATCTGTCATTGCAAAATTAGGCAGGACTATCACTTGTTCTCTCGTCACGGATAACAGTGAGTCGTCCCGTAGCAAGCAGGTAATATGAATTGATGTTCTTCCTAGTGGGACTACGTTCAGTGGAAGGTCGGGAATTTGAATTTCCTTTGCAGGGTCTACCAATCGCACAAATAAAGTGTCTAGAATCTTTTGGTCGGATGGCCCGATTGAAGAATCCCATCCAACCACTACAGCTTCTTGCCCCTTCGTTATACAGAGCTCAGTGGCTTCGTTCACTTTAATCATAACGGGCATTCCGACGCACAACTTTAGACACCCGGGAATATGCTCCGCTGTGGCCGAAGGCGTTGCCGACCACAATGCATGCTGTAATTTGGGGCCTAGCCGTTTGAAGTGGGCTTGTTCGCATCGACGCCATTTACGTCTATCCACTTTTCTAGCGCTCAGTTTGTCAATACTGTAAAACTCTACTAACTTTTGGCCAGTATCCTGTGCGAATCTCCGAGTTCCCTCGTCATTAATTAAGTCCTTGTGGATATTCAACCCGGTAATTACGGAGACATTGCGGTATTTTTTTGTGTCTAAATGTGGGTGACCAGGTCTGTCGCTTGCAATTCTCGTGCGAAGGAAATCAATATCGTCACTGGTGCAAGCACCATAGCGCATGTTCTCCAAGGCTGTGCGTAGTTTCGCATCCAACTCGGTCTGCGTAGTCTGTCTCATGTTCTTCCTCAGCAGAACAACAGTGTTGAATTGGTGCCAGAGGATTCGTCCGAGGATCGCACTCTGACCCTCTATCGACATCTGGTCAGTAGTTTTCAAAGCGACATCTCCATTAAATAATGCATGGCCGGTCACCGGAGGTAGTTGAGCAAAATCCCCGGCCACAATGAGACTCAAACCCCCGAATTCAACATCGTGAATATTTCGTGCTTTTGCGGCCTGGCTGGCTAATATTTGCAGGTCCTCGCAGGATACCATAGAAATCTCATCCAGCAGAACATATTCTACACCCTGCAGTCGCTCGTTAATAGCTGCTACGGATGTTGCATCATTTGGGATGCCATCTAAGTCATCACTGTTTCTGCTTCTCCTTTCCCGCGGGATCCGGAATACCGAATGATAAGTTGAACCCTTCAAAAGTGCCGCAGTAGCGCCTGTTGGAGCAACAACCATAAATCGGTACTCTTCCTTCCTCGCAATAAAAAAATCCATGATCGCCCGGAATACAGCTGATTTTCCAGATCCGCCCATTCCGCCAAGATACATTTTCAGCGGGGTCGGTTGCATGTTCGAAGCATGCTCGGCAACGATTCTGAAAGCACGTTCCTGTTCCTGGTTTAGCTCAAGCCCCGGACGCTTGCAAATATCACTTATCAAGGTGTCGTTGGCTTCTTTGCTCAATCTGGATTTTGGGTTGAGGTAATCATGTGGTACAACTTCTACTTTATTTGCTGTGTAAGTTCCTTTCTTTTCTTTGTCGGACGGAGGCATATTTGAGAGCTTGTTGGCTGTATGTAATTTTCTTTCAGACTTCAAGATTTCTGACCATGTCCGCCGAGCCTTGTAGGGAGCGATGTAACGTGTGGTATCTATCTCGATCAATCCATCTCTTGGTACGTTCAACCACTTTGCAGCTTGCAAAACATCTCTGATGGAATCCCGAGATCTTTTGAGTGCATCAGTCTTCTTTCCGATTGAGATGTCCTCATCGTCACTGGCCATGTCTTCGTCCCCAATTTCACCCACAACATCATTCAAAAATCTGTCACGGCTTCCGAGGATAGGGTTGGAAGTATATTTTCTGCCCTCTGCCATTTTCTTTCGTAAAATTGAGTAGTGATCATCGCGTGCATCATTGCATTCGTAACGTATGTTGAAATTACGCATCAATTCTTTTTGTCTATCCGTGAATGCATGTTCATGGAAAATCTGATCCCAGGTCGATTCTGTGTCCTTCAGATCAGCCGGTGCTCTCCATGGCTTGAATAAAGTCATGATGGTCATGCAATAGTACTCACGGTCTCCTTTGTCAGCCCGTGGAACTGCACCGCCCATGAAGTTCGGAATTACATTATTCAACTTTTGGAAGTCACAATGCACCGTGTGTGTTTTAAAAGCGGCTTCATGATCAGGTAAAAATGAATGTCTTACTATTCGGTGTCCTTTTTTCCTTCTATTCTCCTTCTTCACAATTATCTCATCTTCATCTTCTGAGTTCCAATCGCTTTCATCATCTGGAACATCATATCCTTCATCAGAAGTTCCACTGTTTAAACCAAGGTCGTCCACTATGAAATCATCGAAATCACTTTCAGAATCAATGGCAGGTTCGCGATCTATATCCATTGCTTCGTTCTCGTCATTTTCCCTTGAAATTTGACTTGCATCTAGTACTCTCCATTCACTGCTTAGCTGGAGGTGCGCCTCAAACTCTTTGCGCTCCTTGGGTGTTCGCGCTTTTTTATCTGAACACTGCACCCATTCATACAAATTCACATGCTCATACGGACGTGGTCGGAACCGGTAATCGTCGACCACTGAACTAGCGACATAAGATCCATTCTGGTTCCGAACTGTCAGTAAGTCATCAGCGATGTCTTCATCTTGCTCATCGGTCTGGTACCAATATTTTTTTACAAACGTCACATATGAGCGCCATGCAAAATTCACGTATTCATGGCTACAATAGTGGTCAGGATTGCCCAAGAGGTACATGGATGCCATTGGGCTCCCAATTTCCATTTTTGTTGACATTGAGTTGATCATCTGCCTCATCAGAGTTCTCGCAGTTTCTTTTCCCTCTGCACCAGCATCCAAGCTTTCCGAATTTCTCTGGAAGACATCGAAAACCGAAGCAAAAGCGTGGTAAGTTTTGAGGCCCAACTTGGAGACATAATCTGAGACATAAGATACAACGGCATTGACTGCTGTTCCCGACAGAAGGCTCGATACATCTGTGTTCGAACGCGAAAAGTATGTAACAACTTTTGAAATAGTATTCAGTTGAGCCTCCCTTTTCTTGATGTTGAGATGGCCGTCTTTATCAACATGCGAGGTTTCAAATATCTCGCGGGGAAATCGAGCTTTGCACACCCCCATTTTATTTAGACATCCACGACGTTCATGGTATGCATTTTCCCTCGGCTTATATTTCAGTTTTTTCAATCCTCTCCAATCTCTTTTTGCAGCCTCATCTTCCTTGTCTTGAATAGACTCCTTGCATGTATGCACATTTGATCTCAACAGAAGGTCATCCACCTCATGTTCATATGTGGTCCACCATTCAGCGAGGCGCTGACATTTTTCACAGTCCTTAGTATCACTGTGTAATTTATTGCACAATGGGGGAGGCGCCGAAGGTAAAGTTTGCGTCGGAACTTGATATCTAGAAGTTGACTGCAGATCCTCTTCCTCTGAAGTAGTTTCCGGATCTGCATTGACACGCATTCGAACGTCAGCCATGGATCCATGATTGAATTCTCCTTGGTGAGCGGACTCCAGATAGTCAATTAATTTCTTTCGAAATATTGAATCTCCCGCCATGATCTTATCGCGAATTTCTTGAGGCGTGGCAGCATTTTTAATCCACAACAGTGTATGCAGATGGAGTGTCAGACGGCCTTGCTGTTCCACTGTCGCGTAATAACCGTCAGTGTGTCCATAAAGACCAGGAAGCTCGGACTCCCAGCACAGAATATCTTTCACAAATATTTCAACCATGTAGTGGAAAAACCGAGCAGCAGCCACAGGATTTTTTGAAATCAAGAGATTTCGCTCCTTGGATGTTCTGAGTGCTGGACGGAAGATGGTATCCTCCTGCGCATAATAAAGGGCTAACGGATGGTTGATATCTGCAAACGCCAACGTTATAAACCAAGTGGGTGCTGCTAAAAACGCGGTGGTCGACCAAATTTCATTTCTCATGTGCTTTTTCGATGTCGCAGATCCCATTACATGTGCGCCTACACCATCTAGGTCATTTAGTAAAGCAAAACACTGTTTTTCAGCATCAGTCACCGGTTTTACATGTTCCTTGTCTGCCATTCGGTCCGCTATATTTGCCACAACCTCACGATCCATCGTCAAAAGTCTTCTTGAAACATCGGCAAACTTTGAACGCTTCACGAAAATTTGGCTGCCTTGCGCTGATCCCTTCAACTGCTCGTGGTTAAATGCTACCATGGGGAAATAAATGTCAGTCTGAAAACGCTTATCATGATATAGTAGGAGATTCTTCTTGTGCGTCATATCTCCGAGCGTATTTCGGTGAGCAGGGTGTCCAATACCTCCTTTCCCGTATGGGAATAACCACGGAAACATTCCGGGGTAAGCCTTGACGTTGTGATACATAGACTCGGGTATGTCGCTTCTTCCGATGGCCAACATGTCCCCCTTCTGAGCTAAATGCTGCAGTGCCGCGGCTTTGATAGCAGACATTGGTGCTGTTGAATATTCAGCGCCTGTCAAACCGTGTACAGCAAATGTACACTCGCCATCAGTTGTACCGTGCTCATCATTTTTGTCAAAGACACTTCGTGCTTCATTAGGTATAGAATCAGTTGGATCTTGTTCAGTTCGTTTGAAATCCACACCTACAGGAATATCACGAAGAGCGTAAGACTCTAAATTTTCCTGTGATATTTCTAGATCGGCGTAATCTTCGTGGTTGAGTTTCAACCATTCCAGAGCTTGTGCAACCTTGTGTCGTCTAACTAACATAGGTGTTCGTTCGAAATCATCCATTGTCGGTGCAGCTGAGCCAGTGAACACAAAGGCCAGTACTTCACTGATCTCATCTCTGCTCGGCGGCAACTTTAAATACACTTTCAGCGCCGGCTGTGCAAACATAATTGCATTTGCATGCATTCGAACTCGACCGGAATTTACTCGGATTACGCATCTGTTGTGCCGCACTCTCGCAATCATAACACCCTCGGCATAGGTTAATCCTTGTAGTTGAGGTGGGACAATTCCAACCCAGTTGTGATTTGCCAGTGCGTTCCGAGGTATAAGGTTTCTTAGAACAAGTACTTCACATTCAACACATATTTGTGTGCATCCGTCTGCTAGAACAGGACCCGGGAGTTCCTCAATTGGATCTGAAGAGGTAAACCTTTCCCTTCTCGTCACTCCCTCACCTCGTAGATGGTCAAGTGAGCCTTGGAACTCATCAAGCGGAGTCAAATCGGACATGGGAGTCAATTGCCCACAAACAGCACAACCCGCCTCGATGAAATGATCTGGTTGCACACTTTCAGACGACTTTGTGAGTATTCTATGCAAAGTCAGTTCATCTGCTGGCTTTGGTGGAAATTCTGTACCCCCGAGGCGTCCCTGGCCTGCTTTTCGATGATATCTCATTCTCTTTGCCTGTTCTGTTGTAAATCTCTTCGTTCGAAGTCGGTGTGCTTGGGACAACTGAGGTTTACTTGCCTTTTTCTTGTATGCTTTCGCATTTTTTTGCGATATTTTTTGCTTGTGTTCCGACGTTGGCACTGATCTGACGACACGCATTATCGAAACCATCTCCGGGCACTCCTCGCAGGTATGCTCTGACATAATCTTCCTAGCTGTAGCAACAGAGATCTTCGAACTCACAGGGACACTGTGCAATTTACTGAGGGTCAATAGTTGCGCACCAGTGAGATGGGAAGTAACGATACATATGGGAAGGCTCACGGACACGAACAACGGATTTTTGGCAAGGGCGACAGCTTCGTGTTGTACAGGACACTGATACTCGTAGAAGAAAGAGGCCGAGTCCAGCTCTTGCAGTCCGTTAGTGTTGCGAACAGATCCGACGATAACCTCAGCGGAAATTTTATGATGCCTTCCGCCGCCGAGAAGATGTTTGCGTTCGTCTGAAAGTTGATGTAAAGATTCACGTCCAAGTGAGAAAGGCTGTCGACAGAACACATGAAAGGACACCATCATCGAACCCAAAAGCAGGCAGAATATCATCATCGGATTTGGAGCCCACGCACACAAACGCCGAACATGGAGGCACGAACTGATCGTTATATTCATTATATTCATTTTAATCATATATTCATCTTTCATAGCCCGAAGGCAGCCCACCAGAGGCGTATAAAATTTAGCCCGAAGGCAGCCCACCTGAGGCACATAAGATTTAGCCCGAAGGCAGCCCACCAGAGGCATATAAAACATATAAAGTTTAGCCCAAATCGGGCCACAGTAACGCACCAGGAGACTGGCGGCTACGAGGATGATGCACACGCAGGCACGCATCATCCCCAGGCAGGATTCGCGCAACGACGCGGACGAATTGTGCCGTTTGGGGGGACCAGAAAGTGGAGTTTCTGGCATGGGCAGACACGGCCCAGACGAGAGATCGTCTGAACCGGAAAGGCCGTCTGAAAGCATAAGAAATTTGATGTGACGGCGTAAAGGGTCACTCACCCGGAAATCCGTGCGCCTCCAGCATGCTCACAGTGTCAGCACCTAATAAAACTTCTATAGACTGTTCTGGCCCGACATAGCCATCGGGAAGAGAGAGAGTCTCGGAAAAGGTGCGAGAAGGCATCGGTGGAGAGGTTTTTCTGGACGGTAGAGGCGTGTCGGAGACAGTAGATGGCAGTGACGGGGTGGGAGGTTGGCCAACGGGAGCAAATTCCATGAGCAAAGGCCCCCCAAGAGGAATCGGGGGACAGGGACGAATTTCTGGTAACGAATGAGCGGTGTAAGCCACAGATGTAAAAAGAGGCGCACCGGGAGGTTCTATTTCGGTGTGTATTGTTACTCGCATGTTGTTTTTCAGACGAGGAAGGAAGATTTGAAAGGAATTTGAGGTGGAGATGTTGTGGGGAAAAAGAGAAAGTCAAGTGAGGCTTTGACGCGCAGACCCCGACGAAAAACACAGCCTTGGGATGCCGTGACAGCTCGGGCGGTGCACACGTCAATCAAACCACAACAAATAACAACAACTTCCATCAAAAGTAGGCTGAATTCTCCTCGAATGTCGGCAGGAAACTCGATCACAAGAACGAAACTAAAATAAGGATATATTTTAGGCTTCGTAAATTGGGAAGGGGACACCGAGGAGGAGGGCAATTCCTAGTGAGAACAGCGGCCTTCAGTGACATCGATTATAGAGAGGCAGGCTTATCACGAACCTGCAAGCAACGTATTCCCTGGTCCAAGACCCAAAGCATCAAACATGTCCTCTGCAAATATTAAGGGGAAGGCAAAGCCGAACAGAGATCACAAGACCCGTCTTTTTTGGCAACTATTAAGGCATCGACGAGATACAATTGGATCGGTAAACTGCGAATGGGGTGAAAAAATCTAGCATAGGAGGACGAATGAATGAAAATTGGAATACGCAGAAAGCCATGTAGACACTCAATGACGCTTCTGAAAAGCATGTATAATGGTCTGGTCAAGTTTACTTTGAGATATTCGGCCTTGGTGTAGCCTTCTGGCACTCTGTTATCTATAATCACCGCATTCTCTGTGTCCTGTGTCTGCGTTCCGTCGATCCCGTTTAAGGCGAATGACGGGCGCATATGTTTCGCTGAGTAGGGGCAAGGCAATGAGTGCCACCACGGAATTCAACCCTGGAGTTGTAAGGTCCTCAAGTGTTTTCTTGGTCGAAGAGAAAACCACCTGCAATGACAATGAAGACGTATCTAATGACAATGAATGTATCCACCTATCACCGGTCCGATAGTAGGCCCAATGAGCGGACCCATGCTGTAGACCCCATGGCAGCAGCGCGGTCTTGCGGAATAAACATATCGGCGACATTGCCGCCGCCGGTTGCGACAGGGGCACTGCTAGAAATGCCAGCTAGAGTGAGATCAGCCTGCTGGCACCCTCTCGAAAGATTGTCTCACCAAGATCGCGGAACGCGAGAAAAGATCCGGTGGTTGGCGAAAATGCGCACCCAAAATTGAACGCCGCAGAGAATGAATTGCTGATATGAAGAGGCTACGTAGGTCGGTTTGATGGGTGAAAGAAAATGGCGGAAAAAAAATCTGCGAACCCATCTCCGACCATAAATTTCCGACCAGGGACCGAGAACCAGAGGCTGTTTAACTGGGATGAGGCTCGACACTCCGTGGCATTCTAAAACGGGGCGCACCGCGAAGCCAAACGTGATCAAAAAAAAATGCTCAATGTCAACGCAACCACTGCAGGGTTTGTGATTCCGTACTTGATGGCGATTCCAGGCAGACCGGGCGCCATCATTGAGCTGACAAAGGTCGGAACGAGGGTATACAACGATAACTGGAAAGCTGTAGATATGGGCCCCAGATTTATGGATCTGGCGACTCACAATGGTAGCATTGATTCATTTGCGCCTGGCGGGCCAGTTGTGCGCATTGGCAGGATCGGTTTCCCATTCCTCGTCAGCCTTCGAGCGGGCACTTTGCTCGACTGTGGATGAAGCCTTCTCAGTCTGAGGCTCTGGTGTTGTGTCCTGGACGGATGGGTCGGCCTTCTCGAAGGACGTCGTCATGAGGCTGGGTTCGACAAGGTTCAAGGTCGAAAGAATCCCTCCCCTCTTGATTGCTCAAATACTTATACTTATGTTGTCGTGAGACCATATGGTGTCCCACCGCCCTACTGCCTCGCTGCTTTTGCATTGGCTTCCCTGAACGTAAGCGGTTTTGCAGGTGTGAAGAAAGCTTTGGTGGTCAAAATCAGGGTAGAATTCGGGAAGAAAGGAGGAAGCAGGGAAGCCGAACCCCACCAATGACTCAAAAAGCCCATGTCTCTGGCTTTCCCGCCACCGCTACAGATGAAAGCTGAACCAACTTCGATGTTCGGGGGGCTTCTTGATCCGTTACCACCATCTCCATTCTTCCCACGCCCACTCGGCGGTGGGATACTCGAGACTGGCGGTGGCGACAGACCACGGAGCGGTGTGAGCCAGGGTTTGCAGCCCAAGGGTGACCCCCACACCCGCGTAGCCTACGAGCTACACCGCCCACGTAGCGGAATGGCGTAAAGCCGCGATTAGATTCGCAGGGAGCCAGAGAGCTACCCTATAAACGAGCCTACGGGCAATGAGCGCGTATTAGCGACTCAGATCTGTGCAGACAGACAGTAGGGATCCAAGGGACAAATCAGGTTCGTCTGCTTCTTATGCCTCATTTCCCTCGCCATCGTCCTTTTGCGTCCACGAATTGGGGCGGTCACCGTCGAGTCCTGATTCACCCCTCCTCTATTTCTGACACTGCTGCGGTGCCGCCAATGACGCAAACTATTACCGACACTGGTCACCGGATCTCACTTGGACCACACCGACTCTCTTGGCAACTTCTAGATGTCGACGTCGTTTGCATTCGCTGGCTAGATCTGTGGACACAAGCAACCAGTGTACCTTGGGCACTCTCTCTGGTCTAGTTCTCGCCCGGGCAGCTTTTTCAGCTATGGCTTTTCTCTGTCGGGCTCCCGGGAGGGGATATCCGCAACCGCCTCAAGCCATGTGCTTTCCCACATGACATACAGTAATACATTTCTCGGGTACAGCCCGGTCTCGTGCTCGCAAATCCCGGCTACTCGGATGAATTCATTCAGAAAGGTAGCCGCAGGACGCCCTTTTGATTACGGTACTGTGCGCCGCCGTTAGGTGGTGCCTCCGATAAGTATATGACATCTGGTATTGCCGCCATCCAACGACAATTCCGAGGGTAACTAACAACTCCCCCTTCCGCGCTATGGCCATTTTTTTCCGCGAATCCACTTTGGTTTCTATCTTTCATCTATTTTTAGTCCACGAGCAGTTGCCATTCGGAAATCTATCCCGCTAACGAGCTAACCTGAAACCGCTTAAAGTCAGTTTCGAACACCATTTATGTCGCGTAAATGATTTGCGCTGTGTTGACAAACCAGGACCCAAATCGTAACAGTTAAAACTCACGGTGCATGTGCGTTTCTGCTAGGCGTTGCTGTCTCTTGACACGGGCCTTTCCATGGATGGTTTTGGACGATCACCTCTCAATTATCGATTCGTCTCAATTCAATCATTCTTGACTGACTTGATCACGCTGCATAGTCGAACATTTAACAGGTATCTTTGTACAGAACTTGAAACCTGGATTGTGGAGTTTGACCAAAGTTTGACCATACTATACACGCACGCTCCTCACGTTCAATTTGTATTTGTACTTCTCGTGTACTTGAAGTCATTCCACATACCTCGGAGGATGATTTTTTATGTATGCTAGCGGTCATTGAAGCAACCTCCGACTCCCTCTAGCTCGTTAATTGCTTACTCTGAATATGACCACCTGTAAATTCGTGAACTATCATAATCAGTGACGGCGGTCCCTAAACGCACCTTAATATGCCTGTACACCAAAATGAAGTCGATTTTAATACCTTAGGCCCTCCTGGATCGCGGGAGGGTTCCGGGGAAGTGGTACATCCCTCTCGCGAGTGCTTGCTGGCTGCGAGTTCAGAATACGAAATCAGCAGGAGTCAGGGTACCCAGGGGCCTATCCCTGGCTACCACACCAGTGGCCCCTTCTGTAACGGTTCTGCTGCTCTGGCTGTTACAGACCAAAGCGAGGAGCAGCGGGTTGATACCTCCCCCAATATTGCTCCAACCGAACATTTACCTCATGGTCGTGAGGTAGTTTTTGACTTGGAGACACATGAGCCCAGAAATATTGCTGAAGGTATTGACCAACCGTCTGATGTGCATATGGCCGATGTCGAGGTGGTGAACGGTCGTTCGAACGATGACAACACACAAGCGAATGTAAATAACAACACGGACTCTCAGATATGTACATCAGAGAAGGAAACATTAACTACTGGACATTCGCAACTTGGCGCATCTGCCAGTGCTCCGGACGATCCGGAAACCCTTAACTGGGAACATGAGAATATAAAAATTCGGAAAAGGTTTAAACCTCTGAAGGTGCTAAGAACGGGCAAGTTCACCCGTTCAAACTTAACTATTGGTTCGTTGAATATCGCCGGCCGTGACTCAGGCGTCTCAATGCATAACTCCAATCACAAGTTCAAATTTCTCAAAGAAACAATTGATACAAACCATTTGGGTGTTCTTGGGATGCAAGAGACACATTTTGACCAGGATTCAGCAATACAATTCAACAATGTGTTCAATCGCTGGTTTAAACTTTTTTACTCCGCTCATCCCGAAAAACCGTGTTCAACGGCCGGGGTCGCTTTTGTAGTGAATAAGAAATATTCGGATACGGAGAATATCCGGGAGTATGATTTGATTCCTGGACGAGCTTTTATGATAGTTATTCCTTGGCACCAAGGTAAATCACTTACAATATTGAACATATACGCACCAAACCGGACCGAGGAAAGAGACAAGATGTGGAAAGATCTGTGGGACTTTTGGGCAAATGACATTCACCTCCCATTCCCGAATATTACTTTAGGTGACTGGAATTTTGTGGAAGACGGTAGGGACAGAAGTTCCGGCAAAATTGAAATTATTCCTACAAGCTATAAGAAATTGATGCACTTGTGGCGCATGCGCGACGGCTTCCGTGCTACCTTTCCTGACACGCGCGACTATACCTGTTCCCAAATCCGAACAGATAGAGAATCAAACGAAATACACACCTCATACTCGCGGCTTGACCGAATCAACGTCGACAACCAAGATTTCGATGAATTTAGAAATTGGACAATCCAACATTGCTCAGTTAAGAGCGACCATAGACTGGTCACAACCCAATTGACGTGCAGGGTTGACGAGCGACCTGGTGAAGGCCGATGGAGCTTGCCCTTGTACCTACTTAAATCCCAAAAAATCATAAAACGGGTCCAATCTCTAGCTAAACAACTGCTCAAAGATGTTGAAATATCTGAAAGATCAGAGCGGAATCCTAACGCGAATATTCAGACACTATGGGCACAATTCAAACTAGATACAACCTCATTTGGGAAACATTGTTCAAGGTTTATTACGGATGAGACGACGCGTCAAGTCCGAACCTGGAAAACTCAACTGAACCTTGCGTTACATGACGACGAAATGTCTCGAGAGGACAAATCACTGGTAGCCTACATGCTAGAGAAGAAAATCGAGAACTGCCTGAAAGAAAGGTCAGAAACCAAAAAAGCAGTGTCTGAGGCGCGGTATGACGTTGAAGGTGAAACCTTGAGAACTAAATCCTGGACACGTTCCGCGAAAGGGTATATACCAAAAGAATCAATGTATGAACTCAAGATAGATGAAGATTCGAGTTCAACCATCCCAAAATATGAGACACGGCCAAAACGGATGGCAAAGATGGCAAAAGATTACCAGAATTCAATCCAAGCCGAAGATCAACCAGATGAATACACTAGAATGTTGGCGACGAACATGACACTTGAACAATGCAAAGTACACCTTTCCGAGTCAGAATTCCATGAGATGGACAAGGAAATGGTGGTGGAAGACATTGCTTACTCACTCAAACTCTCTAACAATGGTAAAAGCCCTGGCATGGATGGGCTCCCATTTGAGTTCTACAAAATTCTTGACATCTTATTCCGTCAAAGTAAGGGAACAGACGAAGAATTGTTCGATATACTCGGGTTTCTCACAAGATTATATGCGGATGTTGAGAAATACGGCATCACCGAGGGCTGCAAATTCAACACCGGATGGCTCTGTCCAATTTTCAAAAAGGGAGACAAGTCCTTGATTAGCAATTGGCGTCCGGTAACTCTACTCAATTGTGACTATAAACTGATGACAAAAACCTATTCCTTACGGTTAATGCATGTTGCACCGTCGCTGGTACATCCCGACCAAGCTGGATTTATGAAGGGCAGAAACATTGAGGATCAAGTCAAGCTCGCAAAATTCCTCCTAAATTATGCAGAAGCTGCAGAAGAAGATGGGATAATTGTGGCTCTTGACAAAGAGAAAGCTTATGATAGAATAAGCCATACCTACCTGCTTGATGTATTGGAACACATGGGCTTCCCGGCCAGATTTCGCAATGCAATCAAAACCTTCTATACCAATGCCGAAACCGTTGTAATTATCAATGGGGAGATCAGTGAACCATTCATAGTGACTCGCGGCGTCAGACAGGGAGACCCCCTCTCATGTTTATTATTTAATCTGGCTATTGAGCCGCTAGCCTGTCTGATTCGCAATTCGGAATTGAAAGGTATTAGAGTACCTGGAACCGATCGGGACCTGATTATCTCGCTCTTTGCCGACGATACTACAATTTACCTTTCCAGCGAAGACTCCATAGAAACACTTTGGAAAATCCTACGTTTATGGTGCACAGCTTCGACAGCAAAATTTAACGACCACAAAACGGTTATCCTACCTTTTGGTCGAAAGGATCATCGCACAAGAGTCATAAAGGAGCGGCGGATGAACCGCACAAGCCCAATTGAACAGAACATCAGAATAATTTCAGATGGAGAAACCTGTCGCATGTTGGGGGCATGGATCGGGAACGATGTACCATACACAACACCATGGCCTTCAGTCCTTGAAAAAATTGCGAGTGACCTAGAGCGATGGAAGAAATCAAATCCAACTCTTGAGGGAAAACGGCACATCGTGAATATGGTCATTGGCGGTAGAACTCAATATCTGACCAGAGTGCAGGGGATGCCAAAAGAAATAGAAGACGCGTTGACTAAGACACAGCATGTATTCCTGTGGGATGAAAATAAGGCTAGAGTGGCCCATGACACTATGATATTGGGAATTCATGATGGCGGAAAGCAAATTTTTGATCTCTCAGCTCGAAATGAGGCCATCGACTTATGGAACCTGCAATCATACTTGAAATATGGAGAAGACCGTGCATTGTGGTGTTATTTTGCTGACCACGTACTCTCTAAATTTCTGGAAACAACAAATTATCTCCATATTAGACCGGGTCAAATTTTGAACGTTTTCTTGCAAGACATTCATATCCCGATTTCAGCCAAAACCCCGCTTCCGTATGAAATCAAACGAATGATCATCACTGCTCGAAAGTACAATTTAAAATTCACCGGACTGGCAATTGATGATGTGGTAAAACTGAAAATTCCAATGTGGAAGCATCCAGCCGTTAATCGAGACCGTTATCAACATGCTTGCCGTCGATCTGCAGCGCTATGCCTCAGGTTAAACCACAGAGTACGAACAGTAGAGGATGCACTCATAATTGCAAATCAGAGTACAATAATGGTGAGGAAACCTCATCAACTAAATCCATCTGGAATCGGCCGTAAGAACTGTGGTTGCCCATTGTGTCATCGAGACCGAGTTGAACTTGATTGCGACCATCCAGGGGAATGCATTGACACCGCCAAATTTTTGATAGACAGCATTCTCGGTAAATGGAACCCAACAGTCCGAAATGAGGATCTGTCCGATGAACTGGCTCTGACTGAAGAGGAGCTGGAATCAAATAACAAGCCATTGGGTGTAGATCAAGTAATGTTTTTTGATCCGAACTTCGTCTTATCTGAGATGAATCACGGCTTCCGTATTTTTGCCGTCGAGGAATCACTCAACGAAATCCCAGCAAGAAGGGTTAAAATCCCTGGGATTCAACCAAGTATGATGACAGTATTTATACATGCATGTATACAACATTCCGGAGAGTACACTCCGGAAATTGAGGTGATGATCAAGACTAAAACCAATGACGAACAGCAAAAACAAAGACTCTCTTTAACCTTCGACAGGACAGATATTCCATCGACATTTGCAACAGCACTACTAGGAGCACTGCTATACTTGTTACAAACTACAGAAAGAAATATTCCCCTGCTGATTTGCTCTTCGTCGGACTCCCTTTCACGAGTGTTGGTGAAAGAGAGACTCGCTTTTGAAAATAATATGTTGGACCCAAGATTCTATCTTCTTAGAGCAGTCTTCGCAGCATTGAAAGAGAGAGTGGCACGAGTCCAATTCATGCAGATCTCGGACAACCAAGCAAAGATCTCCATGTCAGAAGAACAGCTTCGTGTAATCAAAATAGATACAGAGATCGACTTGATGTTTGAATGCCCCGGGATAGGACCAGTGTTTATACTATAATAGGTCAGATCTCGAGTTCGGATAATTTTTTGAAATCTGGCGGGTCAGGTTGGAATAGAGTTCGGATAATTCAGCAGTCCAGCGGCTGGAGGTCGGATTCAAAGTTCGGATGGGCCAGGCTGGGGGGGAGAAGGTCCGATCAGAGTTCGGATGATACCGTGCCGGTGACCGTCAGAAGCCTCAATCTGGTCAGAAGGAAGAGCAAGGCGAATGCAAGGCTATGTACGCCTAGCTAGATGAGATGCGCAGGCAGAGCAGGGAAGTATCCATTTCTGATACAGAGTTCCAGGGACAGCTCTGATACAGAAATATGAGACGGGTCTTTGGTGTGTGTGGGGGGTTTTGGCTGGGCCGGCCGGTTTGGGGGTTTTGCGACGCCACGGGAAAAGGCGGCTGCGGCAAAAACCGAGACGGGGCAAACCGGGACGCGCGGGCCAACCGAAACCGGTACGCAAGAGCCGCCGAGGGCCTAAACGAGACCCAGAGCAACCCGAGCGTCAGCTCCAAAACAGAGGAGGGTGGGTGGGGAAAAACAGAAAGCTCGGAGCGCAAGAGAACGCGTGAAGAACGAAACGAGCTCGAGTTGAGAGCGTCGAGGTGCGCGAAAAGCTTTCTGACAGGTGGCGATACACGATACTGATCTAATCTAATCTCGGTATCGCCACAACTCGGGCAGGCGCATCTCGGGCTACGCTCCCAATGCCTTGCCATCCACTCAGGGTGACGAGCAAGCTCGCCTTTCCTGAGCTCCCAGCAAGGCTATGTACGCCTAGCTAGATGAGATGCGCAGGCAGAGCAGGGAAGTATCCATTTCTGATACAGAGTTCCAGGGACAGCTCTGATACAGAAATATGAGACGGGTCTTTGGTGTGTGTGGGGGGTTTTGGCTGGGCCGGCCGGTTTGGGGGTTTTGCGACGCCACGGGAAAAGGCGGCTGCGGCAAAAACCGAGACGGGGCAAACCGGGACGCGCGGGCCAACCGAAACCGGTACGCAAGAGCCGCCGAGGGCCTAAACGAGACCCAGAGCAACCCAACCGGAGCGCAGCTCCAAGAGCCAAAGGCTCGCGCGAGGGCGAGTGAAACGGGCCGAGACCCCCACACACAGAGCGGAGAGACGGAATATTTCTAAAGATCTGCATTGCAGCATAAGTAGAATAACAGGCTACAGCTGAATCAATTTGACTGAGTTGAGTGAGTGAATGGACGAGTACAAAATGTTGCATGGAAAGCCGACGTCTGCAGCATGATGTGCGCATCTCATGCCCGCCTGATGGCCGAAAATGTTCGAGGCGCCGCCAGTGAATAAGCAGGGCTTCATAATAAACTGCTAACTTCGGATGCGACAGCACCAGCACGGAGGAGCGAGCGGCCCGCCGATGCGGTAACCACGACCATGAGGTCAAGTTCAGCCTGACGGGAAAACACGAGAAATTGAGGCAGTGTCCCATTCAACAGAAATTAAAACATGGCTATTGCAGCAAATGTCCGAGCTTCGCAAGGCTTCGGATGAGGAGCTCGCCCAGATGCCAACATTCCCAACTTTGAAAGACCAGATAGCGCTTGGATAGCGCCGCCAAAACCGGAGTCGATACGTGAGAGCTCGTTAATGCCCTCACGTTCGCAGTGGCAGGCGAAGGGCTGGTCTGTGCATACGACTCGTACTGAGCGCCGCAGAAGCATCGTGAAAATCCGTGCTTGCAGGTCAAGAAAAATACCAGCACAGTCCGTTGCTGCGTACACACCACAGAGATGAGAACTCGGAGGTGATCCACAGCGCGACAGATAAGTATCAGCGCCGACGGGAGACCGGAGGGCTAGATTCGTTGGGAAGGAGCCTTTGCCCCAACAGCATATACCGAAATTGCCGGGCGGGTATCAACAACCGATCCTGTGAAACTCAAGTTGAACCGTTTGGTTTGGAAAACAGTCAGTGTTGACATTCACAGGTTTGACTGCCAACTGCAACCATGGGAGTGTCCACGATGGAAATTGCTTGGGATTTGAAAATATCGCAAAATCAGCATCCAAACTACTCAGATGCGGGACGGACAGACACGCAGACATTAACACTAACTTGAACCGCAGGCTGCAGCCTTCGTCGAAACTTGAGCTGCTCTGTGGATTTCTTACGGAGCTTTAGAAACATGAGATGGGCTTTTGATGGGCTTTCGCTAAAAGCAGATAGAAGAGTCGAGTTGAAAAGGACCGCAGAAAGCTTGAAAAAATGAGGCAGTATAATCGAGTACCCAGCAGCAGTAGTTTAGATCTTGTGAGGTTCTGTTTCTAGATCTTGAACATTGACTTGGAGAATTTTATTGGACCCAGTAGATACTCTTCATGGTGACGAATAGGCATCAAGATGCAGATGGAAGTACACCCGCCCAAGTTGAACTCGACCCTCGCAGCGATATGCAGACAAGCACCAAAGTACAGACCAGAACAGAACTTGAAATGCGGGACCGATGGGCACTGAAGTGCGGATACAAGCGCACGGGCACAACTCCCCACATTGAATTACGGACGACCGCCGCAGCGCGAGACGGACCAAGCACCGAAATGCGGACGGATGCACATCTGAGCACCCACCCGCACCAAACAGACAAGCGCCGAAGCGCGAAACAGACAGGGCGCCCAAGTGCGGGCGGAAACATAGCCACGGTCTGTAGCGTAATGGAAGTATATACTGGCCATCTGTACTTGTCGCTACACCTCAGCTCATTTCGAGAAAAGGGACCTAGCTGAGTAATATAATTGACCTGAGTCTTATCCACCCTACCAAAGTACGAAGGAGCACCAAAACGCGAGACGGACAGAGCACCAAAGTGCGGATGGAGGCGTACCTGAGCAACCACCCGCACCGAGGTGCCAACAGAGTAACAACAGAGTAGCATGGCACCGAAGTGCAGGCGGAAGTGTTCTGAGCAACCGCCTGCACCGAAGTGCCGACAGAGTAACAACAGAGTAACAGGGCACCGAAGTGCAGGCGGAAGCGTTCTGAGCAACCACCTGCACCGAAGTGCCGACAGAGTAACAGGGCACCGAAGTGCAGGCGGAAGCGTTCTGAGCAACCACCTGCACCGAGGTGCCGACAGAGTAACAACAGAGTAACATGGCACCGAAGCGCAGGCGGAAGCGTTCTGAGCAACCGCCTGCACCGAGGTGCCGACAGAGTAACAACAGAGTAACAGGGCACCGAAGCGCAGGCGGAAGCATTCTGAGCAACCACCTGCACCGAGGTGCCGACAGAGTAACATGGATACCGAAGTGCGGGCAGAAGCGTTCTGAGCAACCACCGCCAGCGACGAGCATCAAAGGCAGAGTAACACGAGTACCGCAGTCGAAACATTGGCATAGAAAGTGTCGAGACAGCACGACGAACGAAATGGTGGGGGATAAACCACAACTGCGAGGGAAACTCACTGATTCTGTGTGCATCTCAGATTCGACTCGACCCGTTTCCAGTGAATCCAGTGAATCCTTGAGCTTCTTCCACCCCTTCTTCCACCCCAAGAAAAGATACCGACGAGGGCGACGAGCGAGATTCTATCGAAGCATAGCATGGACAAGATAGAAACAAAAAGTGAGCATTATTGCGGAAACTTGTGAAATTAGGTCTTTTAAGAAGTCTCCACTCTTCTTCGTCGGACCAGATGCCATCGAGAATTGTGGATAAGAGATACGCTTCATGGGTGTCCAGATGGACATTTGAAGCGTTCACACCGAAAGCACGGGCCTTGGCGCACGGGCAGATGTCGCCGCGCTCTTCATGTGTCAAGATGCGATACTATCAGAGAGCAGCCTCAGAGCACAGGATGCCACAGGTCAAACCTGGTGGAAGAGGGAACAGAAAGGCTGGAGAGGGACGCAGGAGAGAGTCAAATGACAGCCTGAAGAAAAACAGAAAGCTCGGAGCGCAAGAGAACGCGTGAAGAACGAAACGAGCTCGAGTTGAGAGCGTCGAGGTGCGCGAAAAGCTTTCTGACAGGTGGCGATACACGATACTGATCTAATCTAATCTCGGTATCGCCACAACTCGGGCAGGCGCATCTCGGGCTACGCTCCCAATGCCTTGCCATCCACTCAGGGTGACGAGCAAGCTCGCCTTTCCTGAGCTCCCAGTAAGCTTTCTGGAGATAGATGCAGACTGCGTAGCACTGTAGTAAATTCGATAGTTTTTGACGCATTTTTACGCCCTTGAAGGATTTTTTTCTCGCAAATCAGTCGCAAATTTAGACACCGGATGCAAAGTTCGGATAAATTTTGGCCGGCTAGCTTACTGGAGGCAGAGTTCGGACAAAAAAAAATTGACCAGCCGACCGAAAAGTTCGGATAAAAGTTTTTTGGACCCGATTTTGAGATCTGACCTATTATAGTATAAACACTGGTCCTCCGGGGATCCTTCTGTCTCTATGCTCCCAGCGGATCTTCACAAGAATTATTAAAAATCTGCGTCCGAAGCCTCATCGCAAATCCACTTTTGTGAATCTGGATCGTATACGATGCTCCGTTGCGGAGATCTCAAAATATACGCCATCTGATCCAGTTATATGGAAATCGATCAGGTCTGCCACGATGCAGCGTTTGACTCGCGAATTTTATTGGAAATGTATACATAATACATTCAGAGTAGGTGATTTCTGGTCCCGCATTGAGACGCAGGAGATAAAAGGGATTTGCCATACATGTGATGTGCCCGACACTTTGGAACACATTGCTCTCAAATGTGATGCGCAAGGCCAGAAATTAATCTGGCAATTGACTCAGCAACTCTGGGCAAAGAAATATTCTCACTGGCCGACACTGAGTTGGGGACTCATTCTAGGCTGCAACTTAGTCAGATTTAGATCAGATAAAGGAGTTACTCAGCCAGAAAAGGGAAGGCTTTTTGCGAAACTTGTGTCCATTGCATGGCATCTAATATGGAACCTTCGTGTTAACAAGGTAATAAAAATCCGGACAGAATGCTTACCGTAGCCAGTGTCCATAATTTATGGTTGGCGACGATAAATGCGGATTTGCGCCGTGACCAGATTCTTACAGATAAAATAAAATTCGGGACATTGGCTCTGAAAAAACCGCTCGTAATAAATACATGGAGCGGACTACTGAGGGATGAGGATTCACTGCCAGATGACTGGACTTACACAAAGGGGGTTTTAGTGGGTATGCGGCCCATTACTGAGAGAAATGGAATAGGATAGACTTAAGGCCGGAGC
Source organism: Mycena crocata (assembly GCA_029281795.1). Classification (NCBI taxonomy): domain Eukaryota; kingdom Fungi; phylum Basidiomycota; class Agaricomycetes; order Agaricales; family Mycenaceae; genus Mycena; species Mycena crocata. The sequence goes on along the minus strand of JARJCP010000105.1, from coordinate 189,454 downwards.
CCCACACTGGTAAAAAATGTGCGTAACGGCATTTCCTCCTTGGACAACTTCTCTGGCAACGACTGGCTTACAACCAGCAGCACAAGCGGGCATGCTTAGAATGCTTCTGCAGACTGAGTAACTGTTATTCCAAACGCTCCAAAAAAAAAAAAAAAAAAAAAAAAAACTTCGATGTTCAGTCATAGGCCATGAGTCAACGGGCCCAGTGAGCCGACACCCGACAATCGGCGATATCGGGAATTGGACAGGTGGACTTGGGTTTGCAGAAAGATGTTCCTGTGCAGCATGCTGCTTGGCCGCGGTATGTATGCCACTTCGATGCCACCTGGGAGGCCGCATTTTCGACGATGTTCGACAGAATAGATCGATACTGCGCAAGCCTGCTAATCTCGGCTCCAGATCTTTACGGGGTTCGGCGGAGTCTGAAATCTGGGGCACCCCATCAAGAAATCCACAGCAGCCATCACCCCGTAAAGTGATCCCCCATCGAATTTCATGTTTCAGCACCTCGGCACCATTTCATCATCTGAACAATCATATCCCCGCTGAAATTTACCGCTAACTGCTACACAGAGTGTGAACTGCCCTATACGTCTGGTTAACGAGACTACAAGCCTGCCAGGAAGCAGCCTGTCGATTTGATTCAATTGAACAACCACGCACGTAGCCGGAACCTTCTCTGATTGCACTTCATCGACCGTATTGCGCGCGGATCTTTTTGAGCCATATCATACTGGTGAGGTTCATATGATAATATCCACAGAAAGCTTCTCGGTGTGCGGCGAAAGTTCCAATTTCACGGACATTGAGAATGAGTGGACGGTTGAATGGATTTTTGGGAGAAAAAAAAGGCGAAATTGGTGTAACTTTCAGCTGAACGATTTGTGAGTTCGATGAGAGCAGGAAGCCACTGTCGTGGTCGGAAGCAGAAGGCAAATAACGCCGTGGATCCCTATTTCCTATTTTGGATCGCCTCTTTGCGCAGAGACTTTTACCCCGCCGCTTTCTGGTCTTTTCTGGATTCCCCCGCGTTCTTTCCGTAGCAGGAATTTATGGTACACCGCCCAGCGGACTCACGGCTTCTAGCAAATCTAGTCTCGCAAGAAAAAGAGTATGCAAAACACCTAGCGACGTTCCTCGACCACTCGAATGCGTCGCTCGCTTCTGTCACTGCATACGCCTCTGCGTCTTCACCGGCCTCGGCTCACCTTATTCTTGCTGTTGCTGGCTCTCTTGCAGCTGCGGATGACGCACTACGGCACTATGCCGTTGCGGTGGACCGATGGCGCGACTATCTCAAGGGATTGAAGGGACTGGAGGATGAGGTCGGCAATATAATGCGCGACCGCGAGATTCTGTGAGTTTTGAATCATTTTGGGGGGTCGGGAAACGAGGATTTTTCCTCAGCGGTTGCAATGATATCGGGGACGCTTTCGCCGGCGGGCTCGTGGGTCGAATTCCACTTTGACAATGTGCGAAACACGTCTATCGTCACAGAATTGTGCGCTGGCCGTTCGTTTCCCGCCGCTCCCGCTTGCGTGCGAAACGGCCTGGTCTCCCCGTTCCCGACGTCATTACGGGATATCAGACCTCGACACATATTTTCTTCACCACACTAAATATCTACTCCTACTGACTCCCATTTGTTCAGCGTAACGCGTCTCATCAAGGCGTCCAAACCCACACTACACACCACACATTCATCCTCCTCCCTTCCACTCTCGCCCGCACAGTCGCAGTCCTCGCTCCCATTTTCCTCTGCAAACAGCACCACAAACGCAAAGCTCGCTGCAGCGCAAACAGAGCTCCAGGCATGCGAGGCGCACCTGGCTGCTAAGGAGGCCGCCCTCGGCGCGCACCGCGCCGCAGTCGTGCGTGAAGGGCTCGCAGGACGCTGCCGGGCTCTGGAAGAATGTGGCCAACGATGGACCGAAGCAGGCAGGGCAGGCGCAGTCGCAGCCCAGGGTGGCGCAGATGCAGAGTCGTCGACCCGCACAACCTCCGACCAGAACAAGCCACTCCCGGGTGTCACGGGCTCAGACGTCTCGCTCGCGCCGTCGCAGTCCGCATCACAGATCAATATTTTCCCGGAGCCGCAACACATCTACAGCGACGCGGGATTGCCGCCACCGTCATCGCGCGAGTCGAGCTCGAATCATCACACCGCGCCGACCGGGATGACCCTCCCAGCGGCGCACGCGATGACAGACCACGCTATGCCCCTCGTCCCGTTCTCTACCCGCGTGCTCTCGCGACGTATCACAGAGGAGGATCTGTTGCGCATGCCATACGGAGAGGACGGCGAAGGAAGCAGTGCTGGCGAGGAAGAACCTACGGGGCCGCTGGAAGTTGTAGAGAATACACGGTTTGCTGTGGGGACGAAAGGCGGGGCCTCGAACACGACGCTGAAGTTGAAGCGGGAGGGGACGATGAAGCGCGAGAACACGTTGCTGAAGCGCGAGCCAACGGGAACATTGCGGCGGGAGTCGACTTACGGCGGCAGCACGCTCAGCGTACCTGTGAAAAGCAGTTCGGGCTTCTTCGGCAGTCTGCGTGTGCTCTTTGGTGGGCGGCGCCCCGGGAGCGATGTTGGCGCTGGCGGGCGGCGCAGATGGGGCAAAGGGCGAGAGGATGAAGAAATGAGCGAGGATCCTGACGTTCGCAGCGAGCCGCCGACACCGCGGCCGCGCGTTTTCAGTGACGTTGGTTCTCGCCGTGGGCGGGGGACGACGGAGGAGGGTGCCCGCAAGGCAGAGGAGTGGGTTGGCGGACAGGGTCTCCTTGCACAGCAGCAGCAGCAGCAGCACCCAGCCCGGCTGGAGGAAAAGGGGTGGGCTAGTGACGGTGGGACGACACCCACCCTCGTCAAGCGGAAGAAGAGCAAGACCAAGAAGAAAGGCACTGTCCATAGTGTTGCGAGCACCGCGGCGTCAGACTCGACCGCGGAGGTGGTCGTGATGTCCCCGCGCCAGAAGCGGCGTGCGTCGTTGGGCATAACAGCAAACAGTGATGCGGCGGCGGCGGCGCTTATACCCTCAGCACCAGTAGGAGGCACACTAACGCGGGCGGAGCGCCGTGCTAGTATGCCGGTCCATCCTGCACCACGCTCATCTGCGGAAGGTGTAAGTCTAATGAGCATCGTGGAGGGTGTGGCGCGAGCGAATCGTCAGGGGTGGGCGGTTCACAGTGACACTGATGGACGCGGAGGGAATGCGAATGCGGAGGCCAGTGGGAGCGTCAGCAGCGGAGGGCTAGTGGAAGTCAAAGCACCGCGCCTCGACGCCTCCATACCACGAGGCCGTACGGTTAGCAGCGGACCCGTCATCGAAGGGCTTCCGCGTGCCCCTGGGTCCGTGTTTTCGACACCAGCGGTGCCCAGCACGTTCTCTGGGCCTGCGACCCTCGGCGTCCCCGAAACGTCGTCTGCAAGTTCGTCGCTGAGACGGCCGGCCAAGTCACCGTTGCGCAGTGCTCTAAGGGGAGCATCTCCGCCACCGATTCCTCCTCTGCCCGCTCCAGTAGTCGCGGCACATTTACCTGCGCCTGCTGCTGTTCCAGTGCCGATACCTGTTCCTGCGCCTGTGCTTAATGGGGTGTTGAATGGAAACGGGAAGGGGAAGGGGAAGGCGCCTGAGCCACAACAGGATGTCGGGGTTGACTCCGACGACGCAGCGTCGATATCATCATACGAGACTGGACACGAGGACTTCAACGATGACGGCGATGAGACAGAGCACGAAGAGGACCACGGGCAGCCGCCTCCGCCGCCACCACACGACTACGGCAACGGGGGCGTGCTGCATCAGAGTCCTATTGAAAGCAATAATTTAATCGAGGACTACGGGCATGGCGGGTCAGATCTTTCCGCGAGCTCGACATCGACACAGACAGGTGCAGGCTCACAGGCCCCGCAGCGCAGGAAGAGCGTGCGGGTGTCGCTGCAGCCGACATTCTCGACCACACCACCTGCGATCGACGACTACGACGACGAGGATGACGATGAGGGTGGGGACCGACATGCGCCCTGGAGCGACCGCAAGCCCGCAACGGATATGTGGGAGGATTCCAGCGAGGAGGACGTCGAGTATCAGAAGGCAAAAAAGCTCCTGACTCGTGTCGCGCGGAAGGAAAAGAAAAATCGGTAGAACCCTTATTCATGTGGATTTCTTCTTAGCATAGATAGCGTAGTTTCGTGTAGTGTAGTTTCAAGCTCAACGCTGCTAATGCATGCCTTTTCATTGACTGAATGGCAGGGAAGGATTACATAAGCGAGTGTATACCCGCTGTGACTTGTACTTTGTCTTTCACTTTCTCTGTCCCAGAACAAGGAAAGAGCACACATACGACCCTCCTACCAACTCTATTCGTCCTAGTTCACCAAAAACATCATGTCTGAGGAACCGCAGGCACCACCTACCCAGGACGAGGTCAAATCGGAGGACGCACTTTCTACCATAAACATCAAGGTCGGTAGCCGTCAGCTGCCTAGATTTCCTCTTGCTGTGGTCTGTTTCAAACGGCACGTTTGCTTATATCCTCGCGCGTCTTTTTTTCGTAGGTTGTAAGCTCGCAAGGAGAGGAGGTCTTTTTCAAGATCAAACGGAGCACGAAGCTGAGCAAGCTTCAAGGAGCGTACGCCAGCAAGGTGGGCAAGGATGTAGGCAGCATCCGGTGAGTCGCCACGATTTCTCTTTGATGCATGGCATAGGATTGGAGCTGGTATTGTGCTCGGTGGCCTTTTCCCCATTTTATTTTTCATAAATTCGACACGATTCTCATTGATATGCGCCGGCCTTAAGGTTTCTGTACGATGGCGCCCGAATAAACGACGACGACACGCCAGCGTCGTTGGATATGGAGGATAACGGTACGCTTTCTGCAATACACTTTCTCGCCCGCCCGCACTAACACCCCCACTCGCAGATACTATCGATGTCATGGTCGAGCGTGCGTCTCATTCCGCCTCGCACCTGCCTTTTCTAATCCACTATTTTTTCTCTCTGCAGAGGTTGGCGGAGCATCATCTCATCGCCCGTGATTCCACCTCTCCCTCGATCGGTTTCCAGTTTGTCTCCTACCCACCTACAGAATAATGTACATCCAACCTCTCTCCTCCACTGTCTTGCCTCGCCCGTCCCTGACCATCTTCTCTCTCAAATTCTAAATGAAATGCTGTTACAATGCCCGTTTTCTGCATTCTTCCTGTTTACATACTAATTGCGTCAATGAGGATTTCGACGACGTCCCATTTCGCATGGCGATGGCTTAGTTGTTTCGGTAGTCCTCGGAGAAGCCCCTCTTTCGAGTGCTACCGACACAGATATCTCAAGAGGATACGTGTTACGACATCCGTCTCTGATCGCTGAGTCTATTGTGTTTTCCATTTGTGAAGTTTCAAGCCAGACGGATTTCTCTTCTATGCACACTGTCGCGGTATTTGTCTACTATCTTGCTCAGCTTGACGCTCTTCCTCGATTGACACCAACAGCCCCAGGTCCTCAATATCAGATATGGGGTTCGTATTTGTTTCGTATAGTGGAAGTGTTGGGGTTTGGCTGATACAACAAGTTTTCTCGAAGACCTTCAACGACGTGAATCGCAGGAACTCGACTCATAAACAGGTTTGCAAAAAATCAGACGATTCGCAACCCTCAGTTGACCGGTTTATACGAGCGCATAGCTTATTGATTTCCCCCGGCTCCTCTCCTCTCAATAAATGATATTTAACGAGGATGATATTCTGGGTCTTCAGACTGTCGTTTACTCCCCCCCTTTGTTGAATTGATCGCTCCCTCCATGCTCATATGCTTCGTTCTAATCTGGCGCTGCTAAAGGCCAGTGGTTCCCAACCCAACTCCACGGCGCGGCACAAGTGATGGCCTGGATGGTTTTTTTGTCATCCTCAGGCTCGTCGAAAAGAATCGCAGAAGAAATACCGCCAGCTCGGTAACGGGTGTGACTATCCGTATTGGTTGTATCCCGCGGGAGGTTCCAGGTGCGAGGGACGACGAGGGCGTTTTTGGTCACGGAGACGAGAAATGGGGAAATGGCGCTCGGTTCTAGTCGTAAGAATGAGCAAAATGAAGTGCAGTCATCGTATCAGCACGTACGGAAGATCCGCCTCTGACCTTTGGCGCGGGCAAGAAGGTGATCAATTTTCCACATCCTGTTCATGTCACTGCGTTCAACCATATTCTTCAACCATGAAGTCTCTAGGCTGAAACCTAGATAGCTATCTTCAAACGTCCTCCCCGGCTCCATGTCTTTCCCGTTATCGTCGGGTTTCATCCCCGAGAACAAAGGAGTAGCATATGGCCGTTAATCTTTTAGGGAATACACGAGCTCGTGCATATACGCGACTGTAAAGATGAACCGCTGGTAGCTGCGCTGTTCCTCTAGTGTGTCCTGCGAGAACTCCTGTGGCGGCTGGAATTTGAGCCTGCAGACAACGGTCTAGATATATGAAAGTTGCTCACTGGGTCACGTAGCGCTTCAGCGAGCTCTAGGGATATGTAGAGCTCGTTTTCTTTTGATCCCGCCTCCTCCGGGAGTCCTCCCCTTTCTGGACCAGTCCCCAAACGATCGTTCGTGGCCCCTTGCGACCAGCAGACAGCAGTCCCCCTTTTGACATCCTCCACCGGGTCAAGGCCCAATCCACTCTCCATCCGGGAGAAACTTCCCTCGACAGGCTCCAGTTTTTTTAAAATCAGGGCTGGGGTGTCGGTGGTGAGGAAAGTGGTTATATTGGCTTCGTGGTCGAATCCACGCCATCGGCCGGTGTGTGGATTTTGATTTGCGTGAGGAGGTTACGGAGAGATGATAAAGCCCCCTTCGATTTCGCCAAGTGCAATAGAACTTTGCATGCAAGCTCGCCTGTTGCTGCGTATGCGGCGTCGTTCGTGACCTCTGTACGCGTGCCGTCTTCGGCCTCAAGGAAGATGCAGAGAGGAAAGGGGACATTTCCGAGATCTGTGGAAGCCAGCGTGGTGATCGAATTTTGATTGTGTTCGATTTCTTGAGCTCGGCGAGTAGTGGGGAACATGGTGAAAGTCTGAAAGAACGAGAGACCAGATGCCCCTAGAGGTTGATGCATTGACGTTTCCCAAATTGACAGTTACTATTCATGTGGCATGATGTCAACAAATGTCGGAAACTTCCTTTGGAAACTTCGGGATCCTGGACGGGATCGCATTGGCGTGAAAAAAACGAACCAAGACCCTAGAGTGAAGCCAGTAATAAGCACAGGAAATTGCAGAGAAGGTCAGGCACCTGCAAAAATTCCCACCAGCGGTTCGATCCGATGCGTACTGTCAGGCGCAACGGAGGGGTCAGAGATAGCACTTAGAGCGCGCTGTCAGTAGGAGCAGAGCGTAAAATGGTATAAATTACCCGGAAGTGGCGCATTTGAGTTCGCGTGGGAACCACGGCGGGGCAAATTCAACCGTGGGAAACAGCAGGCGGGTGCTGGAAACTGCTGAAGGCAGTTAGTAGGTGTACAGGAGGGAATAAAACGCACCCCAATGAACCCCATAGACTCACGCGCGCCGTCTGATCCGATGTGCACCACCGGGGTCGGCGAGCGCATCGTCAATGCATTGCGGCGTGCCAAACCAGGTCACTGGAGTGTGGACTAGAGAGAGAAGAGGAGCTCGTGGTTCGAACTCACCAGTGCATTGAGGTGTGCCGAATGTGCCGAGAGGGCGCCGACCCGCCGCCCGAGACAGCGAGGTCGGGGTCGTGGAGGAGGATTGATGATGGCAAGAGGTGCAAGAGGCTGACCGAACTCAAAGACCCCCACTCCCTGGTGATGTTGAGCGCAACATCAGCGACGAAGAGGGCGATGCCGACTTCGGGGAGCGCGACAGGCGGGAGTCTGGGGGAGCGGGGAGTTGATCAGTAAAAGAGGGCGGGTCACGGTCACGATGTTTAACATTCAAGTTGCAACCAGTTTTGGCTGGCAAACGGCCTAGGTAGATAGTGGAGGACCAGTGTTTATACTATAATAGGTCAGATCTCAAAATCGGGTCCAAAAAACTTTTATCCGAACTTTTCGGTCGGCTGGTCAATTTTTTTTGTCCGAACTCTGCCTCCAGTAAGCTAGCCGGCCAAAATTTATCCGAACTTTGCATCCGGTTACGGTTGCCAACAAGGTCGCGCTTTGATTTGATTTCAAATCATCATTTCGTTTTCAATCTGCGTGTTCCTCAGCCACTCCTCTTACCCTCTCGCACCCCGGCATCGGTCTCGGTTCTCAGTGCTCATCGTCGCCATCGCCATCGCCGTCGCCGCCGCCGTCGCTACTCGTCGCCGTCGTTGTTCAGCGTCAGCTCGTGTCTGAAAACCGTGACTGTTCTCAAGTTCTCACTGACTCGGCGCGACCCCGTAGTCCTTACACCTCGTGTCACTCATGCGCTGCCTCTCCTCATTGACGTGATGTCGCACACCAACGTTGATGTGCATACCGCTGGACCCGTTGTTGCATATGTGATCTCCTTGACGAAACCATCAAGCCGGACGTTCACCTTCACGCATTAATATCGGCACTTGTCGGAAACCTGACGGACAGGTATCTACGAATTGTCGCAAACTGCTACTGGGCATTGATGAACCTGGGGGAGCATTTGGGTGCATCTGACGGTGTGTCCAGGCGCTTCTGCGAGTGACAGCGAGGTATGACTCTGTGCCGTATGAGATGTTATTTGAGCTCATTGTTTTCATAGCGCGAGCAATGAGCATAATTTCCGGACGGCGGCGTATGAGGCGATCGCAGCATACCTCAGTGGGGCGACCGTTGACGCATCCCAGTAGTTCAAAATACGATTGTGGCCGTTCTGCAGAGAATGGAACAACTGCTGGCCATGCAGGTGAATTCATCACTGAGTCATGTCTGTTTCTTTCTCATATCGGGTTACAAAGAACCAAATTCTCGGTGTCGACGACCGTAACAACTGGAATGAGCTGCAAGGCAACTTCTGCAGCGTGATCATCGTAAGTCTGGCCGTCTTGTTTTGACCGTATATTCAGCCATTTTTAGTGTGTCATCCGGAAGCTAAACGCCGGGATTCAACCTCTGGCGGACCGTATCATGACGCTCCTTCTACAGCTCATCCAGGCGGCGGGCAAGACGTCAACAGTCCTCGAAGACGCATTCCTCGTCGTTGGTGCTCTCGCTGCTGGTAAGTCATCATTTATAACATACTTCGAGTTTCACTGATGCAACACCTAATAGCACTGGAAACCAACTTCTTACCGTATATCCAAGCGTTCCTGCCGTACTTATATCCTGCTCTCAAGGCGCACGAAGACACTCAACCTTGCACCGTCGCCGTCGGCATCATCGGCGACAGTGCGTCGCCCTGGGGCCTCAGGCTTCCCAGTACGTCAACCAGTTTATGACTGTCCTTCTCGAGAATCTTCAGAGCGATCTCCTGAACCAAAACGTGAAGATCAGCATCTTGAGTGGCTTCGGAGATATCGCGATTGCGATAGGGCCGTTCTTAGACACCATCATGAGTGTGCTGAGGCAGGCAGGCAGGTGATCTACAACCCAATCCAGTAGGTGTTCATTTTTTGCGCCCGGATAATCGCTCATCGTTTCCTAGCTTGATTACGATCTTATGGATTACGTTGGTCAACTTCGCGAGGCTATCCTGGAGGCGTATACCGAACTCGCTAGCGGCTTCAAAGGCACCGATAAAGGTCCGCCCACTCTTCTGTCGTGGTTACCATGTTTAAGGTGTTCAACATCATTTCTAGTCACTGTGCTCATTCCATACATCGAGTCTATCCTCGAGTTGATTCACCGATGCTGTGTCGATGAGGAGCGAACGAATGCACAAATGAACGCGATGCAGCTGAGGCGCTCTCCTAGCTGGAACCCTGCATCAGGCAAGAGAATGCCAGTATAGACGAATCAGACTTAATGATTGGCGCGGGAGGTGCGTGGTTGTATACTCGTCCAGTAAACCTCTGACCCACTCATTTCGGTCAAGCTAGCTACACAACAGACTCCCTTCTCCTTGTCCTTCTTATATCTCCTCTTGCGGATGCGAACTTTATAGCCATCTCAAAGAAGTACACTGTCGATTTGCATGATAGACTGCGACTGGCTAGTTACCTACATTACATTACGCCTTCTTACAAAGCCACACCTGGTTCTATCCTTTAAAATCTTTAAATATTTTTCACCCCGGAGATCTGTGCGCCATTGCAGGTTACTCAGAGAAATTTGCTGCCGAGTGAAACTTGAAGTTGTGTTATTACAAGACCCAAAGCCTTGCAGTTCATAATTATTGGCTGAACCATTCTTTGCATGTCCCTCAGTCTGCCCCGCATCTATCCTTCAAGTCTCTCCCGTTTGCTATTACCTTAACAAATTTGCTTGAACACCTGTTTGGGTTTGACGTGTTGCGTCACAATTCTGTGACCCGTTTTCAGTCGTCCTCCACCGTCCTCAGCACTCAGTCTCCACCACGGTTCAGCAAATGGCCGACATACGTCGACAAATAGCTACCAGGAAGCCCGTCTTCATATAGCCGCGGGGGTCACTGGTTAGGGCGGTAAGGTACGGCACCTCAATTGTGCGCTTGGTGCAGGGTACTCAAGTCGATCGAAAATAGGCTTTTTCTTTCCCAATGTGGCCCGAAAAACACACAGGGTATCCAGGGCCATCTGCAGCTTGTAGTACACTGGTGGCTAGGCATCTTGCCTGAAACTTGCACCTTTGTCTCGTCGACCTACCTTGCAAGAATGGCTCGGCGAGTGACTAGCTGCGAGGACTGCAGCCTGGTCTTCCCACATCTCGACCCAAACCGTAGATTATGCTTCAAATGCGAGAAAATTGAGGATTGTGGCGGAAGCGAAATCAAGCTTGCCGCTGTTGTGGTGTGTTCAATCTCTGTCTCCATTTATTCTGGTACCGTGCTCACCCCGACTAGATCTTGAAGCAATGTATGGGTTGCAGCCTCACCTACAAGAACTTTCCTGTCGGAAGAACCCTGTGCGGCACCTGCGAAAACAAGAGCGTGGATACAGGTAGGTTAAACACTTGCTGATATTCTGCATAGTAACTCACGGAAGACCTTAGGCACTGGGAAGGTCCAGCGTGCTGACGAAAATAAAGAGAATAGGAGATCCACCACGACCACTGAGGTCATCACCATTGATGGAGACTCGTCCGACTCCGACATTGATGTCGAGTCTTCAACAGCCATTTTGGACGCCAAAGTTAAGCAACAGAGGCAAGTAGCGTCCACGATTCGACTCAGCGAGAAAGGTGTCGATGCCAAACCCGGCGGCAACACTATTCCTGGGAGAACCATGGACTATCTTGCCAACCGCAAACGAAGCGGTGACCCCTCTAAGATGCCTACAATTCTATTCAAGCTCCAGATATTTCTGCACACAGCAAGTGGCGGTAAAACAGGCACTCGTGTTACACCACAATCGCGTGGCTTTCTTTTCGACGAGGTATCTTGCAAAACTCGTGTCATTCCCTTGGTTCTCATATCATTATAGAGCATGGAAACCGTTTTCCGGAAGTTAGTAAAACAAATTCAGGAGCCCGATGGCCCTTGGGCTCAGCATTATCCCGGTAAACGGTTCACACTGTAAGTGTACCAACCTTGCCCGCCATTGAATGACTAACGCCACTAGTCTATTAGTTACCGCGCCACCATATGAGGCGTCCTGCGTTATTATATAAGCACCCCTTTTGGGAAGACACGTGCCAGGTATCCTTGACGCGACTAGACGCGACTTGACGCGTTGAGAGCGGTAAATGATTCTCCACCTTTTTTAACGAGTCTGAACTGATTTCTGTGAGCCGCCTCAACTTGAAACGAGCTTCTCCCGGCAATTCAGATCGAGAACTAGGACTTCAAAGAAACTCAGGGGTTTTGCATCCCAATTAGGCAAACATGTCCTGGAGATGTAACAAAGAAGCGGGAAAAAAGGGGAGAGAACATACATCTTTTCAGGCTCCTCTACAGCTATCTATGGCTACGATTTGTATCGAATGACGGCCAAAACGCGTAGAATTAGTGGTTTGTTTGGTCGTGCATCGCTGATCGTTACCTAATAAGATGGGACGCCGGTAATCAAGGCGCGGTAACTAACAGACTGTATATCAGGCGAGGCACGAGCAAGTGTTGATATTACAGCGTCTGTCTTAGAGAGACTATAACGCCACTTCAGCGAGGACGTCACATTTACATTCAAAGATGGCGTAGGCATTCTTCACAAATACACGACCGCGACCACAACTGTTTCCAAATTCTGGAGCGTTCACACTCAGTCTCATAACCAGTACTTTAAGAAAGCTGCCATTTCAGCAAACACAGCGGATCTCATCATGCTCATCCCTGTGGAGCTTACCGTTCGTCTTTTACTTTCTCCGATGTCCGGTTGCTTACTCCCCTGCCATAGGTTGACGAGGTCATCGATGAACCGGACGCTGACATCTTTGATCAGGTGCTGTCGAAAAAAGGGAAACGACCCCGCCTCGACAGCAAAGGTGTCAGGAGGAGCAAAAGAGTCAAGCTAGAAGACAATAATTCTGTCATTAAAGGCGAGCCGAGGGAGACACCGATTCCAACAAACTCGGTCCATCTCCGACTCTGTCGCCCAATCGTCTTCACTAAAGAACACCACACGGAGGGTTTCTGTACGCCCAACATTAGTGATGATCTCAACGGAACAGCCGACGTGTCCACGCGGTACAGCTCAGAAATGGGAGCTCACCTGAAGGTAAATACATGTATCTCATCTGATGTCCCTACTGACATACATCGCGTTAGATAACGATTGACGGGCTCCATTTCTTGGCACGCCGCCTTGAGCATGAAAGTACCCGGTTTTCACCGGAAAACGAATTAGAAGCGGCGCGCGCTGAGCTCAACCGTGGATTCAAGCTGAAGAATATGCTCCAGGAACTTGCAAACAAATATGGTGGCGACGTTCCCGAACTCAATAGTCAGGATTATCTTTTCATCGTCATCTTGTTTTGAAGCTTACATCATAGTTAGACTACTCGTCGCCGGACCTCTTCATTGCAAGTCTCAGAGAGGGAAAGACGGCCGTCGGCCATCTTGTCTGCCAACCAAAGCCTTCTGTCTCGTTCACACAGATAACCAAGATGAACACGCTGATCCTCGATGCATTGACCCATTATGCTTTCGTGCAAGATAAGTGGATTCTCCGGGACTTCAGAGGTTAGCCATGATACGTGATTTGTTTTCAACTCCAGCTAACTTATGTGCGTTGTATTAGGTGTCAAGAATGGCGACGGTACTCTCAGTGTTTTTGCGCCGATTTCACACAGGTTGAGGTGACCACTGCGTCTTCCTTTTCATTACTCAATATTTGTTTACAGTGTTGGTGCCGATACCGGACTACATGACGAGGGCCCAGACCACATCGAGTCATTCAAAACAACACATGTTTGTGGGGATATTTGCAGGAAATTCGGACTACATCTTTTTTAATCACTCTTTTTGCACATGGACTAGAAAAGGCCGTCTTGTGGTATTTCAATGTATACCAATGGGCTGCTTTGGTTTTCCAGTATACACACAATCCTTCTGATGATACAAGTCCATGAAATGCGCATGATAAACAACCCGTTTCGTCACAGGGTATTATACTCGCGTCTGAACGACGTTATCAGCTTGCGGTCGGATAGTCAGGCGCTTATTGGGCGCTTGTTCTGGACTCGTTGCCGGTACAAAAAACAATTGGCAGACAGATTATATTGGACGTAAACTACCTTGCAGACCGTCCGTACTGCCTCATACGTACTCTGTGCTCCTCCGCAACTTTTTACAGCGTGAATGACAAAAGCAATGTTCACATTTGTAACAACTGTCCGATCATAGCATGAAAAACCACCCATGCGCTATGTTCGTCGATCTGTGGCCTGTTCAAAGCACTATAAGCCGTCTCTGCAAGCTCTTCAAATTCTTCATCAACATAACGCATCAGCCTATGGCCCTCATCGCAGTTGTCCAACAAATGCTGAAGAACGTCGGGGTCGACGGGGATTAAGCAGGGTTTCCCTCCCCATTTTTCCGGGTTGTTGTAAAAATTATTAGGAGTTCCGCCGCTAGGGTTAAGTTTGTTAACTTGTTTCCTGACGCGGTGATTGTTTTGTTGATTGCAAAACTTATCGAGGCTGCGCTGGATGACCGGGAACCAGATCCACTTTGAAGTCTGTCTGTACGTATGCACATTTGAGCACACGGTCAACGAGTACAGCGAAGAAAAAAATGTTCACTCATGCAGCACATTGCCAGCCTCGAAGAAACCATCATAGCGTCCCTGGTTGTAAAAATGCAGTATGTTCACTCCCCATGTGTAGAAAAGTGGGCGCCACCCGGACTCGATGGTAATATTTCGGGGGCTGGGTAGGAATTGCCAAGAAGGGATGAATGAGTGGAGGAGGTCAGGAGCAAATGTTTCTCTAGACTTTGTACTAAGCTTCTGTTAGTATTTCAAGGGTCCATGACATACCGAAGGGAAGTTTGGAATGCGTAGGCATCTCTTGTTTCGGATCCGTGATCACTCGAGCCTTGAATACAGACTCCTACTGCTGGTCAGTTTCCTTGCGTACAGCTCAGATGAAACAAAGCACAAACCTTTACGTTTCACAGCGCACTCCAGAAAAACTACTCCTACAACTGCAGCATATCTGTTGGATGGGAGCACTCGATAATGGAGAAATCTTCCTGTGTAGACATCGCGAATCCCGTAAATACCAAACCCAGCGTTGCTTAGCTTGTCATGGCCGTCCATGGACCACTCCTCATCAGGTCCAACTGACATAAGAGGCTGGCGATCTATCTTCTTCTTTTTAGCACATGGATGGCGCGCTGCAAATGCCTCAGGATGGAAGTCGCGCATTACGCGCTCGATGTCGTCACTGAACAGATTGAGGCATTGCTATTCGAACAGTGGGACACGTACCGGCTGATTTTATGTCCAGCGAGTTCTAGAGCCTCTTTAACGGTACGAGGACCGCGGGTATTCAGGGGATCGTTGGCAAGTTCATCGAGAATTATTTGGTCCTTCTCGCCCTGCAACTTATGATTACCTCTGGAGCTTGTTGAGAGCCCCAGTTCCTTTAGGTATGCCTTCAGCTTTGTCTGACTGAGCTCTTTCAGGACAAAAACAATATCAGAAGTGGATCCACCCCTACCCGATATTGATTCCATGGTCTTTGGCAAACGCGTCAATATAATCTGTATATTTGAATCTGGCGTTGTCCTCGTGGTATCCTCGTATGAGATCTGCAACGTCTTCTAGTTTGGCTAAAGAGATGTTTATTAAAGGCTACCACTGTGATTTCTCGACCTACTTACGCGCTGGCGCATATTGATTCTTCCCAGTCTTGTTGCGGCCACAGGTAGGTTTCGACGGTATAATGTCCTCTCGGTCGGAATCCACTTCTTCCTTCATGTCGGGATCATCAACATTGCGGGCCTTCTCTTTCCCCTTCTTCCTCTTTCGGTGGGCTGGCATGGGGGAAGGAATGAAGGAAAAGCGGTGTTGTGATGGGATTCCCAATTGGGAGTCAACAATATGTTTTCTCTGTTCATTCTGACGGTGCTAACATGTTGCCTGCCGAGATTGCTACGAGGCAGACTGACTTTCCATCCATTTTCGATAAAAACTTGAAGCATTGAAGACGTTGAGTGGGGCGTGAATTCCATCAAGGTGCTTACTTCAACCACAAAAGGATGATAACATATGGTAATTTACATGAGAAGTTCAGAAGGAAGTGTGTAAAAACGCAGTGGTCTGAATACTTGACTTGTGTGCAACTGGGATGGCGTCGACGGTCGCCCCACTGAGGTATGCTG
This sequence comes from Mycena crocata, assembly GCA_029281795.1. Taxonomy (NCBI): domain Eukaryota; kingdom Fungi; phylum Basidiomycota; class Agaricomycetes; order Agaricales; family Mycenaceae; genus Mycena; species Mycena crocata. The sequence goes on along the minus strand of JARJCP010000105.1, from coordinate 173,597 downwards.
TGATCGCCTCATACGCCGCCGTCCGGAAATTATGCTCATTGCTCGCGCTATGAAAACAATGAGCTCAAATAACATCTCATACGGCACAGAGTCATACCTCGCTGTCACTCGCAGAAGCGCCTGGACACACCGTCAGATGCACCCAAATGCTCCCCCAGGTTCATCAATGCCCAGTAGCAGTTTGCGACAATTCGTAGATACCTGTCCGTCAGGTTTCCGACAAGTGCCGATATTAATGCGTGAAGGTGAACGTCCGGCTTGATGGTTTCGTCAAGGAGATCACATATGCAACAACGGGTCCAGCGGTATGCACATCAACGTTGGTGTGCGACATCACGTCAATGAGGAGAGGCAGCGCATGAGTGACACGAGGTGTAAGGACTACGGGGTCGCGCCGAGTCAGTGAGAACTTGAGAACAGTCACGGTTTTCAGACACGAGCTGACGCTGAACAACGACGGCGACGAGTAGCGACGGCGGCGGCGACGGCGATGGCGATGGCGACGATGAGCACTGAGAACCGAGACCGATGCCGGGGTGCGAGAGGGTAAGAGGAGTGGCTGAGGAACACGCAGATTGAAAACGAAATGATGATTTGAAATCAAATCAAAGCGCGACCTTGTTGGCAACCGTATCCGGTGTCTAAATTTGCGACTGATTTGCGAGAAAAAAATCCTTCAAGGGCGTAAAAATGCGTCAAAAACTATCGAATTTACTACAGTGCTACGCAGTCTGCATCTATCTCCAGAAAGCTTACTGGGAGCTCAGGAAAGGCGAGCTTGCTCGTCACCCTGAGTGGATGGCAAGGCATTGGGAGCGTAGCCCGAGATGCGCCTGCCCGAGTTGTGGCGATACCGAGATTAGATTAGATCAGTATCGTGTATCGCCACCTGTCAGAAAGCTTTTCGCGCACCTCGACGCTCTCAACTCGAGCTCGTTTCGTTCTTCACGCGTTCTCTTGCGCTCCGAGCTTTCTGTTTTTCTTCAGGCTGTCATTTGACTCTCTCCTGCGTCCCTCTCCAGCCTTTCTGTTCCCTCTTCCACCAGGTTTGACCTGTGGCATCCTGTGCTCTGAGGCTGCTCTCTGATAGTATCGCATCTTGACACATGAAGAGCGCGGCGACATCTGCCCGTGCGCCAAGGCCCGTGCTTTCGGTGTGAACGCTTCAAATGTCCATCTGGACACCCATGAAGCGTATCTCTTATCCACAATTCTCGATGGCATCTGGTCCGACGAAGAAGAGTGGAGACTTCTTAAAAGACCTAATTTCACAAGTTTCCGCAATAATGCTCACTTTTTGTTTCTATCTTGTCCATGCTATGCTTCGATAGAATCTCGCTCGTCGCCCTCGTCGGTATCTTTTCTTGGGGTGGAAGAAGGGGTGGAAGAAGCTCAAGGATTCACTGGATTCACTGGAAACGGGTCGAGTCGAATCTGAGATGCACACAGAATCAGTGAGTTTCCCTCGCAGTTGTGGTTTATCCCCCACCATTTCGTTCGTCGTGCTGTCTCGACACTTTCTATGCCAATGTTTCGACTGCGGTACTCGTGTTACTCTGCCTTTGATGCTCGTCGCTGGCGGTGGTTGCTCAGAACGCTTCTGCCCGCACTTCGGTATCCATGTTACTCTGTCGGCACCTCGGTGCAGGTGGTTGCTCAGAACGCTTCCGCCTGCGCTTCGGTGCCCTGTTACTCTGTTGTTACTCTGTCGGCACCTCGGTGCAGGCGGTTGCTCAGAACGCTTCCGCCTGCACTTCGGTGCCCTGTTACTCTGTTGTTACTCTGTCGGCACTTCGGTGCAGGCGGTTGCTCAGAACACTTCCGCCTGCACTTCGGTGCCATGCTACTCTGTTGTTACTCTGTTGGCACCTCGGTGCGGGTGGTTGCTCAGGTACGCCTCCATCCGCACTTTGGTGCTCTGTCCGTCTCGCGTTTTGGTGCTCCTTCGTACTTTGGTAGGGTGGATAAGACTCAGGTCAATTATATTACTCAGCTAGGTCCCTTTTCTCGAAATGAGCTGAGGTGTAGCGACAAGTACAGATGGCCAGTATATACTTCCATTACGCTACAGACCGTGGCTATGTTTCCGCCCGCACTTGGGCGCCCTGTCTGTTTCGCGCTTCGGCGCTTGTCTGTTTGGTGCGGGTGGGTGCTCAGATGTGCATCCGTCCGCATTTCGGTGCTTGGTCCGTCTCGCGCTGCGGCGGTCGTCCGTAATTCAATGTGGGGAGTTGTGCCCGTGCGCTTGTATCCGCACTTCAGTGCCCATCGGTCCCGCATTTCAAGTTCTGTTCTGGTCTGTACTTTGGTGCTTGTCTGCATATCGCTGCGAGGGTCGAGTTCAACTTGGGCGGGTGTACTTCCATCTGCATCTTGATGCCTATTCGTCACCATGAAGAGTATCTACTGGGTCCAATAAAATTCTCCAAGTCAATGTTCAAGATCTAGAAACAGAACCTCACAAGATCTAAACTACTGCTGCTGGGTACTCGATTATACTGCCTCATTTTTTCAAGCTTTCTGCGGTCCTTTTCAACTCGACTCTTCTATCTGCTTTTAGCGAAAGCCCATCAAAAGCCCATCTCATGTTTCTAAAGCTCCGTAAGAAATCCACAGAGCAGCTCAAGTTTCGACGAAGGCTGCAGCCTGCGGTTCAAGTTAGTGTTAATGTCTGCGTGTCTGTCCGTCCCGCATCTGAGTAGTTTGGATGCCGATTTTGCGATATTTTCAAATCCCAAGCAATTTCCATCGTGGACACTCCCATGGTTGCAGTTGGCAGTCAAACCTGTGAATGTCAACACTGACTGTTTTCCAAACCAAACGGTTCAACTTGAGTTTCACAGGATCGGTTGTTGATACCCGCCCGGCAATTTCGGTATATGCTGTTGGGGCAAAGGCTCCTTCCCAACGAATCTAGCCCTCCGGTCTCCCGTCGGCGCTGATACTTATCTGTCGCGCTGTGGATCACCTCCGAGTTCTCATCTCTGTGGTGTGTACGCAGCAACGGACTGTGCTGGTATTTTTCTTGACCTGCAAGCACGGATTTTCACGATGCTTCTGCGGCGCTCAGTACGAGTCGTATGCACAGACCAGCCCTTCGCCTGCCACTGCGAACGTGAGGGCATTAACGAGCTCTCACGTATCGACTCCGGTTTTGGCGGCGCTATCCAAGCGCTATCTGGTCTTTCAAAGTTGGGAATGTTGGCATCTGGGCGAGCTCCTCATCCGAAGCCTTGCGAAGCTCGGACATTTGCTGCAATAGCCATGTTTTAATTTCTGTTGAATGGGACACTGCCTCAATTTCTCGTGTTTTCCCGTCAGGCTGAACTTGACCTCATGGTCGTGGTTACCGCATCGGCGGGCCGCTCGCTCCTCCGTGCTGGTGCCGTGCTGGTGTCGCATCCGAAGTTAGCAGTTTATTATGAAGCCCTGCTTATTCACTGGCGGCGCCTCGAACATTTTCGGCCATCAGGCGGGCATGAGATGCGCACATCATGCTGCAGACGTCGGCTTTCCATGCAACATTTTGTACTCGTCCATTCACTCAACTCAGTCAAATTGATTCAGCTGTAGCCTGTTATTCTACTTATGCTGCAATGCAGATCTTTAGAAATATTCCGTCTCTCCGCTCTGTGTGTGGGGGTCTCGGCCCGTTTCACTCGCCCTCGCGCGAGCCTTTGGCTCTTGGAGCTGCGCTCCGGTTGGGTTGCTCTGGGTCTCGTTTAGGCCCTCGGCGGCTCTTGCGTACCGGTTTCGGTTGGCCCGCGCGTCCCGGTTTGCCCCGTCTCGGTTTTTGCCGCAGCCGCCTTTTCCCGTGGCGTCGCAAAACCCCCAAACCGGCCGGCCCAGCCAAAACCCCCCACACACACCAAAGACCCGTCTCATATTTCTGTATCAGAGCTGTCCCTGGAACTCTGTATCAGAAATGGATACTTCCCTGCTCTGCCTGCGCATCTCATCTAGCTAGGCGTACATAGCCTTGCTGGGAGCTCAGGAAAGGCGAGCTTGCTCGTCACCCTGAGTGGATGGCAAGGCATTGGGAGCGTAGCCCGAGATGCGCCTGCCCGAGTTGTGGCGATACCGAGATTAGATTAGATCAGTATCGTGTATCGCCACCTGTCAGAAAGCTTTTCGCGCACCTCGACGCTCTCAACTCGAGCTCGTTTCGTTCTTCACGCGTTCTCTTGCGCTCCGAGCTTTCTGTTTTTCCCCACCCACCCTCCTCTGTTTTGGAGCTGACGCTCGGGTTGCTCTGGGTCTCGTTTAGGCCCTCGGCGGCTCTTGCGTACCGGTTTCGGTTGGCCCGCGCGTCCCGGTTTGCCCCGTCTCGGTTTTTGCCGCAGCCGCCTTTTCCCGTGGCGTCGCAAAACCCCCAAACCGGCCGGCCCAGCCAAAACCCCCCACACACACCAAAGACCCGTCTCATATTTCTGTATCAGAGCTGTCCCTGGAACTCTGTATCAGAAATGGATACTTCCCTGCTCTGCCTGCGCATCTCATCTAGCTAGGCGTACATAGCCTTGCATTCGCCTTGCTCTTCCTTCTGACCAGATTGAGGCTTCTGACGGTCACCGGCACGGTATCATCCGAACTCTGATCGGACCTTCTCCCCACCAGCCTGGCCCATCCGAACTTTGAATCCGACCTCCAGCCGCTGGACTGCTGAATTATCCGAACTCTATTCCAACCTGACCCGCCAGATTTCAAAAAATTATCCGAACTCGAGATCTGACCTATTATAGTATAAACACTGGTCCTGATAGTGGCTGGCGGTAATAATGACATCCGCCAGCTGAGATTTCGACACCTGCTGGCGGGTGTCGCACGTGCCCCACACGGTCACAGGGTCTAATTGAGCAGTGCATTCTTTCCAGGTTCTTGGATCCCCGAACAAATATACCTGAAATAAATATATATGAGATTCTGGATCCCTAAGCCCACCCAATGAATCATAACATCACCCAGTTCTTGAATCCAAGAAGTCACGGTAAATCTGCTGCCCCTTCTTGGCACTGGATCCAGGAATACGCGGCAAATATGCCCCAGTTCTTGGATCCATGAATTCACAACAAATCTGCTGCCACATCCTGGATCCAAGAAGCCATGCCAAATCTGCTGCCAATTCTTGGATCCAGAAATACGTGGCAAATATGCCCCAGTTGTCGGATTCAAGAAGTCGTGGCAAATATGCCCCACTTGTTGGATCCAAGAAGTCACAGCAAATATGCTCCCAGTTCTTGAATCCAGGAGCACACCAGTATATTGTCAGCGGTTCTTGGATCCAAGAACCGCTGACCATTTACATCAAGTTCTTGGATTCAAGAACTCGACCGTGTACGGGTTCTTGAATCCAAGAACCTGTGGCAGTGCGGCGAGTTCTTGGATCCAACAACTTGCCGTTAAATTGCCACGAGTTCTTGGATTCAAGAACTCGTACAAGGGCAACGGTCAAGTTCTGGAATCTGAAAACTCGACAGTGCAAACCGGTAAGCGGGTTCTTGAATCCATGAACTGACCCTGAAACCTCGAAAAGTCGGTTGTGTCACAGATTGAGTTGGTAATTCATATCCTTGCCGCGCCAGAGACTGCCACAAATTTATTCTGGGCAAGATAAGCTTGTGCGAGGTACGGTGGCTGGTAGTAAGTCAGAAAATTGTTACACTCAGGTCGTAAATTCGGACAGAACATGTCGAGGGGGTTAGTGTTATTAGTATTTACGTATGCAAAATGGCTTCCCACAGTCAATGCAGGTCCAAATATATAGGTTGACTCCACCCACTCGCCGTGAAAACACCAACTTGAACAACTGATTACGTTATCATCGATTTGCCCTGGTATTGAGGCATACCCTTACATCCCCGAGACCACCGAAACTATATTTTTGGCAAGACAAGACTGTACTACTTGGACTGTACTTGAGGTAAGGTGGTTGGTAAGTCGCAAAATTTGTGACACTTGGTCGCAACATGACTGCGGGTCGCGACAAGCGTGACTACAGGTCGCAACAAGTCGCGACGAGCGTGACCAGAGGTCGCAACAAGTCGTAAAATATGTCAATGGGACTCGGGAAGTTGCTTTAGGGGTACCTGAGCATGAGAAACGACTTCTCACAGGCAGGATGGATTTGAAAATGTATTGGTTCTTTCGGGGAAAGGTTGTGGCCAAGTAGTTACACCGAGGACAAATGTTAGGAAGCAGTTGACAGAATATCCAACATAGTTAATGGACCACTTTCGACCGGTCTTATGTTCAAAATTGAAATTTCCGTTCCCAAGGCTTAAGAGCATGTCGAAGAATGTATAGATATCTCACATATGATTTTATTGTACTTCTAAAGCAGTGAAAGAACTCAGGCATCACGATTTTCACAAAGAACAGACTTGGTAAATTTCGACTCATTTGTCGATTTCGTCGGTTGTACATGTTCAAGGGTTGAAATTCACGTATTAATCGGTTGCATTGAAAGTCTACTTCAAGAGAAAATACAGTGAATCTATAGAGAAGGAGCAGTGGGTGAAAAAAAAACCTGATTGTTATGAGAAAAGAATGATATGAAAAGAAATGCTGTGTCTGTCTCGTAAATGCAGCTGATAATAACGGAATCGGCCAATGTATGGGTTAACAAAGTGCATAGGACATGCAACATCCATAACGATGGGATGTTGCACTTGTGGGCGATAGAACAGCACCACGACTCGAGCCGTAATCTCTATATATAGTTCCAGGACCAAAAGAGAAATATTAACAAAGGGAAAAAAGTTGAGGAGGATATCACGCACCTGAATTCGGGGTTGGCCAGCTTGGGAACCGTCATCAGCAGCTGGACGGTGGTAGAGAATTAAGACGCTGACAGCGCGAGAGATAATGAGAGGGCAGAGAGGCAGCGGATCGATGGGATCACATAGAGCACTGTGATCGGCATGGCTGAGCATGCTCAAAAGGCACCAGGCGCGGTGGCGGATGGGGCCGCAGTGTGCACTGTTCAGTGACTGTCACGGTCAGACTCTCTGGAGAACGAACAGGGGATCGGGAGGATCGGGAATTCGGGGTCGGTATTTGATGTACCTGATATGGGAACTAGTACATAACACCAAGTCGTAGCTAAAACCCAGAGCGGAGCTGAAGATCCTGGCAGTAAGTGTTCTTGTTTTTTGTCTCAGAAGCCAACGGGAAGGCTGAAAGGCCGAAAGGCATGACGGTTGTGTAGCGGGGACTTCGTAATGGGCAGCTGGAGGTTGTGAGTTTTCCTGAGCATCTACAGCGGCGGCAAAACCTGCTCGCATCGTGTACCACTTTCCTGGGATGGGAGGGCCAACCTGAGGAAGAAAATCCCCAGAGTCCAGTAGCCAGTCTTAAAAGTGTCATAGGGAACCAACAGAGCGCGCCAGGGAAGCTGGAGGAAGGCAGGAAGGAGCCTGGAAAGAGGAGCGAATGGTTGATCAGATAACATGTGTAAGCAAACCGGATTTGGATTGACAGCCGCCCGGCCCGCATGTTGTGGACTCCCGAATCAAGAACGGACCATTGTGACGGTTTGTCCTTGGATGGGTTCTTGGATCCAAGAGTCGGTGACATTTTGATTTTTGATTTTCCCCCCACGAGTTATTGGATCCAGAAGCCGGCAGTTGTCCTCATATGGGTTCTTGGATCCAAGAACCGATGGCATTTCTACGGCAAGTTCTTGGATCCCAGAACTGGTGGCGCGGTCGTATGGGTTCTGGGAATTAAGAACTGAGGGACATTTTACCGTGGGTTCTTCCATCCAAGAACTGATGACAGGTTCTAGGATCCAACAACTGAGGGGCAGTTTTACTGCGAGTTCCTTAATCCAAGAACTGATGGTGTCGGGCTATGGGTTCTGGGATCCCATAACCCGTACGAGCACACCAACGGTTCTGGGATCCAAGAACCAGTTATAGCTGTTTGCATATTTGATGGCAGTAGCCCAAGTTTTTATAAAAAGAAGAAATTTGATGTCAAAACTTGTTTCCCTCATTTCTTCCTCAATTCTGGTCTGTTTGGCCTGAAAATAGGGGCAATGGAGAGGGCTACTCAAGGCCGTTATGCCCATATGCTACTCGCCCTCTACTTCGAATTTCAAAGGTGTGTCATTTTTCGGGTGTAATTGCTGAATTTCATGCATCTTTGCAGTTGTATAACATGTTTCTCACTCGTTTCTGGACGGTTTTCCTTGAAATTGGATGCATATGGGAATCCCAAATGTCAGGAGGGTGCTGATCCAATTTTCACTGCAATTTATCCTCATGTCTCTGGGCATTGGGTGAATATGTTGGTGGGCTTTATCATGTTCAATCGAAAGTCCACCAACATACTCACAAATTGGATATAAATGTGAGGGAGGTCAATGATGACAACTACATCAGTACAAGTCCTCCTTTTGGGATTCTTGCCTGCACTTGTTTTCATCTAATTCCATCCAACAATGACTGGGAAAGATGTGTTACAAAATCCACTGAGCAGTGAATTCAATTATTGAGAGTTGAACATCTCTAGTGAAAAATATCGCCTTCTCACTCATTTCTTCCCGGAATGACATGAAACCGAATGCATATGAGAATCCCAGATGTTGTTAAGACCCGGATATACTTCTTACTATGGTTACCCCTCACATTCATGTGCATGGTGGCAATATGTTGGTGGGCTTTGCCTTGTCTTACCAGGAGCCCACCAACAGATTGGCATGGTGCACATGGATGGGAGGTATAACCATCGTGAAAAGTACATAGAAATATGGGAAAGGTGTGGGATTTCTGTATGAATCCGCTTTCATGTGAATCGGGTCAGAAATGGGGGAGAAAAGTGCCTCGCAAGATTTTAAACAGATCAAATTTATTGATTCCAACCAAAAAATGAGCATTTTAAAAACTTTGAACTGGGACATGAGTAGGGTATGGTTAGGACGGCCCTGGAAAGCCCTCCTGATTCCCCCCATTTGCAACACAAACGGACCATAATTGAGGGAGAAATGAGTGACACAAGTTTTGACATCAAGTTTCTTCTTTTTTAAAAAACTTGGGCTACTGCCATCAAATGTGCAAACAGCTGTAAGTAAAGGCTTTACCACGAGTTCTTGGATACTGTACCAGGTGATTGCAGTACGTTTGGGATGTGTTCTTGGATCCCAGAAGCAAAGATTTAGGACATAGCACTGTACTCAGTGCAGTTCTTGGATCCAGGAATTCACTCAGTACTAAGCTAGCGAGGTGAGCATGCACGGGGAAATCCCGCGCACGTGCGACGCCCGCCAGCGGGTGTCGAAAACTCGTCTGGCAGGTGTCATTATTACCGCCACCCACTAGCTACTTATCTGTGGCAAACGATTGAAAGAACTTTCAACTGGCAGGAGATCACAATATATTAATATCATCCTCGATCTTCTGGGGCATAGCAAGCTGATCGTGAAAGTGGGGCGCTCCCGTCCGTGCTCATTCCGCGACCTCAAAATCAACTATTGTTAATTTGTCCGCGATGCAGTTCATCAGAAAAAAGAATCAGAAGGCATCCAGAGGTTAGAACTCTGGAATAACAATCACTGGGTGAACATTTCGGATTTTTGACTGAGAAATTTGGTGAAAACTATTTTGAATTTCACACAAGTTTTAAAATTTGTGAAAAACTTGAAACCTTTTGATAAAAAAATTGATTTTGAGTCAAAAAATGCTGAAAAATTTGAAATATCACAAAATATCTACCAAAAAGTTTCAAGTTTTTCACTTATTTTTTCACTGAGAATGTCGCAAAGGAGAGTGTATGTCGCAACGTTGCGCGTTGTAAACCTATACAGTACTTAACAGTCTTAACTTTTATAAGACTTACTTCCACTTCGCACCCCTGATCGACGTGCGTCGATCTTTGCCCACGGGTTTTACAAATTTATCCTCGGCTGCCTTGCCGATTGATGGTTGCCTCAGGTTGCGTTTGGTTGCAGCGTAGGGTTAGGTAGGGTTCCTGTTGCGTCCTGCGACTCGCCACCGGCTGCGAGTGTCCTGCGTCCGTTTTGTTGCGGAATAGTCCACATTTTCCCACCCAAGGGGAGCTGAATACCAATTATTGCTACTGGCTATGCCGCCGAACGCTTAAAAGCCGCGGTTGCGGGCTACTCATGTATTACTGCCTTCTCGTCGACCCCAATATGAAGTTCAGCATTGTACTCTCTGCTCTGCTCTCCGCTGTCACAACTGTCTCCGGACTCGCAATCACCGACTCAAACATAGTGTCCCGCTACGGTTTCGTCTCGATTCCAATTTAATTGTTCAGCTCATCTCATGGGTATTATCAGCTGTCTATGGGGTGTGTTAACATCAATCCTGCGTCTTTCAGCCAGTTCTCACCGTTTTCTTTGGCAGTCGGAACACACAGATTTGGTATGGCGCCTTTGCGCCCGCGCCAACGGCGAGTCGGTGCGTTGAATAATGGTCATTTGCTTATTCTCCACTTACCCCATGATTCTCACAATCAGGTTGGGACGGCGTCCGAGGAGGCCGCCGACGTTGGCGCTGCGGCCGACATAGGGTTCAGTATCGAGGTGCGTGCCGCTGGCTTCGTCGCTTCCACTTTTCTTCCCTCGGAGTTGACCTATTTGCCCAGTGCTGCTGAAAGTCTAGTCCAGTTCCAAGCTGATGGTTCCGAGAAGTAAATCATAGTCAGACTGCCCAAGATTTGATAAATCTTTACATGAATTGATTTTGTTGTCACTGTCCCCTCATCCGCAAGATACCCGGCGTGCCCAGCATGTATGTATAATACCTCCCCGTTTCCTGCGCATGTGTCTGCTCAGCGGGAGCTTTCCGACTGTGAGGTCCTGATATTTCAGGTAAGTACTAAGATCTACCTACACACTAGCTATTTAAATACTAAAAGGCAACTAATCTGCACCAGCACCCGGACTTTGTGTCCGTTCATAAAGCTTGGCGGGCCCTCGTCCTCATATTCCTCGTGGTTGTGTAACACCGCCGCGGCTAACGGGGCGTTGAACCTTGTTGCCTTGTCAATGTTGTGGTTGGCTTTTTCACTTCGGGATTGCTTCGGGAAGCCATCAAATAGTCTGTGAGGTTATTTATTGACTCCGCGGCACGCCATCTCTCAGTTGCTACCCTCACCATCTTTTTTTTTTTTGTTGTCCTAGACAAACTGTTTGAGCCATTTTTTTTAGTCATGACCAACCCTGCTGCACCCGGCAAAATAGCACTTCCGTTAGACGGGCCATCTGACGGGGACTCCCCAACGACGAAGCTCATCTGCACAAATTTCACCGCCGGGTGTTCTATGTCGTTGCCGTCTTTTCACACTGGGCCTAGTGGCCTTCTGGAAGCATCCTACTGGCATCGGACCCCCATTGACGAATTGGCGCTTGAAATGGTCGATATTGCTCGCAATCCGCGGCTGGAGGTACAGTTTTCGTCCTGCCTCCAATACAGTAATGCTGACATGAAATTCCAGCCATACCACACTTCAGACAAGGCAGAATATTGCGCAGAATGGGAGACGGAGGGAGATGATGAGCACCTCGCCTTCGCTTCTTTCGATCTACCCACCACCACAGATCTGCTCTTCTTCCTTTTGCGAGGTCCCGTTGCCGGCCACATAAATGTTATCGAGAACCCGGCTTATTCTCAGGGCCCAATTGAAATCAATGTCACGGCGCAATACCACAGCGCTAAAGACCTCAAGCGTACGAAAGTGTGTCAGATGGGGTCAGCCAGCAAACATGGGGTTCTCATTTAGGTTTGTACTCCGTCTAAATCAATTTGATACGTTGAATATTCAATGTTCATCAGGCTGAACCGTGGCACCCTCGACGGACATCCGCATCAACATAACAATGGCAGTACCAGCTAATGGAGAACAATGAATGTATGGGAGATTCTGCCGCCGGATCCGGCGGATCCGCCGGCAATCTCGTTCACGACCTCCTCACACCTTCACAACTTCCTCACACATTCACGAACTCCCACATCGTGAGGGATAGCCAACATCGTGAGGGATAGCCAACATCGTGAGGGAGAATGACACCCGTACACGGAAATTCACGTCCTTCAAGACTTCCATACCCCCTTCACAATTTCGACTCAGTATATTCACGGCCACACAGGACCTTCATGAACTGCTACCTCGTGCACGACATTGATACATCTTCATGCCTTGCAGGCAACTTCACGATTGAAAGTACTCTTTCACGAGTTGCCAATCCCCTTCATGAGCTTGCAACTCCCTCACGAGCATACCAACGCGTTCACGAGCCTGCACTCCATCACGAGTGTTGCGAATACCTTCACGATCCTGCATATCCGTTCATGGTTTGCCTTCCCGTTGGCACGTGGATGATTTGCATGCCACGTCTTTTTCTTTGTTCTTCCAGCTTCCACCACCAACGCCAGCATGGGTCCACACGCTGGCTGCGTGCAAACTGCGGCAGGACGATTCGCATGGACCTGATATTATCAAGGACTGAGTCCGGCCCTCATCCACAGGATCCCGTTTCTCCGTTCCGAGACACTGCGAATGCGGGCATACATATTCACTCTGCTCCGAAGCTCGACTCCTAAAGAATCTGCTGTTGTTCAAGTTAGTCCATTAGCGTTCGCGTCCTTGGCTGCTGCGGCGTTCAGATCCATTCTCACACCCATAGACACCGTTAAAACTACGGTGCAATCGTAGAAAAAACCCGAAATTCATATTCTCAAAGCCCAGCTGCGTTCTACTGCCTTATCTTGCAATAACTTGGTATTTTCTCTTCCCTTTCAGGTCAAAATGTACGGCATCACTCTGGTATGGCGCGTTCGCCACCGCTGCTGCTTGGTATTATCCGTGATTTGGCATGTTCAACTACTTTGGTGCTGCATGTTGTCATGGTGCGTGTTTGGCTCACACAGGGAACTCCGTGCCACGGGCATTGGAGCCTGGAGTGCCCTGGGGACTCGGAGCGTGTGCGGTCGTCGATGCGTCGTCAAGTGGCATTTGGTGCGCTCCTGTGTCACCCGTGCGATGAGTTCGTTGTGCTGCCATCTGCAACAAGACCGACAAAGATCTCGCGGTCCGCATCTCCCGTCCGCCTCCGCCGCCCGAATCCCTTCTGGACAAGTCGCAGGGGCCGTTGCGAATTGCATCCGTACCGCGTGTGCCTCAAGCTGGCGGCGGGAATCTGGTGCATGCCGCATCTAGAGCGAACCGTTGATGCCAACCGGGTGCAATTCGCGAGTCGTTGCGGCTCTACTGAGCCGAGCGAATTGAGCGCGTGCTGCGTCATTCGTTTCGCATTCCCCTGCGTCCATCGTTCGCGCCGAATCGCACCTGCGACCTGCAATGGTGCCTAGTCGAGACCTGTATCGTTTCAAATCGAGATCTGTGAACACACATACAGCATTCAAGGATCACATTGAAAACTCACCTGGACAGCACCTGCACTCTTATTTTTGTGTGCGTAAATGGAAGTTTTGTGCACGTCCGGATAGAGGCGGTTTTTGCGCGTGCTAACAGTGTGCACTGGAGTGGTGTGTTGTGCATCCGGCGGGTTGAATCGCGTCGGGTAAAAAATGCGGGAGCTCTGCTGTATCCTTAATGCAATTTGATTTTACTCCAAACCACAACTTCTGTGCAGTTGAAGACATGGTCAGGTGTGCATTAATGCCTTGAGTCAAAATTTTGTCCATTTTCTTGCTTGATGCAGCTCGACAGGAACACCAGAACAGTCAAACGGACAATGATGGTGGTGGTGATCACTTCTTCCCACGGTTGAAGTTACTCATCTTTGAATAAGAGGGAGGCAAATGCGAAGCGTCACAGGTTTGTTCCCACCAACAGAGAATCATCGTTCATTCAATATTTTGCCTGAGTGTCTTTTCAACATAATCCATTTGAATCAATCCGGGTTCAATATGTTTTGGAATTGAAAGCGGGTATCTAATTGTCTATGCACTGCTTGAGTTGATAATTTGTGGTATACCCAATATCCCCTTGTCCGCTCGCAGTGTCCTCCGAAAAAACTTGTACAAGATTGCCCACCTCCCTCGCCTGCTCAGGCCCCCTCACAAAGCAATCTTTTACGACACCCTTGCCAAGCTCGAAAAGCTATCAAAAGAATCCTAGACACATACTACAGCTGCCCCGGCATAGCTTGACTGGTACTTTATCCTCGCCGCTCGGTGTCACGACCTTTCTTTCCCGGCAGACGAGCCTACCGACGCGAAGGAAAACACCCGCAGGGGATTGCCTGTTGCAGGAGCTCATGTCATTCTACCATTCCTCCACTTCAAGTTCAATGCTAGATTTCTTATATATTGTGCAGTCACAGAAAAAAAAGAATGAGCTTGCTTAGAATTCTATGTGCTGGTGCCTGCTTTGCTGCTGCGTTTCGGTTTGGTCGTTGTGGTCGCGTTGAGATACTTCGAACTTACTTTTTTCCGCCTCATGGCTCAGGCGGTTCGGTCTATTGCACTTTACTTGCCGCTCTAAGGTTGGTTTCTTATTGTACTTGGGAACACCTCATAGCCTATCCAATTCCACATGGACAACAAAAATCATTACTATTGGTGTAATGAACAGACTAGCAAGCATCAAACCTCAAAGAGCATAGTAAAGGTCTAGACAGTATCCGGATTGAACGGGCCACTTACTTCGGAAGGCTTATCATGCCTGGTTGCTTCAGTAAGAACACTGTGAAGATCAACATCCTGTTGCAAGTATTTTTTCATGCACCATAATGATCACTCCAGGTTGAGCCAATGTCTTATGCTTATGTTCCTACCCTGTTCAGCTTTTAGCTTCTGTTTTCCCAGCCGTCCAGGAAAGCTGATATATACAAGTCTTCGGTGTTGCAATGATCCTCTGAGATGGATGGATCGTGCTTGAAATCGTTTCACAAACCAGGATTATTGAGACACCTTTGAATGAACAGGCGAGGTGTCGATGAAACCAGCACTGACCTTTTTGTATGAATTTTTACTCTCTAAGTTACTGCACGAGAGCTCCACATCCCTGAAAAGCCAGTTGAACATGCTTGCAGAGGTTGTTCATGAGGATGATGATCTTGAAGGTGTAGTACCGTCTTGAACGGGATGAAACATATTGCACGGTTCCTCTCACCGTGAATGTTTTCAAACCCCTTTCAAGGATACAACATGCTATCACGATCTCAAGGGTCTTGAAGGTCAAGCCGTATCGTGAACGTCCCTGCGCTCGTTCACGATGTTTAGGGGTCGTGAAGGGCAGTCAAGCTCGTGAACGGTGGCAACTAATTACGTTCAGGTGCACGTTTATCGTGAAGTTTCTGTTCACTCGTGAAGGATTCTGAGTCTCGAAAGGCCTCGAAGGAAATGGTAGACACGTGAAGGCTCAAGTTTTCCCTTGCACGTCCACATTTATTGTTCACGTGCGGCCGTGAAAGACTCGGATAGTGGTGAAGGAGGCATGAAAGACGTGAAGGCAGGCCAAAAGTCGTTCATGAGGTCATCCGCCGGATCCGGTGGCAGAATCCCCCGTACATCGGTTCTTCATAGCTAATGAGACGTATAAGGATCTGATTATGGATTTGGTGTTGCTTTCACCTACTCTTGGCGATGTTTTCCATCTGTGGTCCGCAACCTCCTTCAAGGCCATTCGTTTGAGATCCTCCAATGCACTCATTGATCATGGGGTATGTAATGTCGAATGGTTTCCATACCATTGCTGAACGTTACCAGAGCCTGGTGGCCATGTCAGCGTTCATTCAAACCACCAACACTAACGTCTCCGGCTTCTTTGGCTTCTTCGGCGGATTGAACTACAATGTTCAAACTAGCAACACCCCCATCCTTCTTGCCACTGCGATTATGTTCGGAGAGGGCCCCAGGACCGAATCACACGTGAATCTCAAGACGTCGAATGGGTACGCTGTCGGCTCACCCACAGCCACTCATCTCTTTCCTAATTCCTTCCAGCACCATCTCCACCAACATGTGAATCATCTCACACTACCCGAACAACATGCTGCGGGCCGTCGTGCAAACCTCTGGTGTGGCAATTGCCGTCGGTACTCCGCGTTACTTAGGAGCAAACAACACCAACTTCTTCCTGGATGCCTCCACGTCGGTCGGGCCCGCCCAGGTGCACCTCTACCCTGAGTTCGAGGGAAGCTATGACCTCCGAACATCGATAATGCGCGCTCGCGTACAAGAAGATCGGGACGTTGAGGATCCGGCTCGCACGCCACCCAAGAGGTAGCAGATCAGGCGGATCTGCACACAGATCAACACACGTGACTAGACCACCCACAACAAATATCAATAAATACCGCACCCCGGTACGTTTTCCAATCCACTCTCGCATATGAGTCGTCTCTGTGGCGGTCTTCGGGAGAGAGTAGCTCCATCTACTATCCTACTGCCCTCCGAGCCACGTTTCACCCTGGAAAACAGTCTCGCACCAAAAATACCCCGACTTGGTTTCTCTTCATCAAATAAATATTTCCTCTCTGCATCAGACTTTCAGAAACACCTTACATATAACTGCAACTATCATCCTGCAACGGAGTATTTTATACAGCTATGTACATCGAAATACAGTAAAAAACACTGTGGCTGGTGATAATGTGCCCAAAAGGGGCGATGATGTAAGCTGTCAATCAGCTTGCCACGCGAGATCACTGGTATGCCCGATCTCCCGATCTGCTACCTCTTGACGCCACCTAAGGGAGCCGATCAGCAACGGGGATTGATCCTACAGAGCAACCCTCAGAAGCAAGTGGGACATGGTGGCGGTGCTGTGACGTGATGTGACAGCCCACGTGGACGGTGAGCCCCCGACCACATCGACGGAAGCAAACGCGCACGGAAAGCTCTCGACGCGCGGAAACTTCCCAGGCCACAAGAAACACAACATCTACCCTCCCTGCTATTTCTTTGAGCTCAACTCGACGCCAAATCCTATGAACTTTGGCCGGGAATCTTCACCCGAGCACAGTGACTACTGTACGTGTCATTGACAGCTTCTCCGGCCTCGCCCGCGTGTCCCAGCAGCGCTCTCGGGACTTAGCAAGCCTTGGGACATGCAGATTTACATGGGCCCTGCCTATGTATGCATGTCCCATGCATGGCTCGATATTTTCGAGCCATGGGACATGCTCGGGAGCTTCCGCACCGGTGCGTAAGCTGCTGTAAGCTGTCAATGAGGCCGCGGCTGACGGTCAACGGCCTACAGCGCTTCTACCGGCCTCGGATTCCGCTCGCCACCCCTCTTTTACGTCTCCGACGTTGTCCGACGCGTCGATAACGCGCGCCGGATTGTGTAGCGCCATCAACGTCGGTCCAGCGCCATCAAACCTTCTGCATTACTCTGCTTGCGGAATATAAATTATTTCGCCCAGGACCAGGCATCTTCTGTAGCGTCAACCGCTGGCATTAATTCCCTTCTGATCCTGTTTTCTCCAGCCCTCCTTGCGCCGATTACCATTTGTACGTTGGCCAAGTTATAACTGCTCGCTGCAACTGATCTTCCACTTCCTCATAAAACTCTGGAATATCTTCGCTCTGTGGTTTCTGCGCTGGGTAGCCACATTAATGCCACTCGTGATGTCATAGTACTCGACATTTGCTATAAATGTCGGGTATTCTGACATCATTGCTTTATTTCTGTCGCCTTAACCCGCATTCCAACTTGAACATCTGTGAACACTCTCTGATGTTGTACTCCCAGGCAATCCAGCAAATTTAACACATGTTCGATTCAGGCCATTTAGGGCTGGGAGCCGCGCATGAAGATATCATTGTGCAATTGTGCGGTGTACTTTCTGTGCGGCTTACTACCCTCACGAATTTCATTACGTTCACAACGCGGACACGCGATCACGCGAGCCCTTGCACCGCTACTCGGACCCATGAGCAATAATACACCACGATTTCGAGGGTGTTCAACGGAGAATCAATGTGGCCAGTTGGAATTTTAATATGTATGTTTTCAATCTGTTCACTGGAAGGTTTTAATTCCGTTCGTTCGGAGCTTTCATTCCGTTCGTTCGGAGGTTCTCATTATGTTCGTTCGGCAGTTTTCATTGCATACGCTCGGAGGTTCCATTCTATCCGTTCGGAAGTCCTCAATCGGTTCGTTCAGAAGTTCGTTCGCTGATGATGCCCCGACTTTCTAGGAACTCAGCCCGGAAAATAGCGCGCTCGTGCCAGTGTGTCAATTTAAGGTGGCCATCACGTAACACCAGCACGTCAAAATAGTCCCAGGTATGTTCATTGTTTTCTTGAACTATCGGGTCTCAACGCTTGCCCAGACAGAGGCGTAGCAACTGTTTTATCTTTTTGTCCGCGGTCCAGGAACAGTTACGGAATAACCAGGTTATAGTTACGTCCCCAGCGCCGTCACGCCGCGAGATATCGGGTCCCGAAACAATATCCGGTCCTGAAGCAGAAGTGACGCGTCAAATTGTAGAAGGTATGTCGAGTGTCTTTGGCAGGAATTCAATTCAGCCCGGTTAAATGGTTGGACTTCCGGGAATAGGTGCGGTCGGAGAGTTTCATTCTCTCCAGTCGATGTTTATCATTCTATTGGTTCGAGACCTTTCGCTCTGTCCGGTTTAGTATTCATTCGGTCCAGTCGATGATTTTCATTCTATCCGCTTGGGCCCTTCCCATTCTATCTGTTCGGTGTGTTCGATTCTTTTCCTTTCTACCCTTCGAATGCTTTTATTCTATTTAGCCGAATGGAAACATTGTTTCATCCTCCGCTTGCCCCCGAACAATTATATTCGCTCCGAAAACCATGGCTCCGATAGAACTGCAGCAAATATCTCATCTTTGTCTCCACGGCCCAGGGACAATTACGGGATAATTGGCGATGCCTTATAGTTACGTCCGCAATTTCAACGCGATCACGCGGGCGAGACGTTTCCGCACCAATATCCGGTCCCGTAGCAAAAGCGACGCGTCAAATACATGAAGGTATGACAAGTATCTTTGACAGAAATACAAATCAGCCTGTTAAATGTTCTTGAATAGATGTCGTCAGAGACTTACATTCTCTCCAATCGTTGTTTCTCATTCTGTTTGATCGAGACCTTTCACTCTGTCCGGTTGAACATATTCATTCTCTTCAATCGATGATTTTTATTCTATCCAGTCTGTCTCGTCTCTTTCTATCCGTTCGGTGCGTTCAATTCTCTTCATTTTATTCTTTTCCTTCGTTCCATTTTATTGTGCTCGGCCGATGGAAACAATGTTTTATTCCGTGCCTCCGAAGGCAACACACTTCAACCTCTGCTTGGCACCAAGCAATTCCATTCGCTCCGAATACCATGGCAAGCGTCGTGCTGAGAGCATCGTGTCGGTATGTAGGTCCATATTTAATTTTTTGTGGCGGGGCGCGAGGCAATCTATTACGTGTAACTGAAACACGATCGAGGTCTCAAAATTTTCATCCACTACGACCACTGCGAATCTTCCTGACGATATGGTGGAGGAAGAAGAAATGGAGCCTTCTCGAGAGTCGAGCCTTGAAGACGAACGTGTTGACGAGGAGAAGGTCTGTATTTCCCAGATATCTTGCGTCTCAGTTAACAGATGGTTCTCCTATGTCTTTGCAGATTTCTGACGAGGCCTGCAAGCTCCATCTCGAGGATTCCGACTCCATAGAGGAGCATATTCACATTTTAATGGCTGCCAGTGTCGAAGATTTCCCAGAGGACGACACCTCGGACCAAGCAGCTATATTTGCAGCGCGCATCGCGCGAGCCAGTATCACGGACAAAACTCGTTCCAATCATGTCAGGTATGTCTCTTTGTCTGTCTCAATATCAATTCTATCATTGGCGATTGTTGTAGAATTATTAAGGCCTATATTCGCTATCATTTGCGACGAAACTCGGCCTGGAATGCGAAAGAGGTCTCAGCTCAGACACCAAAGGACATCAACATGTTTATTACTCAAAAATGCGGACCCGTCGCCGACGGCTTTGAAGGCCGCAAGGTCCGTTTCAATGTCGCCTCTTGTAATGTTTATCCATCATTCTCCCAGTATGCAACAGCAGTATCTACGAGGGCCGCGCTCACACTGTGGTACCGAACAATCCGGCCGAACGAGAGCATCGTTGAATGGCGTATGGACGAGGACACAAACATTTGGTATCTATGCCCTTTTCTCAACACTTACCATACTGATTTAACACAGGCGAGGCCTTCCGACGCGATCGCCGGAGGTCTCACGATTCATGATTGGTCTAGAAAAGACCAAAGCAAAGGCCGGCGAAGTTTCGCAGTCAGCTCGTGCACTCTCGCTGGAGGATATGCACCGTCTGCACGACTTGTGCTTGGACCCGAAGCTTTCCGTTGCCGAGCAGCGTGCGGGCATCATCCGATATGTATGTTCTGCATCCTCAACAATTAATTTTGCACTCATTTACTGAATCTTTTAATACAGACAGCTTACCTCTTGGCCTGGTTGATGTTACTACGGATTGAGGAAGTCGTACGGCTAGAATTCAAGAGTGTTGACGTTATCCCCGGCGAGCGTGAGTTCCGTGATTATTGTCGATTCCGTTACATGCACTCACATGGTGCCTGATTTAAGGTGAATATGTGGAAATCAGTTTGCAGACAAGAAAATCGGCTCAAACGGGGGTTACACACTCATGGCGTCTTTATGCAAACGACCTCGATCCCAAAATTTGCCCCATGCGCGCACTGATCCGGTTGGCGGTTGTATACGGTGACACCGTCAAGCTCAGTGGGCCGTTATTCCTTCGCGTCAATGCTTACGGTGCAGTCAACCAAGCCCAACCAATCGTGAGCCTCGGCTTTTTATTCAAGTCCACATACCATTTCTCACCTCCGAGCAGAGCAATAGCATCTTGAGCCGGTCGCTTACGAAGGACCTCCAAAACCTCAACTATAGATCATGGCCACTTTATGGAACACACTCGTTCCGCCGTGGTGGCTGTCAACATCGTCTCAAAAATGCCGGATGGACCATTGACATGATTGCAGCCTGGGGCGGCTGGTCTCAGGTCGAAGCAATCACGATGTTTCGGTATTTTTACTCACCTAACGACAATCACGAGTATATGGTTGACTATGACCGGAACGACGCAAAAAGATTTCGTTCATCTACTACATGGACCTTCTAGCACTCTGTTTACTCTCAATCTGTAGATGTAGTAATTAATTTGTTGTTAATACTTCTCCAGACCCAACTTGCGCCAAATCTCCCAAGAATTTAGTCCGCTCCACCGAACCGTCCAGATCTCATCAGAAAAGTTACCGTCGGCGCCGTTGTATTCTGATTTCTCCTTCTCCGTCTTGAGATCCTTGTCGCGATGGGGAATCGCTTCAACAACCTTTCGGAAGGGACGAAGCTTTTCTGTGTCACTCTTCTTGGACTTCTTGCTCGTCCCCGTCACTGTAAAAAACAGGAAAAATGAATCCTTGTCGCCTTGAAACTCCTCCTGCAGCTGTTTGAACAGCCGCTCACGTCGAGTCACCATGACATTCATCTTGGACCACAATGGGTCTGCCCCACCTCGGCTCCCATTCTTCGGACCGTAACGTTCCCGCAGTTTAGCCACCTCGCCATTTTCTACCTGAAGAATGGCTGTGCGAAGATTTTCGGCTTGTCCCAATCCAGCTATTTCGGCGGAAGCACTTCCCAACAAAGTGTCGCCGGAAGCAACTGGATCAGAGGAGCTGTTGCCATCCTGTGCCGAGGAATGCGGGGGATGGAGGGACTGCTGGTCTGATAGATCATTCCCCGGAGGATTGCTAACTGATGAGTTCGTCACAGGGTTTGCCGAATTGTTGGGTGTGAAAATGGGTGCTGATGAAGATGCTGGAGCGATTACAGGCTGGAGAAATATGTGAGGCTGAGGATCGAAACTCAATGCAGTTGAAATAGTAAGTACCAAAGATTCTGTGCTTGCGCCTGGTGTTTGTTGAGCCTTCAAAATATTCTTCAGCAGGTGTAGCTGAAGAAGTGCGGTCCGATTGCCAACGGAATGGGCACCGAGCCAAGCGAATACAGTTTCCTCGGTGATGGAACCTTCATCAAGGGGTGGAATACCAACAAGTTCGTGTGCCGGAACTGAGGGTAACTCCTGTAGAGCCGTGTGTACAGTGGGGGGGAAAACCAGGCCTAGATCAGAGATGAAAACCCAGCAAATTGATCTCTTTGATAGTCGAACATACCTGGTGATTTCTTGAGACGGAAGGTACGACCGGCGGCCAGATCCTGTTGCCATTCGCGGCCGAGAGCACGCAGACCTTCCCACTGTTTTTTAGCAATATTTTCGTCAATCGATAATGCCACCATCGGCTGTGAGATGTCCGGCCCGGATGACAGGTCAATGTTATGATGCGCCGCAAGCTTCCGTCGAAGTTCATCGACTTTGCCTGTCTTTGTGAGCCGTTGTGATTTCTCCGGGATGTTTTTATTGGCCTCAGTGATCCAAAATTTGAGCAGGTCGCCAGTGGCGCTGCCAAGAGTCAAAGCGTTAATGTCGGATGGTGAAGCGGCCATGAATAGTATGAGAGACGCGAGAAGATGCGGGTCGAAGCCAAAGAACCGTGTCTGAGACACCAAAAGGAGGAAAGAAGTTACCTCTTTCAGTTGTTTTTTTGTGTATCGTCTATTGATTGCTGCCAAACAGTGCCACATTTACAGTCATTATCGCTTCCCGTGTATTCTCACGTCCAGTTCCGAGGCGCGCCGTCTCCGCATCAATGTCCGCATCAATTTCTTACCTCACGCCAGAGAAATATATGCTCGGAGGGGCAGAGAATTGGGAAGAAGAGTGGTATACTCTCAAATATTCTCAAGGGTAGTTAATGTTTCTATTGCGATCGGAATGAAGCAACCTCGATCGCTGGCCGGAGTCTCGAGGAGAGCGCGCACCGCCATCATGTCCCGGGACATGAAGCACGTGACCTGTCCCGCCAGATCAGCGTGACCGCATCATGTCCCACGACAACAAAGCGAGTGCAATGAGGTTCTGTGAAAGTCACGATGACGGTGTCACCAGTCACGTTGTATTGCTGATTGGAGATTGAGCCAAAGCTTGTTGAGTGACGCTGAATTGTACTATTAACAAACTATTAAAGATATTCCGGCTGCTATCGACCAGCACTTTTAAGTTTTGACTCGGTCATATTGTTGTGAAAAAGCGAATAGATATTCACAAATTATGCGGCCGGTGCGCACCCAAGGAAGCCCCGTCGCGACGTACTAGAAGACCCCTCTAACTAAACCCATTTTTGGCTTAGGGATATAAGTAGCAGTGGGCTGATATTGATGATTCTGATTCATTTCATCACGTTCCTCTCGATCCCCCACAACTCAAATGGTTCTCATTACACCCCTACTCATCCTCGTCGTTACCATTCAATATGGCCGTCCAGGAGTAACGTCCCTTCCGGATGTCATCGCCTCGCCAAACCTCTCTTTGAGCTCTGTGCCCTTCAGTACCCGCGCGCACTGGATGAGACGCGTGAATACCGCCCTCTCGGAGCTGGCCTCACCTTGTCCGTTCTCTGCATTTTCCAGCGTAATCGTGAACCACACGGCGCCGGGGCTTGGAGAACTGGTTTGCGTTGGTGTGAACAATGACCAGACCGGGAACCCGACCCTCCATGGTATGGAATTATGTCTGTTGGCCAACAAGACTCGAATATTAGACAGGAGAGATCGCCGCCATACAAAACTGCAGCGCTATCCTCACGGATCCTTCCGGGTCCTTCAAACTGTCGCCTACCGATGCGCTCGATGCGTTTTCTCAACTAAGCGTTTAAGTCGTTTCTTGTCTACCCGACCCCCAGCTCATTTGGCTTCAATATCTCAAGTGCGCGTCTGCAATCAGATGGTCCGGGTTCCGGGAGTATATTTACGGGACAAGCATGGAAACACTGGTGCGAAACGGCTGGCGTCAGATTCGTATCTCCTCGCAGGAGATCTTCAAGCAGTCCTTTGACCTCACGGATCCGGCCAGGCTCATCGGGGAAGTTCTGGCAAACGAGACAGACCCGCTTCTGTTATGGCAGTTCAATCCTGACTTCCCGTGTCCCACTGGCTGTGCGAGGTCTGGCAGTTCTTGTGCGCCGATTACGGCAGGACTGTGCGAGTATGTGCAGTACATCTAAATAATGTGTGTTAAAAGCACACATTGAAATGATTCACATTAAGTGATGGGTGAAATATTCGCTTGGTGACTGTGTTATAGAACATTACATAGGAGGATTTATCCAAGAAAGAAGCTAAGTTAGATAAGACGTTGGCGCTTTCATCCCTGCGCAGAAACACTGAAAGAACACTGTTCTTCTCAGTAAAATTACTAACAATGTCGAGAGACACTGAAGCTGCCAGTTAATTCTGCCGCTCCAACTTCGAGTCAAGAGAGAAAGAAAGAAAAGGAAATTGCAGCTCCCCCATTTCCTTCATTTTTACTGACTGAAATAGAACTTTCAACCAGGGTGGCAGTGCTACCGAATATCGAACTTGCCGCATTCGGCAGTAAACTTGCCGTATTCGGCATGATGTCACCTATCACTTGCAAGCTGCAGCTTTTTTTGCTCCACGGACCACAACGTCTCGGAGCTGTTCCTCTTTTTGTGCGAGCAAACTTTATTCGCTCCATAACATCACATCCCTTTTCGAGAACCACTATGAACGATCCAGGACTCGAAGATACCATTCAAGACCATTACAAAACGGCGCGACATAACGCAAAGGACAGCCCACCAAATGACGCTAAACAGGACGGAATACGTGCCGAATTCCGTAGAGAGCTGCAGGAGGACGAGGACGAGGAGGAAGTAGGGTATTTCCAGCCAAAGTACGCGTCATTTGACCAACTTCAACTCTTGCTAATGCTGACAGGCGGTGGTGGTTTACATCTACTGCTTTTCCGCTCGTGGCAGGAACGTTCGGCCCCTTTGCCAACTTCTTCAGCGTCTGCTCTCTATCCCAGACATGGAGAGAACTTGATGCGGATGGAAGCGAAATACCTGATCCAAAATGGTCAGTCAACTATCCTCACTTCACAATACACCTAATGTACTTAACCAGGCTAATCGGGATCACCTCGCTTTCGTTGGCGATGTCACTCGCTGCAAACATTGTGCTGCTCGCCAACTTTGGTCACATCCTGCGTTATTCTATTGCCCAAAGTCTCACGATAGGTCTTTGGTGAGTTGATCATTTTTTCCAACGACGTTGTGATTGAGCTGTTTAGGTATTTTTCCGCGCTTCTGCTCATAATCCCTCTTGGCCTCACCCATACGGCTCTCGCGATCCCGGGCTCAGCTCCGTACGAATTATCTCAAGCATACTATTATGCCATCATCTCGAGCGCCATATACATCGTCCTTCCTACCCTCCTAGCTGCGAACGCAATGGGCGCATACATCTTCCACGCCTATCCGCCTTCCTTCAACGCGCTCACAATTCCGCAGCGAACACTCATGCTTCAAACAATGGTATACGTCTTCTATCTTGCCGCTGGAGCAGGCGTCTTCGCAGGCGTCGAAGGGTGGAACTACCTCGACGGCGTCTACTTTGCGAATTACTCTCTCTTAACAATCGGCCTAGGGACCGACTTCCCGCTGGAAACGCATACGGGAAAGGCCCTTCTCATCCCCTTCGCTGTTGGCGGGATAACGCTCCTCGGTCTCGTCATCGGCTCGATTCGCGGCTTGGTGCTCGAACGCGGCAAAATCAAGGTCATCCGGCGAACGGTCCAGCAAGAGCGGCAAAAGTGGATTGCGCGCATGGACGAGCCGGACGCGGCGTGGAAGAAGGACGAGTGGGAGATCATGCGCCACATTCAGCGCCGCGCAGAAACGATCCGCAGGTACTCGGCGCTCGGCACGTCTTTGTTCGCATTCATCTTACTCTGGTTCCTTGGAGCGATGGTGTTTTGGTTTGCCGAGGTTGGTGTTGATTTCCGGGCATGACTTATGGTTGACTTTTTCTTAAATAGGTGCCGCAAAGCTGGACCTACTTCCAAGCACTATATTTTAGCTACACGGCCCTCCTCACGATCGGCTATGGCGACTTGTATCCGCGTTCCAACTCCGGAAAGCCGTTCTTTGTCGTGTGGTCGTTGATGGCCGTGCCAACCGTAACGATTTTGATCTCGAACGTCGGGGATGTCCTATTAGGTTGGGTGCGCGGAGGCCTGAAGATGGGTGTGAAAAACACCACTCTGCCAACCCCGATTGCACGACGAGCGAACAAAGATGACGGGGACGAAGCTGACTCCACGGCGGAACAAAGGGGTACGGACGTCGAGCGGCTTGGGGAAGCAGTGGAGCATGCAGAGGAGAAGCGTGGGCATGGAGGTGGGCTCGCAGCGCGTCTTGCGAAACAGATTACGCGGCTCGCGCAAGACGCGGCCAACAAACCCTCGGTCGAGTACGCGTGGGAGGATTGGGAGGGCTGGCTAGAACTCATTGGGGAACGAACACAAACCGAGAGACAGGAGGGCAACGGAGCGTCCGGTGACAGTGTTCGAAGTGGGGAGAAACGGGGAGAATGGACGTGGCTGGGAGACGACGGGCCACTGTTCAGCGGGATGAGTGAAATGGAGTGGGTTCTTGGGAAGCTGTGTGAGCGACTCGAGGAGGTTTTGAAAGAGGAAATTGGGGATTCAAGGACAACAAAGCAATGATATTGAACACTGCAGTCCTTCTGTATTTTCCAAGTATTTTCATCTAGGTACTTTCGGGTCAAATGACGGATTACATAAAAAGTTGAAAGCCTTAATCCGTTATGCGAAGCAGAGCTCAAAATTCAACTGCGGGAAGCTTGGCAAGGTTTATTTTGAGTTGGAGAACCTGAATGCCGGTTTGGCGATGACTCGGCCATGCTCAACTGGTTATGGACGCGTACCGTAACGAGGAGATTCCCACCCTCGCGTTCCGGGGTTGGGGGTAATAAATGGCGCGGCGGGAGGCGTGACCTTTGCCGATTCCTTAATCTCGCTCAAACCGGAGGGGAAGATTGGTATTGCTTCTTACTGTTCACTCAGACAAGAGCGCGCTGCGCTCCTCGTCTGGGGAACTTCGTCCAAAACAGCAGATACGAATTCCGTGTGGACGATATACCTAAGTATGTCCCGCATGTTGACTCCCGGCTGGTGTTCGTGCGCCTCCCGCAGACTACAACGTGGGGCGTAAATGGAAACAATATGGTGCTTATTCCTGAGCCACTGACCGCATATGTACTCGGAACTGTAATATGCCGTCCATCCCCGCCCGGAAGAGTGAGAGAAAAAGATCCATTCGGTGCCTTTTGAAGCAGTGTTACGATTTTTCCGAGGAGATGCAGAACGCCGTCTGCCCAGCGTTCAATTGAGTACATACTGAAGTGGAGCGGAGCTATCGATAACTTCATTACATTGTCGACAGACCTGCGAAGTTTGCGAGTAATATTCCAGCAACGTGCAACACGATATACCCACTGATGAACATGAGTTAATGAGAGTCCTCCCATCATATTTGCAAGATAATTTCTGGAGGGACACCAATCAGGGCGAGATTACACATACCAAGCTGAGACCTGAGAATAAGTAATTGCAAGGGGACAAGACTTGAAGTTTGGAGTCTCTGAGTCAGGCTCCAACTGAAAGACAGGTTGCGGCCCGGCGGCGGGGCTTGTCGCCTCAATTGATCTTGAAGCTATGGTATACAGATGCGCTTGGGAGCCACGCACCACGCACAGATCTAGAGTTCATTGAGCAGCATACATACATAAGTCTTGCATAAGTCAGGGAGAGAGAGGCGAAGTTGGTTCTGTTTGGCATCACCTTCCAGAACCTGCACAGCCTTCAGTGGCTTGCTTCCTGCCAAGCCCAAGCCAAACCCTATTTCGCCTCAATGGCG
This sequence comes from Mycena crocata, assembly GCA_029281795.1. Lineage (NCBI taxonomy): Eukaryota > Fungi > Basidiomycota > Agaricomycetes > Agaricales > Mycenaceae > Mycena > Mycena crocata. Next base: position 145,737 of record JARJCP010000105.1, on the reverse strand, counting down.
CCGTCGTCTCTGGATGACCTGCGTGCGCGCATCGAGGACATATCGTCAGCCATAACCCGTCAGCGTTCTGCTCTCCGAGACCTTGAAAAGGCCAAAAGCGAGCTCCAGCGCCATCTCAATGCTATACTCGACCCAATAACGAGGTTGCCATTGGAAATTTCATCCGACATATTCCTGCGCTGTCTCCCCGCTACTCCCTCCCCGAGTCATGATGTTTCGCCAACAACATTTCTCGGCGTCTGCCATTCTTGGAGCGACATCGCACTTGCCACCCCATCCCTGTGGGCCGCCTTCCACGTCCATCGGGAATCCTCAGGAGATATACACAAAGTCATGGAGCTCTGGTTCTCTCGCGCCCATCCGCGGGCACTCTCCATTTCGCTGCACGGCGATCTAGATCCAGATGTGTGCGATGCAGTGCATGAAAATGCGCAGCGGGTAGAGAGCCTGGAGTTATACTTCCCGTCCAGCGATGAGCTGGCGCAAATTACGACGCCATTTCCATGCTTGAAAAACTTGACCGTCGGTCCAGCGATCAGCGAGGAAGCTGTGGACCAAGAATCCTACCCGGACTTCTACTCTGAAGATGGCGACGAATGTGTCGCGATGCTGTGCGCTTCTCCAAATCTTGTCGAGTGCACCTTCGAGGCAATCAACTTTCGAGCGGTCCCCGACGATCTATCGATCTCCTCCCATCCGAGTCTACGACATCTGCATTTTACATCGTTGTCGAGTGTGGAGATTTTGCGATATCTGACACTGCCTGCTTTGGAAAGTCTGTGGATTCCGTCTCTTGACATCAGTGATGGTCAATTCCTTGACTTTCTAACTCGGTCGTCGCCATTGCGTTGTCTCAGATTAACAATGCCAACATTCGTCTGTTTGGTCAAGAGCCTCGATCGGCTGGCGCCAAATCTAGTGGAACTAGATCTGACGTGGTGTGATGACAGCGATTTCCTTGACGAACTAATCGGATATCTCTCCCAAGCACTCATTCCGAATCTGCGCAGCCTCACGTTGCGTCAAATTAGGCCGGAGCCTTCGCAGTACGAATCACTGGTCGGCCTTATTTCTGGTCGCCAGTCGCGGCTGCGAACAGTTCGCCTTCTGTGGCCATATTCCCAACCAATCAGGAGTCCAGATGCTGGGACCATTGCGGCGCTGCGGGAGCTCGTGGCACATGGGATGGAAATTCATGTCGGCATGCCAGAAGACACAAATCAGCTTTAGTTCCGGGCACAAATTTCTGCACCGTCATTACACAATGAGACTATCGGCAAGAAAAGCAGCATTTGCTGTCTGTCCCGGTTATGTATATCTTATCGAGGAGGTGGAATGATTCAGGGTTGAAAACCCTCGCCCAACCCAAATATGTAATCCATGTTCAACTTACTTCGTCCTCATCGACTGCACCGCAGAGTATGTACTGGAATCAAAGCTATTTTCGACTCCATTGAAACAAACGATCTCAATGGCAGTTTTTCGGAAGAAAAGTAGGTACTTAGTCGGCGATGCTGACCAGGAAAGAAGCACTTTAGTGGCTGTGCCTGTCAATGTGACAGCGAACGATTCAAAGCTCTTCTCATCTCTTGCTTCCTCGTCCAAATCCCGGTATAGAGGCTCAATGGCATTCTCCAAAGGATTCGCCGTCTTATCCTGGGTTTTCATAATCCATTTGGCTGGAATTTACCTCTTTACCAGCGGTTTTCTGTTGACGCGTCTGTCCTTACCCGATTCCACGAAATGCGCGGATAATTCGTGCATTATTGCGCCGACCCACAAGCGTGCCGTTCTCTTAATCATCGATGCTCTTCGGTTTGACTTCATCGCCCCACAACCCCCAATTCCTGCGTCACCTTTTCATCACGACATCCTGACCCTTCCTCGCGAAATCACAGCAGCTAGGCCACGAAACTCGTTCTTGTTTAATGCATACTCCGACCCTCCTACGGCTACTCTTCAGCGAATCAAGGCATTGACGACGGGATCGCTCCCGACCTTTGTCGACATCGGAAATAATTTCGGTGGTTCGTCGATTGCCGAGGACTCTATCATGAAGCAACTCCGCGCCGCAGGGAAACGGGTGTGTATCCTTCAAGTTTCTCGATGTTTGCTCATAATTTTAGGCTGCTTTCATGGGCGATGACACGTGGATGTCTGTGTTCCCCGATTCATTTCAGCGAAACATGTCCTTTCCGTACGATTCATTCAACGTCGAGGATCTCCACACGGCAGACGAGGGAGTCATCGAGCACCTCTTCCCACTACTCGAAGACCCGACCAAGCCTTTTGATTTTCTTGTGGGCCACTTTCTTGGCGTCGACCATGTCGGCCATAGAGTCGGTCCCGATCACCCGAGCATGAAGGACAAGCTGCTGCAGATGAACGGGGTACTTGAGCGTGTGGTTGAACTCCTGGACGACGAAACCCTGCTAGTTGTGCTCGGAGATCACGGCATGGATCGCTCGGGCGATCACGGCGGCGACGGCGATCTAGAGACGTCCTCCGCCATGTGGATATACAGCAAAGGCGCTGAATTGGCGGCCGCAGAAATCCCCTCTGGGCTCCTCCAATACAAAACGTTCCCGAACGCGCCCACCTCCCACCGCTCCATCCAGCAGATCGACATCGTACCGACCCTCTCCCTCATCCTCGGATTGCCCATCCCGTTCAACAATCTCGGCACCGTCATACCTGAATTATTCGGCGTCAACTTGACCCGCGCGCTCGAAATCAACGTCGCACAGATCAAGAGCTATCTCGACGCATATCGCGCCAGCTCATCTGGAGGAGAACTTGACGACGCCTGGCAGAATTTAAATTCTGCATGGACTGCAACCCGTTCTGCCACACTGACTGCAGAACAGAACCTCATTGTCATGTCGAAGTACCCGCGTGTTGCACTCGCGGCATGCCGATCGATCTGGGCACAGTTCAATCCCTTTCTGATGGGGGTCGGGCTAGTGCTGCTCGGGGTGGGTTTAATTGCGACGTGGGCCACTTATTCAGGTTTATCTTCCGTCGGAGATAACTGGGACGACTGGCTCGGTGAGCAGCTGCAGAACTACATCCGCGGTGCCGCTGTTGGTTCCGTTTTCGGTCTGCTCGTCTATCTGGTGCTGGAATCGTATCTGCCGGGGATGGACGCGTTGGATTGTATCTTATTCTGCGCTCCGTTTGTGGCCTGCATTGTCATGATCGCCACTTCGTCACCGGCGCTGAATCTTGGATCGCTGCCAGTTCCTCTTCTCCTTCATGCGATCGCTTTCCTGTCCAACTCTTTCACATTCTGGGAAGACCGTCTGGTCCCTTTCCTCATCATTTCGTCCATCACGCCGTTTGTTTTCAAGGGCATCACGGCGCCATCGTCGAGACTCCGCTGGCGCATACTCGGCTTCTCCACTTTGTTTGCGGTCTGTGTCCGTGCCATTTCCGTGAGCACCGTATGTCGCGAGGAGCAGCAGCCATACTGTCACGTTACGTTCTATGCATCGTCGTCTCTACCTGCGCCACCGCTCCCCGTGCTGTATCTCGCCCTTCCCACAGCTATCTCCTTGCCTTGGGTGCTCCGAAGCTTCCTCAAGATTTCTCGGTCGCACTTGGGACTCGCCAAATTTTTCCTGCCCTGGATACTCATGCCAAGTCTCGTCGCCGGGGCGGGATACTGGTTGATGGAGTGGGCCGACTCGGCCGGCGTTTTGCAGGATGAGTGGACGCCTATTCTGCGCTTCACGCGAACGTGGCTGGTCCGGTCATCGTTCTTCTTCATCCTCGTCGGGGGCGGGTCCCTCTGGTGGACTATCCCACTCTGCTTAGATATAGAATCGCCGCCGGCGCAGGTGGGTGAGAAACGGCAGGTGACGGTCGTTGGATACGCCAACGCCTTTGGCTCCGCGTATCTACTATTTTGGACGATATTCCTCGCGGTTGTGTACGCCACGACGCAGCTAACGGGACAGCTTGTTCTCGGACTCACGGCGGTCGCCCTCGTCGCGCATCTCGAGGTGGTGGACAGCGTGCGGGATGTGCGTATGATGGACACTTTGATCGCCTCCAAGCCGTCTGCTCTGCTAGGTAATCCAACCCTCTCGCGATCACCGCCTATCCGCTTCGCCGACGTCGTCCCCGTTGCCCTGCTCGGATTGCACGCGTTCTACGGCACGGGCCACCAGTCCACCATCTCCTCGATCCAGTGGAAGTCGGCCTTCCTCCTGACCTCGACGGTCAACTTTGCGTTCTCGGCACTCACCGTTGTCCTCAACTCGTTCGGCCCGCTGCTACTGGCGGGCCTGGCCGTCCCCCTGCTCGCAATGTGGAATCGCTCCCCTTTGCCGGTCGTGCAGGCCACCCCTGAAAAGGCAGGCGAAAAATCAAAATACAGAGCCGACACGCAGGTACAGGGCGAGAGCATCGTCGCGGGGCTGGGCGTGATGATATACTACGCGGCGCTGCTGCTCGGCACTGCCGTGAGCGCAGCAATTCTGCGGCGGCATCTGATGGTGTGGAAGGTGTTTGCGCCGCGGTTCATGGCCGCAGTGGTTGAACTAATCGTCGTTGATGTGGGTGTTCTGATTGGTTTTGGTGTGGGCGTTCAGAGAGTGGGCGGGAGGGTCGCGAAAATGTTCCATGGCGTGGCAACTCAGTTGGCCTGAGCCTGAAAAATATCGACATCCATAGTTAGCCTGGAATGCGATTCCCGCGACAGATGCCGTTTCACGCAACAATGTTGAGTTGTTGTGGTTGTCTTTTGCACAGCTTTGTGGGAAGCCATCAAATAGCTTGAGGTTATTTATTTATTGACTCCACGACACGCATCTCTCACTCACTACCCCCATCATCTCTCATTCCCTTCTCCTAGACAAACCTGCTTAAGCCTTCTTTCTGCTCATGACCAACCTCGTAGATGATGCTCCTGCTGCACCCGGCAAAATAGCACTTCCGTTAGACCCATCTGACGCCGAACCCAGCGACCCCCAGCCCAACGACGGAGCTCATCTACGCAAATTTCACCGCCGGGTGTTATATGTCGTTGCCATCTTTTTCACATTGGGGCTAGTCGCTTTCTGGGAGCATCCTGCTGCCATCGGACGGCCTATTGATGAATTGGCGCTTGAAATGGTCGATATTGCGCACGATCCGCGGCTGGAGGTACATGTCAGTTTTTGTCGTTGCACCAATATTAACACGGAATTCCAGCCATACCAGACTCCAGACGAGGCGGAATATTGCGCAGAATGGACGGAAGGAGATGATGAGCATCTTGCATCCGCTTCCTTCGATCTACCTACCACCGCAGATCTGCTCTTCTTCCTTTCGCGAGGTCCCGTTGCCGGCCACATAAATGTTATCGAGAACCCCGCTTATTCTCAGGGCCCAATTGAAGTCAATGTCACGGCGCAATACCACAGCGCCAAAGACCTCGAGAGGACGAAAGTGTGTCGGATGGGGTCAGCCAGCGAACATGGGGTTCTCGTTTGGGTTCGTATTCCGTCTGAATCAATTTGATACGTTTTCCAAGTTGAATATTCGTCAGGCTGAACCGCGCCACCCGCATGGCGATCCTCGACGAGACATCCGCGTTAACATAACAATGGCAGTACCAGCCAATGAAGAGTATAAAGATCTGACTACGGATTTGGCGTTGTTTTCGCACACTCTTGGCGATTTCTTTCACCTGTGGTCCGCAACCTCGTTCGAGGCCGTTCGGTTGAAAACTTCCAATGCAGCTATTAACCATGGCGTATGTCATGTCGAATTGCTTTTCATACAATTGCTGAATGTTATCAGAGTCTAATAGCAATGTCAGCATTCATTCAAACCACCAACGCTAACGTCTCCGGCTTCTTTGGCGGATTGGACTACAATATTCAAACTAGCAACGCCCCCATTCTTGCCACTGCAATGATGTTCGGAGAGGGCCCCGGGACTGAATCGCGCGTGAATCTCAAGACATCGAATGGGTACGTCGTCTGCTCGCCCACTGGGCACTTTATTAACTCTCTCCAGCGCCATCACCACCAACATGGGAATCATCTCAGACTACCCTGACAACATTCTCCGGGCCTTCGTGCAGACCTCTGGCGCGGCGATTACCATCGGCAGTCCGCGTCAATTGGGGGCAGACAACGCCAGCTTCTTCCTCGACGCCTCAACGTCTGTCGGGCCCGCTGAGGTGCACCTTTACCCTGAATTCGAAGGAAGCTATGACCTCAGGACGTCGGTGATGCGCGCTCGCGTACAAGAAGATCAGGACGTTGGAGATCCCGCTCGCCAGGGCAGAAATCGAACCGTGACTCACACAAGCGAAGGTCAGCATGCACGGGGATTGATTTACTGGAGCACCGACGGAGAGCCTACCGAGCGGGTACAACGAGGGTCTGTGAAAGTTACGACGACAGTGTCTCCAGTTACGTTGTATTGCTGACCGCACGTTCACGGTTCAAATGTAATATTAAGGGTCAATAATTTTTTTTTTTCACAACTTCGCATGATCATTCTTGCCGGGCGGAATCCCATAAGGATTGAACCTCATGGCCTCCTTGTTTCCTCTGACGTCCTGCTCAATAGACGGGTATCCGGCGACTGTCATCGTGATATCCAGATCCTGGAAATACATCAACCTTTGCAGATAGAAAAATACATTGCCCACCGCAAGAAGAGACTTCATAACATGCCTGCATCCCGCCTCTCCCTCATGCGCCATGCCCCACACCCACAACCGACCGACCCCGACGACGTGTGCACCGAGGGCAATCGCCTTGAACACATCTGAGCCCGTCCGGATGCCAGAATCAAATATTATGGTCATTTCTGCAAGCCAATTGAACGAGAGAAGGAAGGTAATTCAGAAACGCACTGTCTCCGACTGCCTGTGCTATTTCAGGCAGGACGTCAAGGCTGCCGACCGCGCCATCGACCTGCCGCCCGGCGTGGTTCGTCACGACGATGCCTTCACATCCGACGTCAAGGGCCCGACGTGCGTCCGCAACACTCTGAATGCCCTTGAGAACAAAGGGACGGCCGCTTGAAATGCGTCTCCACTGTGGACATCATTGGCGGTGCGCAGTTGCATGATTACGCGCAACTAACCTCCTTGATGAGCCATGGGATCTTCTCCCATGTGTGCGCCTTGCCATGCCACACAGACGAATCGATCCACTTCCCCGAGTCGTCCGCGAGCTCATGGCCGTGCTTTCGCATGAAGACGGGGTCCGACTTTCCAAGCTCGTTTCCGACCTCAAGCTTGTTTCAGCCATTGCAGATAATAGTCTGCATGTCACTTACTGAATTTGCATAGTAGAAGCTAATTCAGGCAGTGAATACATGATAAAGAACGATAAGGAACTGGTCCTCACGCGTAATTGGCGATATTGATGTCGGTGGGACGCCATCCCAGCTGCCATGTATCCACTGTAAGCATTAACACATCGAATCCGCTCTTGAAGGCCCGCTCCATCAGGCTCAACGTCTAGCGTGATCAGGAAGAATTCAATATCGAGTTGTCCCCGCTCACTATTTCGTCGTCGTGTCCCATGTAAAGCTGGAAGAAACGCGGCGAGGACGACGGATTTTGCCTCTGTGGTCCAGTGTACGTGTATATAGAATTGCTCTCGTTCTTATTCTGTGCCGCCGCATCGTTGGCGGCTGCGACATCTTCGATGGATTGCGACGCGGCGGTTGACAGGCAGTACTTTGGTAAACTGAGCTGTGAAAAATCAATGTTGAGTGGAAATCTTACCGGAAGGCCCAGTTCGCCTGCGATCTTCGCTGGTACCAATTCGCCAGCTGGCGCATATAACTTGTTGATTCCAATTGGCGCAAATAAAATCGGTGCAGGAATACGGTGGCCAAAAATTGTTGCTGCAAATGATTAATGACTAGATCTAATAACTGGCTTGACTCACTTGTCAGATTCCTGCTCGTGGTGTCCACTAGCATGCGTGGAATGATGCGCCATCGGTAGAACGCCTCACGATTTGCGCGATCTGTCCATCCCAAACCGGCATTCGAGTTTGCATAAAAGTATCCCCTCTCGTTGAGCTTCTTCTTTGCCGACTCGGAGAGCTCCTCTGGGTGTACGGAAAAGCTGGGCACTGAACAAACTGTATGATCAAGACTGCGAATTAGGGACTAAAAGGAAACGTACATTGGCCAGTCGTTCCTCCTTGCTTAAAAATCTGGCGTTGATAGAGGGAATAGTGCGGTGAAGGGCTCTTGGGCTTGTCTGTAGGGTCCATGGTCGTTCCAGAGAAAGGGCGGATTTCCGAGAATCCCATGTCGTCATCCAGCATGTCATCGCATCATGAGACGGAATGGAGCGAGTATTGCACCTCTGTTGTTTGGAGTCTGAAGGTTTGTCAAGCACTCTGCAAAAATACCTGTCTTCCACGTTCCTCACGAGGTCTGTGCTGGCCTTTTTTTTTTTGGCTGATCTGCAAATTGCAACCATTGATTTAGTTTCCCACGGCTCAGTTTCCCACGGTTGCGTTCGGAAATCACATGTGCTTGACCTTGTTTTTTTGTTACCTTCTTCCCTTGTTCTGTTCTGTCTTTGTTCTACAACCTTCCTTGTCTTGAGTTTTTGTCCTTTGCAACCATCATCTCTATTGTCATCTTTTCCGTTATATACTGCGCTGCTGCGCAGATGGCCCCATATTTCATTCCCAAAAAGCAAACGTTTCGTACTGTTGAAGATAGACTCATATGGATGTCAACCTCGTTGGCCACAGAAACTTGAATGACTTCGAGGGATCAACCTCTCAAACCGCTGTACCGGGAGGCAGACAGGGTGGGCGCACCTATACAGAGGCAGAGGCATTGGCAGATGCGGCCGAGCTGGAATGCCTGCGTAACCTCACAGTACGCCATACCTCCTCACCCCTCCTTCTCATAGTGCTCATCCTGGAAAAGCCTTCTCCGGTACCCACCCAATTCGCCTATGATTCCTGTACATCAACGGAAGCGATGATACACGCCAAGAAAGTGCACAAGGTTGCTGTCCGGGACTTCGCGTATGATTCGAAAGATCGTCGCCACCGTGGTGCTACACCTCCACCACACGAGGATTCATTCCCTATCGAGACCTTATCCCCTGTTACTACTCCCCAAAAGGTAAAAATGGTAACTAGGAGTCAAAACCTCCCGGGTTGCGGAGCTCAAACTCTTGTGCGTTTCTGTCCTCATGTTTTCTTTTTCTATTTACAAAAAAGCGTTGTTGTAGACAAGAGTGTTGCGGGACCAAGCTGAGGTATATGTAGTTGAACACTGCCGTGCAAACCGAATATGAGATGCTTTTACCTGTTCCGAATCTCGTCCGAAAAGATGCTGGGAGCCCCCCAAAAAGAATGATGTTTTGCCCTTGAGATATTATGCAGGAAATTGAAGAACGCGACACCAAGCACAACACTGACAGTTATCTAGGATCTATACTTTTGGTTCAATCTTCAATTTTGAGTTTTGAGCCCCAGGTCGCCGTCCTGGTGTTGTGTAAGTTGACCTTTGAACCCGATTGAGACGAAATTCAACCAAAACGGCTAACAAGAACGAATGATTACAGAGATACAAATCTAGAGAAGTGGTGTGCATTTACATATTTTGTCTTCACTCAAGCACGTAACGGACGCAAATCATCATCTCCACCCAAAACGATCCTCACGATCATGCTCCCGCACACGAGCACGATACCCGCTGACGGACTTTGTCGACGTGTGGTTGGCATGAGACTTCGAGTATCGCGGCTCGACACTACCTGTGGGGAAAACTACGGCAGCCTGGTACTCCTGCGCCCAGGGCTCGAGCTCCTCAACCGCCTCTTGCACGGATACACCCGAGGCCGCAAAGTGGCGCGCGACCTCCACAGCGGTGATGCTAAACTGCGTTGCCCTGTACGGCTTGTATGACACCACAGGTACGACTGCGAGCGCGTTGCGGCGAAGCAGGTCCTGGTACATCCCAGGGGAGGCAAATAGCTGCGCTGCGCACGCCATGAACTCATTGCGCGCAGACGTGTCGCCCTTTTCGCCGATCACGGGACGCAGCCGCGCGACAGTGCGGCTCGCCTTGAGGTCTCCGATGTGTGGGCTGCCGTTGGATGCGCGTCTTACGCCGCGGGGCCATGAGCCGCGGTGCGTCGTCAGATACGCGTGCCAGACCTCGACTGGGTCTTCCATGCGCGGATTGTTCGCCTTGGGTGACAGAAGGGCCTGGTTAGGCAGGAGAAGCGGCGGGGGTGGTGGGGTTACGGATATAGACGATGAGCCGCTCGTCTCGGGGTTGCGCCAGTTATGGAGAATATACCGCTGCAGTTCGGTTTTTTCTTCTCGGGGCGTCTGGTGCGCTTCCGCACAGAGCATCTTGACCTTGGCAAGACAGTCGTCATTTCCGGGCTGATGAGCCCTGTTCATGAGATACTGCAGCTGACGGAGAGTTTTGGGCGCCCGGCCCTGTTGAATGGAAGGAAAAGCTGGCGAGGTGGGCAAGTCAAGTGTGCCGGATGAAGCAATCACTTCGACAGTGGGACGGGGAGGTAATGTGCCTTTCGGTACGAGCGCCTCAACGGGCGAGATTCCGCCAGAGGAAACCTCTGGCTTTGAGGAAGAATATGTCGAAGGAATAGGAGGGAGATGAGCAGGAGAGTCTTCAGACTCGGGAGAGTCGAGCAGCATGCTCTCGACTTCGAGACCATCACGGTCCACTTTCTCTTTGGTAAGAGATTCGAGGCGCTTTCGGAAAGCCTCGCATTCCGCCTGCGCGATACGAAGCTGGTTTTGTACAAAGGATAGATGCTGGCTGGTCTCGGCTCTTACACGTACTGCGTCATCCCTGGAGCGCTCCAGGTTTCGAAAATGGTCCTGATCGTCGGCTCGCTGGCGGCGACGACCCTCGGAAACTCCGTCAAAAAAGTACGAGTCGAGTTGGTGTTCTTGATCCTTGAAGGCGCGTTCGAGGGAAGAGCTGTGAGCGGTCCTTTCATCGGCAATGTGGGACATGTAAGGACGGCAGATGCTGCATCCAGAAGGGTGGATTATGCCATAGGTTGGATCGCATTCCCAAGGCGGAAGTTCGTCCCGCTCAGAGGCTCCGCGGAACCGCTTTCGCGACGAGGCGTCCGAGTCCATAACTGAGTATGCTGTGGGTAAAGATGCGACGAAAGATGGAGAGTACTGGGAGGAATCGCGCGAGGACGCGGAGCTGGGAGAACTCCGGGGTTGCGATACGGGCGATATCTGAGGGTCGCAATGTGCGGAGGCGTATGAGGAAGACGAATAGGTTCGCGGGCTTGGACTATAAAGATGGTGGTGCATTCTATCGGCGCGACATGAAAGAACGTAACAGAAGCAGGGTGAGCCTCAAGTTGGTGCTTGTTTGTTCGAACCCCCAATTTGGTAATCAAGGTTGATTGCGTCGTTGTACTATTAAATTCATGTGCTGTGGTGTGTGTACACACTGTCAGCCTTACCGTTAGTACTACCGTACACAAGGTCGCACGTGTCGTTCCCGGTTTGAACAGACTTTGTGTTTCTGGAGGGAAGAAAACGGCGTGATTGTAAATCTAGGTATAAACGCCTCGACAAAATTAAGATTCGGCATGCAGCGTCTTTTCCTGCTCGAACTTGTGTGCTTCCGAGGGCTCCATCACATTTATGCCCATCTCTTCCGCTATATTTGGATTGCGTTGGGGAAGAACGAGATGCACAAAAAAATGACAGCTTACCGGCGATCTGCTTTATGGGTCCAGTGAACCACTTGCGCGCGCTGATTAGCCAGAAGCCGACGCTGTATAAGATGACAATCCCGACGGCCACCTGAATGTAATGTGGTTAGAAAGGGTTCACTTCCTGGACGAGGGGAATAGGCACAATCGAGTAGTTGAAGGTTTGCGAGTCCACGGGCTAAAAAAAAAGATCAATTACGCACGCTCAATGTTGAATGCCGAACAACACACATTAACTTGGGGCAAGATGAACGCGATGGCGATGAATCCAATCCACAGGACCGCAATCACGGCCACAGGGTACGAGAAGGCGCCGAGGTGGAACGGTCCCCGGACGAACTGATCGCGGTAGATGACGCGCAGCGCGATAGGAATGGCCTGGAGAATATAAGCGTTTTTTGAGAAAATTTGCGAATATGTACACACATAAGAGATATAGAGGCCGATGGTCGCGATAGAGGTGGCGGCGGCGAACGCGACCGTGCTGCCCAAACTGGGTAGCGCAAGACAGAAGCTCAGGAAGCACGCGAGCCAAACTGCTCTTCCGGTTGGTACTTCAATGACGGCACTGGAAAGAATGTACCTGTGCGAATGGGAGATTTCCACGACGCGCTGACGTAGTTGAAGAACTTGTGTCCGGGGATTCCGCCGTCGCGTGCAAAAGCGAACATCTGGGTTAATTTTGCATTGGATATTTTCTCAACCAGCGCATACATAGCGGCTTACCATGCGCGAGTTGCTCGTGATCGAGAACGTTCCGCAGAAGAACATGGCGCCGATGACAATAACCTGCGTTTGCCTCCGGTCAGCCTGGCAATTTGAAAAGCAAATGAATCCCACCATGAGCACGATTGCGCCTTTCTCGCCGACTGTGTCCAAGAAAATCTGGGCCACGGGTTGGCCAGTTTCGCTGGCCAGTGTCGCATCCAAATCCTGGATTGAGAATAACAAACCGAGAATGAGGAACCAGCCGAGGACGGCGGAAACCCCGATGGCCATCACGATACCGATACTGCCGGACATGGCAGCGTTTTTAGTCTCCTCGGTCATCTGCAGGTTCGATCTAGTTAGAAGTGTGAATAACCTATGGGATGAGAGTACAGACGTGGGCACTAGCATCAAAACCTTGCGAGCGTTAGGATAATACAAAGAGAGAGAGAGAGATATCGAGCTTACCAGTGAGGGTGTACTAAACAATATTTGTCAGAGACAAAATAGAACCAAGGTTCAACAATTCTACCTGTGCCATCAAAATACCGATAACAACCACGTATGGGTGGCTGGCGCGATCGCCCCAACCGCCCGTGCCGTCCAAGAAGGTCTTGAACACGAAGGAGCCCGATTGATGTGTCGGCGCTTTGGCAAGGATGGCGACCACCAACGAAAATGTCCCTTGCAACGAGCGTGAAATTTTCAGCTGGCGCTATCTCATCTGACTCACCAATCGCATGCCACCAGACGGAAATGTTGTTGAGATAATGGAGGAGGTGGACGCCGAAAGTGTTGATGGTACCTGCGCAGAGCACACACCCGGTTAATTAAGGGAAGAAATTCACATGGATTCAAGCCTGCCTTGCGCGATAAGTACGGCAGCGTATATCCCTTGAGTTGGGGGTGAGTGAGTGTCGTGGATTTTCAAGAAAACAAAGCGCATACCGATAGTTGTATTAGGAGTGGGGACAAAGTCTGTCCCCAGGGTGCATGCTGTGGATATAAAAGTTGCACAACCAAAGCTTGAAAACTATGAAGAACTATCCATCTCAAGCAAGACTTCCAAAATCGTACCTGATACCCGTCGTAACTGCGACTTGACCTAAAAAAAAATAAAGATCATGAGGGTTGATGTAGGGGAAGTAAGTGTTTCCTTCGCCTACCCAGAAGGTTGAACCACCCTAAACTCAATCGTGAGGAGAGCATAGTGAAATGAGTGTTTTGCTTTCTCTACCTGTTATCCAAGATGCTAAAGGCGCGTTTTGTTTTCTGGAGAGCATGGCTGCCCAGAAGTAGGGGCCTCCGGATGTAGGGTGGGCGCTTGAGTACGGTTGTTTGATATGACTGGATGCTAATGAAGAGATTTCACAGACCTGCAGACCTCTGGAGAAGAGGATTTGCAAATGAATACACATGAACGTCACCAATGCTCACCAGCCATAGCGAGCCCCACCAGAAGCGTGAACACGGCTTTTTGCCAATCAAAGATTGTTCAGTGGAAGTGGGTTGCAAGGCTGATTTCACGCACAAACGACCACCCAACCCCAAACCATCACTGCCGGACCTGATATAGAAGGTTATACGGGATTTGCACCGAACCTGACAGGAAGACCCACCGCCGGTATTCTGCGCGGTCAAAGGCCTCAGTGTTGCGAAAGGAGTCAAAACAACAGCGTACCAGGCCAAACAAGAACAGCGAAGGAATCCCAGTGATGACAGAAATGATTGAGAAGGACACCTGGACGGAATTATTTCACGGCTCGCCGTTCACGGTCTGGACACGTACTCCGAAATTCTACAACGCATCCCGATAGTTAGATACACGTCCACAGACAGAAAAACACGTCGACGCACCTGCATAAGACCCAATTCCCGACTGTCGTGCGACCATAACTTAGCACAGACCACAGAGATAACGAAAGACATACTTCAGTTCTTGCTTGTATCCCATACGGGCCAGCTCGACTTCATCGGCAACCATAGCATCTCCCTTGGATTCCTTGTGCACCGAGTCCGACATGATGAGAGTCAAGAGCAGCAAAAGACGTGGATTCGAATTCTTGACAGCGCGAACATCTAAATGCAGCCTGAATTTCCCGCCAAGAAGGCGGGCCTATCGCCTTGATAGATGGCCGCAAGAGCCGTTATCACACGCACTTTATTGGCCTGCCGGGGACAAGGGTACAAAAGAAGGTGATCCGAACAATTACCCGTCGGTCGGCGGAGCGCTGGCACATGGGATGCCGGCAATCCACACCCAACGCTCCCGGACGCTATCTATACCCGCCGGTGCGTCACGGTCGCAGGAGGTCGAAAGCGGCAGGGCGCAACCTCAAAGAAAGTTGCTGAAGGAGACGAAGCATTTTTTTTGTCGTGCTGAATAAGGATCCGATCGTGTTTCGATTGAACGATCACAACAAAACACTCAACGCCCGACGCCCGTAAAGAAAATTGTTTTGTGAGGATTGTGCAACCAAAGCAGTTGTTCATCCTGGCCGTCGAAAACCTCGATTTAGGGGGATCAAAGTAAGTACATGGACGCATATATCGTGAGCGATCAAACTCGATGGATCGCCCAGACACTTTGTTGAGAGCAGAACATTGTTACATGATCGATACTTCATCCTGTGCAGCTCCCGATTAAAAGCGTCGCCAGGCAAACATATCCTTCTGTGCAGGTGCGGATCTTCAACTAACGTACTCAAGCGCGCTGACACCGTTTAAAAGGCGTATACGACGAGCTTATCTACCTACAAAATAAACATACATCAGTAAAACACACCGTACATTGAACCGACGCACGAGATCATTAACGCCGATAATCCGCTCCTGATCAATCATAAACAGGACGTACGCTGTTTGCGGCTCCAGCTCGCGGGCGATGTGCCGGTAAGGGAGGGCGGTCACCACGTCGTCTTTAAACGCAGTGTCCGATGAGAGGATGGTGGTTGGTTCCATACAAAGCCTCGTCGTGTACATGGGCAACGAAGAGAGCTTTGCACGGGGCCCCGGCTCGGATTCGTTGGCAAAGCCAGGCCGGGACGGAGTGATACCAAAGTCCAGTACCTCGACATAGTTCCGGTGGGCAGGATCCACGGAACACACGACACGCTCGCCGTGGACATACCTCAGCCAGGGAGAATGACGCATAGACAGCATGCGCGCATACTGTGGGCCCCAACTCTCCCAAGGCACCACCTCCGGCGCGCCCTCCTTCGCGAGGTACGTCGCCAGATACCGGTGATGCACGTACAGCGAGTAAAACTCTGGCCCGTCGTATGTCAGTGAGATGACGCACACACGCGCGTCGTTGGACTTGGAGAAAGGCGTGCCAGTGAGCGGGCGCATGCAGAACGGGCCGCTGTGCGCCATGATGCGCGAAAGCAAGCGTCCAGGGTGCAGATGCGGGAGCTGGAGTGTCCCGACGTGGACTGGGCCGTTCGGCTGAATGCCGTCGAATCTGTATATGTGAATCTCCCCGATACCTTGCGGGCTGCCGGGCGAGTACGTTGAGTCATTGACGCATCCCAAGATATACGCTCGCGGGGAAAGGAGGGCAAAGTCCGACACAGAGATCGGAAACTGGGGTCCTGTGAGATCCTGTTGGAATTGTATGTATAATGTGACTGATAATGAACTTTGAACCTTACCACAATCCGGACCCCCGTGCGCCAGTTGAAAATTACTAGTCGCAAGGCTCCTTCGGCTCGCTGTGACGTACGAAAAAGAAGGCCGACGACGTCATCTGCGACCTGGAGAAATATCCGGCGAAAGCTATTGTCACGAAGGTCGAAGGACAACCTCGGCGCAACAGCGAGCGGATGAGGCGCAAGAGAAGACATCGCACGACATTCGAAATGCCCGACCTCGTCGTTCGGCTCTTTATGCAAAAACACGACGAGATCCTGTGTGGGATCCATCGCAAAATCGAGTGATTCCACCCCGATATTTTGGGTGGTCAATATTTCCTCGGGACACTGAGCGGTCGGGAGCCGAATTGTAGTGAAGTCAGACTCAGGCCACGTATTCTGCTGCGCGAATACACCGCCCACAAGCTCGTATGCGCGGGGAAGTTCGTCAATCTGGACGACCGTCCGCGATGTCCAATCAAGACTGCGCCAGGCACGTCGCCATCTACGCAATCCTTCCAAATTTTCCAGGGGGGATGATCCCCTCAAATCACCGGGAATCATCCCTTCCGCCCATAATTCGATGAGGTATTGAAGTTCGGTGCAGCTCTCGACCGAGTCGCGCCACACACGACATACCTTTCCATGCGTTAATTGATGAGACAAAAACAGGTGCCAACGAGGCGTACCGCGCAGCACCGAAGAATTGTTTTTCCATCCAGAAAGTTTAAAATTCCGATGAGAATCTCCAGAGGAAGATCGGCGATCCGCCATAAGGCGGGAGGTGATTCCATTATGTATGATTTGCAGGCGATCGATCGGAATAAAAGTTGACCCAAAGTGCCAAGGAACGCAACTTGCGCCGGTCCCTGTCGGATGGATTCCGATGATTGAGATGTGATCGCAAGGCTCAGTACATAAAGCTCGAGCTTGACAGATGAAGCCAGTCGCAAGCCAGCGAAGTGCGGTGACGCCACTTCAGCGGAGTTTGAAATTCCCTCGGGAAGTCGGCCCTTTCCTCCGACTGTCACCAAAACAAGATTTCCTTTAGAACCCAAATTTAATGCTGGAAATGCGCTTGGTTGTGGCTGAAAATCAGAAAACGAAGGAGCTGAATCCGATCGGATGAGATAGCCAAGTATCCGCGAGCTCCGCACCCACAAAAAGTAATAGAAAAGAGGCAATAAGTGATCTCTAATAATTCCAAGCTCAAGAATGCCTGAATATCCAAGAGGTTCAGTGTCTGATATTCAATTTGAAATAAGGAAAGTGGTCGAACCAGATCACCGAGGCAACAGGCCGCACCATCTCAGAACGTATACACCGTCATTTGATTTTCCTGCACACGAATCTGAATCAGTGCGCAACTTGGTATCTGTCAACTCCAAACCTCGTCGTTCACCCCAATGACTCGATCTTCATCGATCAAGAACACAGCGTGCTTCTCATCCACAGGTCGAATGGTGTGCCGATAAGGCAAGGATGTGATGACAGCGTATCCGAAAGGGCTGTCTTCGAAGATCGTGCTCGGCTCGTCATGCCATTCTGACGTGAATTGCGATGTTGGCACATCCACTTGTCCGGGGGGCCTGCCGAAATTTAGCACTTGGAGGGAGGCCGGGGAGAAAAAATCATAAGGTAGCACCACACGCTCCCCGTGGATGTATCTAGTCACTGTGAAAACCAATCTGGCGTTTCTACGAGATCGCAAACCTTAGCCATCGATAACCTAGTCCAGGCAATACTCGTGTGTGCCGGGGGCCCCAGTCTTCCCATGCAACAACGACGAACACGCCCGCATTCGACACATACGTGTGCAGATGGCGCTGATGGACAAACAGGGAGTAGTTCCAGCCGCTGTATTCCAACGCGATCGCCCACAATCGGCTTTCATTCGACTTTGAAAATGGCTTTCCGGATGCGGGCCGTGCACAGAACGGGCCGGAGATTGTAGTGACATGTTCTAGCTCTGCGAGGCCATACAAGTCCGGGAAGCGCAGGGAAGCCCTGTGGGTGGGCGACTTTGCACTGCCTGCCTCAAAGCCCCAGATCTCGATCGCTCCGGCGCCGTTGCGGTGACTGAGTATGTATGCTCTGGGCGAGAGCAAACTGAAGCTGGATGGACGGGATGAGAGCTGTGTACCGTCGATGTCCTGTAGGTTCGTTGAGAATATGCCAAAGCTCAGGTGCAGTGAGGTAAAAGTACCACCACAATCCTTCCTTCTCGCCAGTTGAGTACGAAAATCCGGGACGACGAGGCGAAAAATAGGCTGATGATATCATCCGCAAGATCAACGGAGAGGAAAGAGGTGTGCATGAGAGTGCCGACTGAACAAGAAAGCACCGACATGGCAGCAAGGACGACAGGGCACGACAGTCGACATGGATAGAGGCGGTGGGCCTGTTGTCGTACACAAATGCTACAAGATCTTGAGTGGGATCAATTACAAAATCGCGGGGTTGAATCCCCAAATTAGCATTCGCGGTCGATTTGGAGCTATTATCCCGACAGAGGGCAGCCGGAGAGTCGTGAACGATCCCGATCTGAGCTGCGCAAAAACACCATCCACAAGCTCGTATGCGTGAGAGGAGGGCTCAATCGGAAACACAGTGCGCGATGTCCAGTTCAAAGCTAGCCATGCACATTGGTGCCGGTGAAGAGCTTCCAGTCCCTCCATTGATGGCGCTACCGGAATCGCCGGAAAGCATACCGTCTGCCCAGAGTTCAATTGAGTATTGAAGTTGAGCGGAGCTATCGATGGCTTCCTTCCATTGCCGACAGACCTGCGAAGTTCGTGTTGAATCTTCCGGCAATGTGCAACACAGTGATATACCCACTAAAGGACCTGAATTAATGACGGTCCTCCCATCGACCAAAGCCAGTATTTGAAAGATGATTTCTTGCGGTAGATCACTCAGGCTGAGTTTAAACATACCCAGTTGAGCCCCGAGTACAAGGTCGGGAATTCACTGAGCTTTGAGTTTTTGTTTGGTTTTTGTTACGCTTTAACCCTAAGAGAGGTTTCGGGGATCTAGCCTTGTGGACTGAGTTAATCTTAAATCCATGAAATAGGAATGTGATTCGGAATCACGTACAGATCTAGAGCTCATTGAGCAGCATTCGGTACAATGATGTGGTAAAGAAGAGAGAGGCGAAGTTGGTTCTGTTTGGCATCACCTTCCAGAAGCTGCACAGCCTCCCGCCAAAGGGTTTGCTTAGCAGCTTTTTGGCAGTTTTTGCCAATCCCTGCTTTGCAAGAGCGACTGTGGACCAAGAGTCCTACCCGGACTTCTACGCTGAAGATGGCGAATGTGTCGCGATGCTGTGCGCCGCTTCAAATCTTGTCAAATGCACCTTCGAGGCAATCAACTTCCAGGCGGCGGTCCCCCACAATTTATCGATGTCTCCCATCCGAGTCTACGACATCTGCATTTTACATCACAGTCCAGTGTTGAAATGATGCGATTTTCACACTGCCTGCGTTGGAAAGTCTATGGATCCGAATTCCGTATCATCAACATTGGCCAATGCGAATTCCTCGACTTTTTATCTCAGTCGTCGCCACCACAAAAGACAAAGGGTTTTAGAATGGGTGAGAGAGGTACCCGTTCAATTCTTCAAAGTTCAAGCACAGTTGGTTACAGCTCTTTGCGGTACTTAGGGCACGGCCGTTTTTTTTTTTTTCCAAATTGGGCCAGTTTTGGTCCCCTGGGACTAGAACAGCCGCCCTGGGCTGGATTCTTACCGGTTTGCCTCGAAGATAGGCGCAATCGACGCGGATTCACGAGGCCCAAAGAAATGCCCCTTGGGAGTTTCGATATGACGACCACGGTGCGTTCATAGTACAGGTTTGCCGAGTTTTGAGAGTGTTTTTGCGTATTTCGCCACTAGAACACTTGCCCTGTGGCCAATTCCTGTGCTTTGCCTTGAAAATATGTGCAGTGTGCTCTCGTTGCTAATGCTCAGAGGAATGCCACCGGGGCCCAACCGAATGGACAATGTAGTGAGTTTATACCCGGGGGTTTGGTGTGTTTGATCTGCTGATGTGATGGTCAGAACTAGAACATGCATTGCAGGCTCAAACCGGCGTAGACTCGAGCCAGTTCCAAAGGGTAGTTGATGACGGTCAATCACTACACCGTAGGGACTGGAACATAATCACCGGCGGCTTGGTGATGCGGAGATTGCCGAGCCGAATTAAATGACTTAGCCAAAATTTCGTGGTGGTACCAAAAAAAGTTGTCCTTTTTCGCAAATCTGAGTAGACCATTCCATAGCGATAATTTTTCTAAGACTCGTGATGTTCTTGGTTTTGGAAGATAGGCTGAATGCAATTTCCTACGGCGAATTTACTGTCAACATCATCAAGCTGAGCAAGACACGTGCTTTTGTCGTGGCCTTGGCGGTTCTTAGCAGTCGTGAAATAAATGCATACTGCACCAGCATCTGGAGGAATAAAAAATCTAAGAACATCACCATTCTTGAAATTCAGCTCGCTACAGAATGGCCTACTCAAGTATGAGCAACGAACAACTTGATCCTGGCCCTCACCGAAGTTTTGGCTAAGTCATTTAATTCAGCTCGGCAATCTCCGTGTCACCAAGCCGCCGGCGATTATGTTCCAGTCGTTATTCAGCTGTCTTATTGATCCAGTATCATCAATATTGAATAACGACTGGTTCGAGTCTAAAACCGGTGCCGTTTGCCACGAAAAATGGTGCAATCAATCAGCGCGTAGATTACACAGGGCATAGTGACCCCCAAACATCTATATAGGGCATGAATGCATTCTGTAGAGAGCAAATTTAATAAAATGTATGGTGACAGAAAATCCAGTTGTTGTACCAGTTCCTGTAGGCAGAGGTCTCCTTCCTTCACCGAGCAATCCTTCTCGCCTTTGTGGAACATGGCTGTGTACAAAACCTGCCCTAAGCCGGCCCGTGGCGCGTCCCTCAATGCCCCCCGAAATTGCGACGATGTGCACGTGACACCTTTCGAAAATGCCGTGTTTTTGGGGCACGCTGTGGGACACGACAGGGGCCCTTTTTCGGAGATTTTGGTATCAGACCATCTTCTACAGATTAGAGAAGGAGTGCTCGTCGAGGAACAGAGGCCTAGGTGCACAGCAATTGGAAGAACATGTGTATTTCGACAGGACCATGTATTTGATTCAAACCACTGTCTACAGAACTCATATATATCCTACATAGAAATTACAAAGATGGTGTGCCCTGGAGAAAGAATGCGCAAGTTGATTGCGACAACTTTCGAGGCAAACGGCGCCAGTTTGAGCTTGCAATGCATGTTCTAGTTCTGACCATCACATCAGCAGATCAAACACACCAAACCCCCGGGTATAAACTCACTACATTGTCCATTCGGTTGGGCCCCGGTGGCATTCCTCTGGGCATTAGCAACGGCAGCACACTGCACGTATTTTCAAGGCGAACGGACAAGAATTGGCCACAGGGCAGGTGTTCTAGTGGCGAAATACGCAAAAACACTCACAAAACTCAGCAAACCTGTACTATGAATGCACCGTGGTCGTCATATCGAAACTCCCAAGGGGCATTTCTTTGGGCCTCGTGAATCCGCGTCGATTGCGCCTATTCTCGAGGCAAACCGGTAAGAATCCAGCCCAGGGCGGCTGTTCTAGTCCCAGGGGACCAAAACTGGCCCAATTTGGAAAAAAAAAACGGCCGCGCCCTAAGTACCGCAAAGAGCTGTAACATGTTACATTGTAAAAGTCCTCTCAGGACCTTCAGGATTATGTGTTACAGTTCTACCAAGCCCCTCCAATTTTTTCAAGGCACAGAATTAACCATTGCAAGCCATTCCCCTCGGAGCTCTCCCATAGCTCTGGTTCTGATATGGGACTCGGACTGAGAAAACAGAACAACTTATAAGGTGCATCCAGCTCAGCACTCCTGAGTTGATAACTGTGTCTGCTCCGAGAAAACAAAGGAGTGAAAAATCCTGGTTAGCTGGAGTTTGGCATCCAGGTTCAGACATCAAAAAAAAAAGTGACCAGGCTTCCACCAATGACTCAGATTTCCAACAAATCCCAAACTGAGGAATATTCACCATCAGCAATGCTGCAACACTACCCAAGCCCTATATGCAGCATCTAGAGTTTCATCCATGTTGAACTGAGGGGAAAGTGTAAATCATTCAAGAGCAAAGGGTATGTCCCCAGGGCCAGACAAGAGGAGCATAATCAACTAGAGTCATCTCTGGATCTTGAAATATTTGCATGACTCCCCCAAAAAAGCTCCTGCAGTCTATAACTATTAAATGCAATGCATTCATGATCATTGATAGGGATTAAAATATTAAATACTTTCCTAGAATTATTATAAATGGACATCAATGGAGGTCAAAGGTAGCCAAAGATTCAAGTTGTGTACTTATGATTACAGACATTGAGGACAAGGTTGAGAATTTTGAGGTTCAACATCAGTAGTATACAACCTGAAGTCATAAAGTATTGAAGTAGTGTCAGGAAAGTGGTCATAAAATGAATACCATTGTATGTCTCTTAACTATTTGAGCAGCTACAAGCTACATGATGTAAACTCTGGTTACCAAATGTCAAATAAATGGGGTGGGGCATCCGTCAATCAAGAACCGTTGATGCGCATACGGCGCGTCTGAGAGCGCGAGCTGGATATAAAAATACCAGACTCAACACTACACCAATGACGACCGTGATACTATGTGTGTGCGAGTGGGTCAAACCATGTTCAGTGCCCGACTGGGTGTGAAAGGCGGCGGCGAAGGCGGGAATATGGTGAGGATACGTGACGTTGGCGAGACGGTGAGCGGCGGAAGGGACGACGAGGAGATATAGAAATACGAGAGATACGATGTGGACGACGAGGGACGCGACGAGGACCGACATGAGCAACGACGAAGGCTCAATGCAACGGCATACGGAAATCTGATGGGCAACGGGGATACAATTCGATTGTTGTGAATAGGTACAAAAGGTGGAGTATATATACTAAAAATCGGGTCAGGAGAAATGTCTAGAATCATCTTGAGGCTGTACGACATGCAAGCGTATCGGACGTGAACACGACCCGGGACAAGAAAGCTGTACAAAAGAGCTAACTTGATATGGGCCTGAAATGTACACGAGGATGTCGGAGGGCAAGAGATGGGGAAATGGTTCAATAAGCGACGCGGGAATCGGAGTGGATCCACGGAAAACGCGTGAATTGAGCGTGTTGCGGAAGGTTCTGGAAGTAGGCGCGTGTGGTCGTGTTTGGTGCGGAACTGATCGGACCGGATCGGCGGATTCAAGGAGCAAAGCTCATCATCTCCTCCCAACTGGAAATGTGACCGTCCTCGGTCACTGGCAACGACGGCGACAATACGAACGCGAACGCGATGGTGGACTCGACTCGATAGCGGCAGGAAGGGCGGGAAAAGGCGGGTAGAAAAGCGGTGGCAAAAATAGAAAGGGACCCAAAGTGCGTCGCAGTGAGGTCCTCCCAACTGTGATATTGACTCGTCGGATGGTCGCAGCGCGTTGGGATCGATCTAAGCATGCAAGAAGTCGGGAAATGTGCTCAAAAACGGAAGGGAAAGGTGGGAAACGCGTCGGGACTGATCTGGGGCTCGGGACACAAAATCCATCGCAAAATCTTGAGCGCAAATCTTGGGAGCTAGGATCGAGAAATCGCGGTGACTCGGGACGTCAAACGACTCGTTTCTGTGGCTGAACGGCGCGGAACGAACGCGGAATCGCGGACAAATTCGACACGGCAGCAAACGACTCGGGGATTGTCTGGATACTCGCGGAAGCGGAACGACTCGGGATCGCGGAAGCGTACGAGTCGGTACGACGGGCGAAGTGAATGCGAGTGGGTAACGCTGCACTGGGGCGAAATAACGCGGTCGGAACGCTGCTGGGACTTGTACGGATGCGGGGGTACAGGATTCGGGGCAAATCCGCGCTCAAATGGCTCGGGACGAGGCTCGGACGTTTTCGAACTCGGAGAGGCAAGTGCGCAACAGCTGCGTCTCGGCGTACGGCGCGGGAACTGGAGGCGACGGCTGCGAAACGGCACTGGGAACGACTGGGGACGCTGAAAATCGAATCGGCATGGGGGACTGCTGCTCAGAACGAAGCTGCACCGGAACGAAGGCCTCGCGAGCGGGATGTGGAGACGAAGTCGCGTTTGGGGACGGTATCGAGTGCGATAGGCAGGTCGTGAGCGACGAAGCGGCACGGGGAGCGAATGGCGCGGAGGTACGCGTACTCTGAACTCGGGAACGAAGCGCTAACAGCTCGGATTCGAGGGTAGCGAGGCGGTTCTGCTCAAACGATGTGCGCACGGGGACGGGACCCGATGTAACGAATGCGGCCGGAGGAACTGGTTCGGTCGCAGCGTGGTATGAGCGAGCGGAAGGCGCGATGTCGCGCGAATGCGGAGCGTGGCGGACGTCAGGGGACTGCGCTCGGGGGACTGGCGGGATGGGAACGGGGAGCGGGGCGCGTACGGCGTCGGAGGGCTGCGGGGACGATGGGGTATGTCCTGAATTTTCGCTATACCAAAAACTAATCCGAGCGCGGAGATTGGGACCTGCGACGCGATGCGGAACGAAAAGCCCGGAAGGCAACACGACCTTGCCCTCGGCATTGCGCTTGCAAACACCGGCGTGAATATCTGCAGTGACGAGCGGGCAACGAGCAATGAAGTGCGCGGGATTGCTGCAATACGAGCACGCGGATGGACGAGGCGGCGAAGAACGCGAGACGAAACGTGGAGTGGGAGAACGGGATCGCACGGGCTGCGAGTCGAGATGCGAAGCGACGGGGGACAGCTGCTGCGACTCAGCCTGCGACGAAACGAGGTGTGTGAGCTGCTTTACGGCGTCGACAAGCGCGGCGATGGACGGATCGTTCGATGCGGGCGTCGAAACAGGAATTTCGGTGGAATGAACCGCGGGTGCCGGCAATTGCTGGGACGAGGTCGAGGACGCGAACCAAGACGGGTCGATGAGCACGAAGTCAACGGCTTCGCGGAGGTCGTTTAGCGGGTACGGGTCAAGCGGATGTACGTCGGGGAATTTAATGAATGAACGACTCTGCTCGTGTGCAGAAATGCGACCGTGAGCGTGTAAGAACGATGAGATGAGGTAGAACCTGCGATAAAATTCGTGGAATCGGGAGCGCGATAGCGACGAGACATGGGACAGCTCGGTAACGAGAGCTTCGAGGTCGGTGAGCGAATATCGGCGGTCGGGATCGGCTTCGGGATACAGATGAAATATCGCGGCGGTAAACTGCTCGAAGGACGCGGAGGGATCAGCGAACTCGGGGACGATTTCCCAAAGTTCCTGGTCATCGATGGCGAGGAAGCGAGTCGCGTGGAATTTCTTGTCCATATCGGCGGTGATGCGCGAGCGTGAAAACAAGACGTCAAGGTCGGCAAAATATCGGCAGAGATCGCGGGGACGCTGGGAATCGAATACGGGCGCGATGGGATCGTGTCGAGCGGGCATCTCGGGAGCGGGAGGCTGTGACGTCGGAGTCGGGAAGTTGGTCATGGCATGTAAATCAGGGGACGGGGGCGATGAGACATGGGATGCAGAAGAGGCGAGCGACGGCGTAGGCGATGGCGATGGAAAAATGGGTGAAGGAGAAGAAATGTCGGGGGACGAGGGAGGTGTGAAGGGGCGAGACGAGCCTGAATCAATGGAAATTGAGACCCCTCGCGGTGGGCTCCAGAATGATGCGCATACGGCGCGTCTGAGAGCGCGAGCTGGATATAAAAATACCAGACTCAACACTACACCAATGACGACCGTGATACTATGTGTGTGCGAGTGGGTCAAACCATGTTCAGTGCCCGACTGGGTGTGAAAGGCGGCGGCGAAGGCGGGAATATGGTGAGGATACGTGACGTTGGCGAGACGGTGAGCGGCGGAAGGGACGACGAGGAGATATAGAAATACGAGAGATACGATGTGGACGACGAGGGACGCGACGAGGACCGACATGAGCAACGACGAAGGCTCAATGCAACGGCATACGGAAATCTGATGGGCAACGGGGATACAATTCGATTGTTGTGAATAGGTACAAAAGGTGGAGTATATATACTAAAAATCGGGTCAGGAGAAATGTCTAGAATCATCTTGAGGCTGTACGACATGCAAGCGTATCGGACGTGAACACGACCCGGGACAAGAAAGCTGTACAAAAGAGCTAACTTGATATGGGCCTGAAATGTACACGAGGATGTCGGAGGGCAAGAGATGGGGAAATGGTTCAATAAGCGACGCGGGAATCGGAGTGGATCCACGGAAAACGCGTGAATTGAGCGTGTTGCGGAAGGTTCTGGAAGTAGGCGCGTGTGGTCGTGTTTGGTGCGGAACTGATCGGACCGGATCGGCGGATTCAAGGAGCAAAGCTCATCACCGTGCTGTATGCACCTGTTTGTTCTCTGCCAACGGCCGAAAATAGGTGGTTTTCAGATCGTTTCATGTGCCCCGGTCCACAGTCCACAGCTCGGCACAAAATCAAAAGAGAAAATATGTTTGCAGGATTGAATGGAGTCTGAATCCAATTTATTACAACTTTCTGTCTGCAGATGCCTGCAGTATAAGTCCACCAAGCACAGCTCAAAAGCACCCTCTTTGCTCTCTATGGTGAGGCCCAGAATACGTCCCAGAATTTCTGGTAAAATCAGGGGCAAAAGTAAGCATGTCTACCTGTGAGTGGACAAAAGGCCAGAATTTTTGTGATGTTGCACATCAAGACGTTTGCGCAGAAAGTTGGCATGGTTTAATCAGGAAAGATGCGGGCACGTGATACATCAATTGAGAGACAGCCTGGAAAGTTCCTTGATAAGATATACATGCACCGGCAACTTTGAGAGGGAAAGTTTGAGGCATGTCCAAAAGGATCATTTTGTTCGGAGGGATTGCCGTATGATTCCGGCAGCAAATCAATCACATCTTGCTGGAAAATGGTAGTCTCCCTAGTCAGACCATAAATAGAGTTTTTTTTTTTTTTTGGAGTGGTGGAAAAAAAACTGTTTATGGTCTGATTTTGTATGCGCATCAGACACCGTAGGTCGACCTTCGCAACCTCGAATTCCGAAAGAGGAAGGAGCTTCCTGATGTGGATGCGGCCACGTGAGACATCACTTCAGCCTAACGCGTCCAGGACTCCAGGCCATTCTCTCGTCGCGCTTTTCCGACGCATTGTCAGATGGATCCAGTCAAAAACTCAAGTCAATGCGTCGTTCCGTTCACCCCTCGTAACCACACTGGCCCCGCATCCCCTTCCACGTTCACCTTTACCGCGTACAGCCCCGGAGGTCCTCTATTCGCAAACACGACTCCATCCACACCTGCTGTGCCTACATCCTCCACAAGTCGATTAGGGACACCAATCTCATTTACTTCAATCTGTACTCCTCACTCCGGCCCTCCCACTACTTCTCCAGGCAAACGACGCCGCCGTGACTCAAATAACGAAAATTAATCCCCCAGAGTCAAGGTAAATTTTGATTTGAAAAACCAAGCTGATTGTTGTGCCAAAAATGATGGTCTTGTCGCGGTTTTTAATGACCCATGCCAATTCGGGGAAATAAAGGCCGTCAATCCCGGAATAGAGTGTACGGAAGAGGATTTGGATGTCATGTCGAGCATTGGAACGGCGCAGGAGATAGAATTCTCCCCGGGTTACACCAAGCATGTCAAAGATGGTGTCAGCTATTTTCGCTTCTGACAAGAGCGTTGCCGTGAGTCCAATGATGGGAATTCCAGACCGAAAACGGGCACGCATGAAGCCGATCTGTGTGAACGCTTTACGGAACGCTAGTCCCCACATGTGAAGCAGATGAATTTCATCCACTCCAAGGGCACAAACCCGGTCATAGAAGGGCTCAAACTTGAGCAAATCTTGAAAGCCCTTGGAGATGAGCTGCTCTGGACCCAGAATTAACATAGAAATGCCCTCGCGCGCTTTGTTCCAGAGGTCTTCCCCACGGATACGTGCAGCCGCAACTGTGTCTGCATTGATCATCAACGTGGTCACTCCGAGTCGGGCCATGTTCTCGTCCTGAAGAGCTACTCAGCCAATTAAATACAGTGTATCAGAAGTTTGGTGCACAATCTGTTGCTCAATTGAGTTCGTGGGACAGACAACAACGATGGCCAGATTCTTGGGAAATGTTACAGCGGGACAGAGTGATGGCTTTGCCGCAATGGCACACATAACGATGATGGTAAGAAATAGGAAGCCCGTTTTTTCCTGAGCCTGTAGGAGTAACCACGACGAGATCTACTCCATCAAGAACTTTGCAGATACCATCTGTTTGGTAGCTGTGCGGCTCGAATGTGGGCAGGGTGACAAGAAGGATGTCTCGGACCAGTTGGAAGCCTGCTGGGGAGTGGAAGGTGAAGGCATTCACAACGGCCACAAAAATTAGAAGAATGGCGGGGAGGAAGACCCGCAGGGCGGACATTGATGCGCGATGTCGTGGTTCGCGTCTGAGCGTATGTGGTGTTGTTTTTCAGTCACGTTTATTGATCTAACTCCGAAACCTGATCTACGGTATTTGATGCGCGAACAAATCTAGAGGAAAATGGCAGATTCACTAATTCCTCTGAACAATTTGTTCTTTTGTTGATTGTCAGTGAGCCCAAGTTGGTGGTTGAATTTTCGGCTCATCACAGAGGCCCATCCCGTGCCGCAACGACGACCCGCAAACGGAAACCAAGGTTGATCATGGGACAAACAACTACATACAGTGATCGACGAGTGCCCCACCCCAAAATAACCCAAGAAGAACCGAGCTGCATATAAATCACTCTGGCCACCTCTAAAATTATCAACCCTGGAGAAGAAAATCAAAAAATAAAACTTGAAACAAACTCTCAAACTCAGACACTGGGACTCGAACTCAACATGATTTCTCTACCAAGCAAAGAGGTACATGACCTCCATTTAGCCTTTGACTCAAACCCCACATGAAAACAGAGCCACCCACTCCAGCTTATCCTCATAACTGCACTGAATTTTAGTATCCAGGGTCACATCCCCAAAAGTCTTGGGGAAAAGAACAGCTTGGAGAACCTTTTTGCGTACATGTGCACTATTTTCCTCCCACCAGACCATGCAGAGTGGGCTCAGTCTCCGAGTCAATGAGAGTTCAGTTGAGCCCCTGCCAAAACCTATAAAAGGGAATTTGACGGGGAATCAAATGTACTTATCCCCATTGATTCTGGGGGCTATTGATTTCGATAAGAACCCAGATACTTTTAGTATCCAGGTAGTCTCAGTGCCAGCTGCCACGACATCCCAAAATGGGAACCCTGTCGTGACAGTCTGGGCCCTAACCGGGGAATTAGCTGTACCTCTGCGTTATGATTTTCGTGATTTTGCGTGTCTCGTTTGCCCATTTCTCAATCGATTTTGGCGCAATTCTTTACATGATAAATAATCTAAAATGAATTCAAAGGCTTCTGTCAGTTTAGATTGCTCTCCGAGGACCCTCTGTTACAGGGAGGCTGCCTGAAATTTAATGTGTGGCAGTGCAAAATGCCGTGATGCAGCCGTGATGCATCTTTTTGGCGTGAATGATGGGGCCATAGCGCAGAGGTACGGCTAATTCCCCGGTTAGGGCCCAGACTGTCACAACAGGGTTCCCATTTTGGGATGTCGTGGCAGGCTGGCACTGAGACTCACAGCGCTGGCTCCTCAATTTAATAGGCCTTTTAGTTAGTTACGCTTTTTAAAGTATTTTAATACACATCATTTGGGTGAAAATTGAACCTTATATATCTTATTTGGGACTTAACAAAATCTAATCTCAAATCTAATCTATCAAAGTCCAAATAAGCGTCCATCAAACTTAAAGTATGGCTGCGCCTTTCGCCGGCGATGAAATGCAACATACAAACGAAGGAATAAATGGCCTTGAAGGGAGTACCAATAGTATAGGTATCAAACCCGTTGATATGCCCGTTGATACTTCAGATTTCGAATTAGATTTAGAGGAAGATTGAATGAGAAGCATACAATCTCGTTTGAAGGTCTCTTAAACTAAATAAAAAACTTAGGGTCTCGGACGCCATTAAACTCATCTGCAGATGGTCTGCAGATGGTCTGCAGATGGTCGTCACCGCTCTCATCTAGATATAAGCAAATATAAGCAAATATATAGGATATACATACTACAGTACAATCGAGCTCTCCCAGCGCGCGGCGAGGTATTTTGCCGAAAGCCCATCGTTATTCTGACCCACCTTGCGCGCCGCCTTACTGAGCCTGAGTTTGTTTTTCCATTCGGAATATGTATGAAGCTTGGCCAAATTTTTCTCGATGTCCTGCAATCTTTTCACAAACCACCGCTCGCAGTTGGCGTTCCACCATCCAGTGTTGAGACCAGACGACCAGAAGGCAGTTGGTGTTGGCCACCAGGAGATATATTTCAACTGTTGGCCGCCTTCTGCCTGCCTATTTCTTTGCCCTGGAATGAAATTAGCATACCTTAGCAAGAGGTTAAATAAACGTGCCGGTTTCAATCATATATACCCCGCAGATGAGATTTATCTCATCCTGTGTCAGGGATTCCTGCCATAGCGCTCCTTCACCATTCCCGCTCGATATGCATGTTCCAGCTATGAGGATTTCTTCGGAGGGCTCGAGACAAGCTACATCTTCAAAATCCGGAATAACCAAGCGAGCGAGTCGACCGACGATGCCTCCATAGAAGAGAGCCGCGCGACCACGCAACGAGCGTAGGAATGCGTCCCGGCGCTGGACGTAAACCCCAAAATCAACGAGAGTCGGTATGTAGCCAGCAGGGCGGCGACCTAAAATGTTTGTGGATGGGGAAGTGAAAGGCACATGATGAGCCGATCTTTGCCAGCTAGGATGAAACTCCGCGCCCAATTCCACAACGTTGCGGATGAGCTGTGTGAAATCATCCCCCCAGCCCGACCTAATGATTTGAAGAACAGTGGCAGCGCTCTCCAGTACAATCGAGGGGCCGGAACCTTTCGAGCCGCGCGGACGAATCGCATAGAGTGTTTTGTCAAGCTGCCTCAAGATCTCGAGGTCTATATTCCAGTCGAGTTGCAAGTCAGAATCCGGGGAGGTTAAATCACAAAGTTCGGTCGGAAAGCCATCCAAATCGCCCTCGACAAGGTGTTCAAAGAAGGTCGGGAGAGCCGAGGCTTCAGAGATAGAGCAGGTTTCGTCACCAAGGGCCCACGCACACGCCTTACGGTCCATCTGCCGGGGGGAACCAGAGAACGTTGCAGGCTCATCGAAGCCGAAGTGGGTGATGGTGGACCGGACGTCCTGGATTCGCCACCCCGACAGGTTGTCCGCAACTTTGTATACCTCGCGATCCAAATCGTATGCTTGCGCAAGAACTTGTGCGGCCCTCTCACCAGTCTCACTGGGTGCAGACAGTGAAATCCGGGCCCTGGAAATTGCAAGAGAATGGTAAGGAAACTTCAAAGTTGCCCAGTAATTTCTGAGTATTTTCCGGCCCAGAAGATTGTAAGGATATTGTAAATACTCATAACTTTTTACTCTGATTTCCAGGCTCAGAAAAGAACCAACAAGTTCATCATTTTGCCATCAATAGCTTGCGATTTCCGGACTCCGGAGATATCAAATTTCCGGAGTCCGGAAATTTGAATCATATCAGATGCCAAACATTCCAAAGAAGGCAATAAAAACTAGTCATCTGACCAATGGGATTGCTTTAGGATTTCATTGCTAGGATTTAGCACTATATTGGTGTTCTTGTTGCCCATATTGGGGTATTTTTTCCTTCCATTTATAGAAGTTCTCCCATCCTGTTATGGCATGTTTGATACTTCTGGGAAGATAAAAACTTTAGACTCAATCATTGCAGTCCTTATGGAAATCAAAGGTCATCCTGTGAGAACAAAGATTATAGTAATTCCCCCAATTGCAAGCTTCAGCTGGACATTGCCTGAACAGATATTAGCTTGAACAACTAACTACATTGAAACTGAATAACTCCTGAGGATGTTCAAGTCTGATGCTGTATAGCTGAAGGCAAATGCATATGAAGAACAGGATGGTTATGTTGCATAGATAAGTTAGTTTCAATTCTTCTGTACAAGTAGTTTTTTGTTCTTCTTGAAATAGCAAGGAGGTTGGTTAGAGTATCATGAAAGACTTACATTATTTCAAACTGAATTATGGTGCATTGGGTGATGAGCCTGAAAATTTAGAATGGGATACTGTCCTATGCTGATAAAAGTAATTTGTTCCATGCACCCAATAAAATGATTGGTATAAATATGAACAGATCATCCGGTAATTGAAAGCTTCCTGTTTAAATATTTTCTACGACCCTATCAATGATTGCTCTAAAACAAACACTGACAATCAGCCATACAGTCATACCTCTGAGTGCCAACATTTTTCTTTTCAAATCCTTCTGAAGAAACTACTTATGTGATGAAATGGGGCATCTGAATTGTTAACCACCTTGTTCTGTTTCAATTATTGCTGCCTGAACCAGGTGGAAAAATCAATGGCGCATTGAGAAAATTAATGCAGGTAGTTTGGCTTTGCTTATGCAATTTTTTCTTTCCTTGGTAACCAAATTATCACCAACCAATTTACTGTACTATTTCGACCAAGTATTCAGTCACTAGTCACAAAGCCGGCTGAATTGAATACTTGGTGAAAAGGTGACAGGTCACTACAGGCCATGAATACTTGGCCGTTTTATGATTTTTGCAGACCAAAAAACCGATTTTTGTTCTGCACCACTATGGTCTGGATATTGATGCATCTGGCCTTGTTTTTCACAAATTTCAATGCCAATAGCACAAGAAATGAGAGAATTATTGTGTTTGAGCCCTCCACAGTGATGGATTGCTATTAGAATTTTTAGGAAATGAATACTTGAAAATTCGGTCACAGGTCCCAGCCGGCGGTGAATACTTCAAAAATGAATACTCGGGGTCACTGGTCACACCCCATGAATACTTGGTCGAAATAGTACAGTATATTTTTATCTCATGTCACATGAGAAGAGAGCGCTGAACACTTGGTAGACTTGCTTATCTACCAGGTCTTGAACGCTCTCAGATCATGTGATGAAATCTGTCCATGTGTTCGAACCCTCCAGCCAGCATTCTAATTTCAGATTTCTGTCTCTCTCTCTCTCTTGTTGTAAGATTTTTTTGTTTGTAGCAAGCTAAAGAAAATTCCAATGTCAATCCAGCAAGTCAATAAGTGTCAAGCTGAAACCTGCAGCTTGATTTATACCCTTGTCTGGGTTTGTCATTTTCACGTGTATTCCAGGGCCAGCCTGGGATGCACGTGATCCTATTTCTAAATTCCACCATTAAAATATCAATAATGCATTATAGCCATGACCAGGCATCTAACATCTGCCAGATATTTTGGCTGTATAATGAATGCAATGTCACAGAATTCAAATAAAAAGAACGTTCAGCCAGGTTCGAACACAAAAACGGTTGCATGATGGCAATTCAGGAAAGACATACCATAACCAACTGAGCCAAAAACATATGATAAGAAGCTCCATTGCAATACTTACCCGCCATATCTCCCATTAATTCAGCCATCTGCATTGGCACTAATACCCTGTTTTCTCTAGGCCAGTCAGGAGGTAGGTTCTGCTCATTCATTGATGTATGTTGCCATGTTTGGATTACTTTCAAACATAACACTGCTTTGACTTCATACTCCTTGTTTGTCCTTGGCAATCTTTATTAAGTCGGCTGTTTATGGCATGTAACCATCTGTTGTGGATCTCCATCTCAGAGGTAAGCTCATTGCTTTTCTGGAGTACTCTTTCGTTTCATAAGATCTATATAAAATAAGCAGATTTCAACAGAACTCAAACTGACTTTCTTGATATTGAACCAGCTCTGGACATCATTGATGTCTTTGCAGTAACATTGTTGACATGCTTGGGCCCTGGCCATTGCAGAACTTTGGACATGCTGAAAGTGACAGTCATTATGCACTGACACATTTGAGAGAAGTGAAAAAATACTGACTTGGTGGTAGGGCTCTCACCCGTTGCCATAGCCGACGGGTCTACGGGCCGTTTTACGGGTACGGGTCCCGTCCGTTCAGGCTGTCAGCAGAATTTTGCAACAGGTCAGGTATGGTACAGGTTTACCCATAAACGGGTGACCCGGACCCGTCTGTTCACGGGTGTATGGCTTGTTACCAAGACAATGGCCCGCAGCTGGCCACGGCAGTGCAGTGGGTGGTGCTTTCTCCAATGCTGTGCCCTCGTCACATATGTACCATCAATACTGCCTTGCATGATAGCCGTGACCCATTTCCTCAACCTCAGGCTAGATTACACCAGGGGCAATGCCCAAGGCACCTGGCCTGCAGGTGCCGGAAGGGCACCATGCACGGCACCTGCACTGGGCCTAGCTGGCACCACCCACGGCAGGTGAGGCAGCTGTTGCGGAACAAACAGCACCTCACCGCGCTGTCGGTCCGCACCGGGCGCCAATTTGAGCGCCCGAGCTTTTTTGGCGGGTCGGATGGTGGCCCGAATACCGGCATGCCTCAAGGCACCCTGCAGGAAAAGGTCCCCTAACAGGTGCCGTGCATGGTGCCATGCATGGTGCCCTTCCGGCACCTTCAAAACAGGTGCCTTAGGGTTTGCCCGCGGTGTTAGTTACAGTCTGCCACTCATTACCAAAGCATTGATCAGCTCTGCACCACTGAAGTGCATTATAGGAATCCCTCAGAGACACAGTATTTTCAGTCGAACTACAACTTGGATTGTCTGGGATTGCAATGCACTGCAATCCACACTGCCTCCACTTCTCTCATATCACTGAAATTCTTAAATTTTATCACAGATATTTTGCTCTTTTGCAAATGCAACTCTCTCGTATGATCCTGAGGCAGTTCGGAATGGGTTTATAAAGCGAGCATATACCTCATACTTTTTCTGTACCCAACTGGCTTTCGAAAATGGGGCCACTCATCATATACAATGATCATGGTCCGAATAAGCTCCAGCCAGTGAGGAATTTAATTTGTTGTCACACCTCGGTACTAACATTTCCTCAGAATGCAGTACTCTTTTTGCATTGTGGCCAGAGGCTGTAGGTGCAAACATGCTCTGGTGGGCGCTGCTGAACATCACCCCATTCCTCTTCCCATATGTTGCCGGAATTTTGGCCTTCCTTTCGATCCACCCCAGCCTCCCTCCTACAGGATTGGCAATCTATCTATGCCTATACCTACTTCTTGTCGTGGATGGCCTCCACCCTTGTACTCATAGGTGAGCCAGTAACGAGGAGTTTAAACTATTCAACTGTCTGAATTCTT
The DNA here is from genome assembly GCA_029281795.1 of Mycena crocata. Taxonomy (NCBI): domain Eukaryota; kingdom Fungi; phylum Basidiomycota; class Agaricomycetes; order Agaricales; family Mycenaceae; genus Mycena; species Mycena crocata. Next base: position 110,329 of record JARJCP010000105.1, on the reverse strand, counting down.
CTCAGCCTCAGTATTATTCCCTTGTATATTTTGATATCACCTGGTTCCATCCTTGTTGTTGAAACGACGCCGTCACCGCTCACATTTCTCATTCATGTTGCAACGTCGCATGAATGCACTGTGTGGGAAACGAGTTGAACAACAATTTGTTGGAAGTATTCCCGGTGCAAGCCGAACATTATAGCAACCGTGGGAACCTTCCCGAATGTTCCGCTCCACTGATCAGTCAGCTTCGGGGATTTCTATGGACTCAAGTAGATACTTCTAGAACAAGTGTATAATAGTATATAAGCCAGGTAGTTTGTGCAGTATGAACACGGAATTCTATTATCTTCCTTGTATTATTCTCTTACAGGTTATTCGCCCCCAACTCGAAATCGCTTCCTCTCTTCTCGAACCTCGCTCTCATTTTGGCCTTCTTGGGTGCCGAATCCCAACGCGTCGTTAATCCGTAACCACCAAAGCCCCTACACCGCCCTTTCAGAAAAATGTTTCCAAAATGTTGTTAGGACAATATTTCAAGGTATTGTTGGGAACATCACGGAATCTTGGTGAGAACGTTGGTAGAATAAAGAATGTCAAATTACACAGGGCTTTGATGACACAAATGTTGGGGGAATATGTTGTGCAACATTGTGCAAGGTTTCGGACAATATTGTTTCAAGGGAGATTTAATGTCTGATTCATCCGCAAATGAGACTTCAACAAGATCGAGTGTAGGGCAAAATAGGATTGGATTTACATGAAAATATCTTTCTGCTGTACGGTATACTATTGGTGTCTAGGTAAAATATTTACTTCACATCCTGGCGCGATAAGAAGGCGGTAGGTCATGACTCGCTGATCAATCATCGTTGTTGTTGTCTTGACCAGATCCAGAATCGACAGGTACTGCCGGTGGGCTGGCAACGACTACAGTGGGGCCTGCATCGAGCGACTGGAGGTCGACTCGCCCGTATGTGTCCAGGTCAGGGTCCAAGATGAACTGTTTGATAAACCTGTCCAACATAAGTCTCGACATCACTGTAATTGTGGTATACAAAACTCACCTGGATAGTTCCTTCGCATCGGGATATTCCTTTCGTAGAGCAGCGAGTTGCTTATTGACGACTGACCAGAACGTGTTGTCATCGTGTTCGGTAAAGATCTTCCGCTGGGTTTATGTCAGATTAATTTGTTGTGGAATAGAAACGAATAGAAACAAAACATACCAGGACAGAAACTCGTCCACAGAACATAACATTGACGGTGACAGAGCGGACCTTCAATTTGGTGATTATGAGGGACGTGAGCTCCACAATGTCGAGGGCACCGGGGCGAACACCAGTCTCAGCTGCAGGGTCCGAGCCAAGCGAGCCGGAAATCTGACACGACTACGGGATAAACGGAGAGATCGGGTTCGAAGCTAAACACTCACTGCACTCTTGATGAGGTTGCGCTTCGCCGTTAAGGACTTGGATATCTGAGTATAGATCGCATCTACAACTTCCTGCTCATCGTGAAGCCGAAGAGCAAACCCCCACGACGGGCTTTGTTTGAGGATGTCCTGGGGTGCGACCACTTAGCGGTAATCGTAAAATGGAACGGCACGAACCATAAGAAGTTTGCCGGGTCCAACTTTGTCACTGCGGTATGCCGGCAATGAGAAATCAGTCAGAAGAGCTGCGCTATTGTCGTCAATCTTTCCCTGCAAGCAACGTTCATGTTGTGTCAAGATACCTTGGCAAACTGCGAGAGCTCGTCATGGTCCGCTTTAGCCAACTTGTGGGCGCATGAAACCTCGGCCGCATACTGGGACATATCCTCTGCAGGACGTTTGCGCGAATGCACAGTGGCACCAGTCGGGGGAGATGGTGAAGTGGAGCGCCTGGGGTCAGGCCTGTCTGTGGGCGAAGGTGCTCGGGCGGGTTCTTTCGCAGGGGATGGCAAGGGCGGGAGACCAATCATGGCATCGAGAGAGAGGCTTCCAGGAGGCATTGTCAATGAAAAGAGTGGACAAGGGAGGGTGTGGGCAGTAATGACAGTCTGGAACTGAGTGTCGAGGTGGTGGTTTGGGGCAGAAAGACGAGACAAAGACTTGTGGACCCACATCATGATTAAGCTTTGCGCACGGACCACCGAGTGCACTTGGTCTCAACGTCCTCAAGATGGCTCCTGGACCTGTACGGAAGGATAACGGTAAGATATCTCAGAAAGGGAGGTTAAGAGGCTCACCCAATTGACAAAGATGACTTTGAGCCTATTATCGGGTCTGATCCAGCCCGTCTAAAATGCCTACCTTGTTCCTTCGGCGCCCACAAGGACACTACCTTGTTTCTTACCTCTTTGTCCTTGCATCGCCAAACTCCAAAACATAAAGATGCTGTAGAAACTAGAGCTCTGTCAGCAGCAGCTGTAACATCTACATCAGCACTCCCAGATCTACTTCCTGTCCCCGCTATGATGACCTTGGCAGAACAGCTCTCTGGCTATGACTCCGACGAGTTGGATAGTGAAATGTTGGGACCAGTGGTCAGACCAACTCAGCAAAACCCCTTTGACGAAACGATTTCGTACGACGGTGAAATGTTTGATGCCAGGGGCAATCCAATTTTGTTCTCTGCGGGTGAAGTACCGTTAGATATGTCGGCAGATCGTGTCTGGAGGGACATGGAAGGCCTCGAATATTTTGATCATACACTCTTCGCGGATATGACACCCTTGGTGGCAGACTTGTTCGACAAGACCGATGACTGCACTGTTTCTGATGCTGTTAGAGCGATGGCAGCTATAGGTACGTATGGTTCCGAATCCCAAGAGTCCACGGTTAAACTTTTCTGCAGGGCTTGACAATTCAGATGATGAAGAGGAAGCGGAGAAGAAGGTGCCAAGCGATTTCGACAGTGACTGGGCGCCACACGGATCAAAGGCTGTGGGTTTCTTGTTTCGAACATCGTTTGTTTGATGCTGACGGTAATGATTTGGTACTCTGATTTCAGATGTTTATGTTGGACCTTCTGGACAATTTACCTCGGCTGCGGCTCTCAGATGACCATTTGAAGGCCATCATTTGGGTCATGAAAGAATGTGGAACACCCGATGTGCCATCTTTTTATGCATTGCGGAAAATGCAACAGAAGTTGACTCGAGATGTCGGTTTAACGCCCCGCGAGCACATCTCATCGTTGAACAATCGATTTTACATGAATCATCCGAATGACTTAATTCACCTTGTAGGAGTATTCTGTATTTCACGCAAAAATGTGCTACTAATGTCTGGTTAGGATTTTGCAAATCCTCTCGTACGCGAACATCTTCATTTCTATCCAGAAATTACGACCACAGTATCGGAGTCCTGGCAGGCAGCTAAATTTGTCACTGAGATCGATGCGGACGACCTATCTCCAATGTGGTCAAATTGGAAGGGAGCTTCGCATCGCCACTTCTACATTAAAGAACTTGCACAGTGTGGTAATGGTGCATACTGTGTGCCCTTGAAATGGATTGTGTATCAGAAACAGGTCCATGCCGAGGCGTATCTGGTTATTCGAGAGACGGTGGGTTCGATTCAATGCCCAATTTCTATCACATAATATTAACTGGTACAACTCCTAGTCTGGAATTTTCACGGTTGAAGAGCATGAGATCGTTCGCATCCTTGCCACAGATCTCCGCTATAATTTTCTCGACCTCCAGCATCAGGGCGAGGTTGTATTTTCGGGTGAGCTACATCAACGAATGCAATCGTTTTGTTGCTGTAATAATTTTCAGGAGTTCAAAATGCTTTCACACCATACATGCCCCATCCAATGCGTGCAATCGCCAGGAATAGGCCTGTTTTTGTCCTCCGAATTATGCCATGGGCTGACGATGTTTCGGGGAATCGAAGCAAGCAATATAATGCTCATATGAATATGTACATGGCCAACCTCAATCTACCTCATAAGCAACTTGCCCAGGAATATCATGTACGCTTTTGTGCTACATCTCCACATGCATCCTCCTTGGAGCAGTTTGACGCATTGGCAGAAGATTGGTAAGTTCAATGGCCACAATTCCTGTGTTGAGGCTAAATTTGACCCAGTAAGCAAGATGATTGGACCACAGAATATGATTGCGAATTACAGCAAGAGATATTGTTTTGTCTCGGGATACATCTCCTGCCTGCGGACAACCCACAACAGGCTGAGACGAGCTCAACAATGGGCTCAAGCTCCAACCTTTGGTGCCGAGAGGACTACAGTGGTGGCTCGGCAACCAAACGTGAAACAGATGAGGGATACCATGCCCTGTTTGCGGTGGGTCTTAATTGGTCTCCAAGACTTGAATACTCACTGACAACTCCACCAGCCCGCTCGACCTCGAAAACCAGAAGAAACAGTGCAAAAGATCAAAGAACAAATCAAATCGGCCTGCCTTGGTGTCGCAGGTGCTGTTGAGCTCATGCAAAAAGAGAGCGGAGTCAAGGATAAGATTTCAGAGCATTGGATTCAACTACTGATCGAGAAGGCAAGAAAGATTCAGCAAGAAAGGGTTTACAACAAGGACACCCGAGATCCACGACTCAATGATCCCAGTATCAAAGGAGACTCTCGAAATAAAATCAAAGAGGCCATCCTCGGAGAAATACAAGAAGAACTATATGCTTGGGTAATCATGCAACCTGAAGAGCGATACAAGTCATTAAATGAAGAGTCGCGTAATGTGATCTCTTTGTGAATATTCCAATGCTGATTTGATTTCAGGAGATCACCCAGAGCTGCGACCTGGCGACCATTACAATGTTCTCCTCCGCCTGTGTAGCCTGGATCCTCATCGCGACAGTCCCTGTGAGATCCTTCACACTGTGCTTTTGGGGGAGGATAAATACATCTGGCACGAGACAACTAAGTCTTGGAACCCTGTTCAAGGTGCCCTTTTTGCAGCTCGGCTGCAATCTGCATTCACCGACGGCTTGAACATCCCTTCGCTCCATGCTCATTACATGGTCCAATACAAAAATGGGCTGATCGGAAAGCATTTCAAGGTGCTTCAACAGCTCGCTATTTTTCAACTTGACTCCACACTCTGTTCACCTGCTCTGTTTGAGCTCTGGAAAGCAAATGGTGTTCTCGGTGCGCTACTCTGGTATCCAGTAATCAAGGATATGGACCAGTACCTGGTGAGCTCCCCTTTTCTAATTTACTTCCGGTCTCTCAACCTTCAAGGCCGATCTGACAATAGCTATCAACAACGTCTTGGACCGTTGGGCCGTGATAGATCCCACCCGAATTCTCCATAAATACAAACTTCATGTCCTACCTCATATTCCAGAGGGAGTCCGCCGATTCGGACCCTCAAACCTCTTTGAGACAGAGGTATTTGAGTGCTGGAACACTGTATTTCGGCTTTGCAGTGTTCTTTCCAACCACCAGGCTCCCAGCCTTGATAGTGCGACAACGCTAGCGGACATGGAGCGCTTTAAACATCAAGTTAGTGGAGGTTGGTGGAAGCCAGAAGGCAGCGAGTGGACTCGCGCCGGTCGCAATATACACACCTTTTTAACTGGCAACAAGCAACTCCAGCGGCGCTTAGGCTGGGTGCCCCCGAACCAATTTAAACCAGGTGTGTAATCTGATCGTTGTGGGTGCAGAAGTCGAATTGATTCAATTTATGACTAGGAACCATTAAAGTTTTATCCGAGGCCAAACGTTCTACAGGAAACTGGAAGGCAGTACTTGATTCACATTGGAACAATGGTCTCAAGGAACCTGTCACACCGAGTACAGCCTGGAATGTCTGCAAATATGCTGTCACTCGGTCTGAAGATCTTTGCTTCGCTGGTTCCTGGGTGTTTTTCTTAAATTCCTTGGGCAAGGCAGGTGCATTGATCGTCGGAAATTTGTCCTCGCTCATACATTTTACAGGTTGCAGCGGGTCGTATCATCAAAATTATTGTGTCTGAAGGCTCCAAGGGAGTGGCCGTTCTTCTTATAAAAATCTTCCTGGTGTCCGAAGTCAAGGATGATCGGTTTGACATGCCAGTGTTGTTGAACCTGGATGAAGCAGTTTTAGTCAAGCCTGAGGTGCATAAGAACACGTCAATTGTTTTTGGTTCACACTCATATGTTGAGACACAGGATCTTTTGTTTAAATTCAATGCTCAGCATGATTGTCAATCTCTTGGATGTCGACTCGTGGATTCGGCAGGACCACGTCAGGAACACCTTGAATCCAAATTAACTCGGAAAATAGTTGCACACTTGGATGACTCTCGGTGGAGGCGTAGCCTCGGGTCGGATAGGCGGCGGTACGGAGTCGGCTAGCGCGAACGTCGCGGAGGCCGGACGGAAGATCTGCAAACGGCCACGAAGTGGTGAAAAGCAAGGAATGGATGTCTGTTTGGCTACTGACTGCTGTGTAAACAACCGCTACGGGCCGAATGGGGCAGTTTGCACTGCCACATGTGCCCACCCCCAAGTGGACACGGCGCCCTCGTCGTGTCGCCTATCCTTCCTCCTCGTCTCTCGCGTCCCCATCTCCCTCCTCTTCATCGTCCGCTCCCGCGTGTTCGTCGTCCCCGTACACGTTTTCATCGTCTTCCGCGTCGTCTATGCCCAACTCCTCCAAACCGGTCGCCCACTCCCGCTGCAGGTCGCCCAGTATCGTACCCCTCCTCGGGACGAATTGTCGCAGGAGCCTGGAGCTAAAACGCCCACCGATCGGCATACCCTCGAGGGTCTCGATCTTGTAGGAATTCCGCTTTCGGCTTGTGATGCGCCTGGGTGCTGACCACATCGGCACCGTCTTGCGCTCGACCAAGAAGGTCGCGCCCGTCTCGTATTTTGTTACGTACTGTTGTACCAGGGACCCCGTCTTGAATATAACTTCCTTGGGTGCACGTGCGAGAACCTTCTTGTCAAACTGCGCCTTGCGACGCACTGCATGATTGACCATCTCGGCGTAGCCGTCGGTCCGGAGCTGTCCCATGTACGCCATCTGCAGGCCCGCGTCTGCCTCGTCGACGGGAAGCACGGCCTCGTCAACTGGCGTGCGGGCAGTGTTAATCACCAGCCCATACAGTAATTCGTCTGGGGAAAATTTCAGCGCAGGCAAGATACGGTTATTAAGAGCGAAGACGGCAGCCTCGAGGTGCTCGGGCCAGTTCTCCGGCAAATCCTCCCACTGCATTTTGTCATAGTCGTCCTCGCCGAGGCCCGGGGCGCAAAGGCGCTTCAGTCGCCCGAGGAGCTTTGAGTTGGTGCCTTCGAGGAGGCCGTTCACCCACGGCGAGTACTTGGGCACTATGTGCAGCTCGACCCCCGACTCTTCACACAACTGCCGCAGCTTCCAGTTGTCGAATTCGGGGCCGCCGTCACACATGTAGGTTTCGGGTCGCCGAAAATTGCCCCACACATCGCGCAGCGTCTTCACAGTGGTATCGCCGGATGCCGCTGATGTGAGAGGCCTCACCCAGAGCCGCTGCGCGAACACGTCCATGTTCAGTGACAGCTTATGGTAGCCGCCCTTGCCGCGCGGCATGGACAGTGTGTCGCCCACCATCAGCTCGAATGGGTGGCGACGGGTTATCGGCTCGAGGAGCGAGTGTATATGCCGCGCACCGAAATTCTTGCAACGCCCGCACTCAGTAATCGCCGTGACGATAGACTGGTCGAGTGCGGGGCTGCAAATACGGTCAAGCAGTTGCACCTTGATCAAGTCGCGGTGGAAGTGCCCATTGTTCTCGTGCGCATCGCGTGCGAGCGCCAATGCTTCGCGCTTTGTGACACATTCGACCCGTGCTCGCGCACGGACTGTTTTGGGACCGAGTTTCCACAGCTTGCCATCCTCGATAAAATAATCGAGGCTGCGATGACGCGCGCGTCGCCTCTCCCGCGGAGAGGCGCCGTGGTCAAGTTTGAGCAGGGCCGCGACAACCTGCAGGAAGATGGGTTCGTCACGAAATCTGTCGAGGAGGTCAGAGTACTGCGTCTCCTCGGCGATGTGGAAAAATGCATGGGTGAGCTCGGTGCGGGCTTCCCAGTCTTCGCACACAGTCCACTCGTGTCCATCGCCCTTTGCAAGCGGAACCCCGACGAACTTGCGGCTGAGCCCGTCTGCCACGACGTTGCTCTTGCCAGAGCGATGGCGGACATCAACTATTTGGTGGTCTGTGACGACTTCGCGCCAGCGCGCGTGAGTTGCATTGAGCCTGTCGTTCAGCAGGTGATCACGGAGGGCTTGGCAGTCCGTCTCGAGCTCGACCGGGAAGCCCCAGATCAAGTCCGAAAACTTGTCGAGGCTATACTTCAGCGCAGCAAACTCGAGCAAGAATGGCTTGTAGCGCTCCTCAGAAGCGGATGTGCGCTTCGATGCGAACCTTACCGGGTGGAGCCGCCGTGTCTCCTTGCCGTTTGCGTCGATTGTGGTATGCCACTGGGAGAGCATCCCCGCGAAACCGAACTTACTGCCATCCGTTGTGACGATGAACGGACGGCCATCGAACATTGGGCCTTTGAGGACTGGCTCCTGGGTGAGTACAATTTTTAGAGCCAAGAACGCACGCTGCTCCTTGGCCCCCCATGCTGCAGCGAGGACGTGGCCTTTCATCGCTCGACGGTACACTCCTCTCCCCTTCTTACGTGGGATCTCCGCCGCGCGAATCAAGTCGGTCAGCGGTTGCGCGATACCAGCATAACCTTTGATGAGCGTACGGAAATAACCTGTTAGCCCCAGGAATGCCCCGAGGTTCTGCAGGTCGCGCGGTGTTTCCCAATCAACGACCGCCGTGAGTTTGGTGAGGTCGGGCTTGATTCCGTCGGGCCCGATGCGTGCGCCGGCGAACAGTGCTTCGGTGACGAAGAACTTCGACTTGGCAGCAGAAAGGGTGAGTTTGCTCTCCCGACACCTGGTGAACAGAACACGTAGGTCAGCCAACGAATCATTGAAGTTGTCCCCTGCCATGCCGCCGTCATCAACGAACAGCTCAAAGAGGCTGCCGACGAGATCCCCCATCTCCGCGGCGGTCATGTTCGCGAACGTCGAGGGTGCACCAGTGAGACCAAACGGCATTCTCTGGTAACAGAAGTAGCCGCGACCTTCCACATAGAAACAAATATATGGTTGGTCTTCCTCACGTATCGCACACGCGTAGAAGCCAGACGCGAAGTCGAATGTGTGCACCCATCGGTGTCCACTCAGCCGCTGCTGCTTTGCACGGATATCACCTTGCGGCATCGGCGCGACTTTCGTCACGTCGTTCAGGGCTTTGAAGCTCTGGCACACTCGCCACTTCTGCTCCGTAGCTGCAGCGGCCAGCTTCTCGGGCCCAGGTGTGCCCTCGAATGTGGTGTGGAATGCGGACTCGAAGCCGCTTGCTATGCACTGGTCGTCGACGCGGCGCTGCCACTCTTCAATCGCAAGCCCGTCTCCGCTATGCGACTTCTGCGCAAGTGTCGTCGCGCCGCAACACTTGACATCGGCGGGGTTTATGGGCCGGATGACGCCGGCGTCGAGCATCTCATCAATGACATCGTTGAAAAAGATTCGCTGGGGAGGACTCAGCGGGCGTTGATTGACTTTTGACTTGAATGTTGTCCCTGCAGGTATGTCGAGCCGATGTTCCGCACCGGGCACAGCATGCACTTCGCTCATGGACAGCCCGAACACGTCGACGAACTCATCCAGGAGCTCGTCGACTTGCCGGCGCTCCTCCTGCGATAGGTCCTTGCCAATTTTGATGCGGCGTTTGACTTCTGCCATTCGACGTGCATCGCGTGGATTTGTCTTCCGAGTGAAGAGGGTTTTGTCCCCGCCGCTGGAGGCTTCGGGCTGCTCAAAGCCGGGGTCATCGTGCGCGTCCCCCGCAGCATCATCGAGATGCCAAATCTCGGCCCAATCTCGCCATGGTTCACCGAGATTGGGTACTCCGTCGCGGAGATGGGGTAAACGACTGTCAATGTGATTGTCAATATGGGGCTTTGGCCTCGGAATCCAAGCGGAGTGTACTCCCCTGGAAGGGGTTCGCGAGGCCCCTCCGGAGTGTTGCGCGCGCGGTGCTTTCGATTCCACCGAATCTTCCGCAGTCGTTTTGGTTCGGAACCGCCGTGGCCACCGGCCGCTTACTTCTTCTGGCTTGTACGCGCGTCGGGGTTTCCTACGACCGAGGGTGTCAGTGACATTAAATGCTATCATGTCGATGTGTGGCGGAACTTCCCTCGAGGGGGGCTGCACATCCCCCTCTGAGTTTGTCGTGAATTGTGCCACGTGACCGCTTCCACCCAAAGTCCGCATCCGTCTCCACGCTATTCTCTCCTCCATCGTCCACTTTGCTCTCCTGACACCGCGCTCTCCCGCCAGTGCCCTCGCGAGGCGTTTCGCCTTCGCTGCCTGCACCCTCTGTTCCGCTGCCTGCACTGGCTCCAACTCCTCGCTACGTCTCCGTCTCTCCTCTCGCCTCTCTGCAATCGCCTTCCGTCTTAATGCGCTGGATTTCATGGTCCTCGGCGCCTTGGGCGCGTTCTCCTCGTTCTGCACACCGGTGAACTTGGTGTCAGGTGTGCTGCTCTGTGCTTCTGCACGCCGCTGCGCCTTGGATACCGCCCATGCCTGCGTCTTGCGATGGCGCTCCCGGCGCCCTTCGCGCGACGATCCCATGTGTGTGACCCGCGGCCCTCGGGCTGCTATCGTGTCTTGATGCAGCACCGCGCCGTTGCCCGCACTCTCGTGAGCCGCTGTCGAAAGAACTCCGTCCGTCGCGATTTCCATGGCATCTAGATCAGATTGCTTATCCAGGTCTTTTGGGACAGGTAGTAATGATTCGGGGACTTGCCTCGCAGGGGGCGCGCAACGTCCCCCCATGAAGCTCTCGCGCATAGTCGTTACCCCGGCCGGGTTTGCTTGAGGTGGTCGCCACCAGTTGCTCGTGCGTGCATTTCCTCCGCACGATGACCCGGCGTCGCTGACCTGTAAAGTTACATGCTGGTCAATCTGTTCGACACGCGCACACGCTGCTAGCGGAGGGGCTTGCCTCGCGGGAGGTGCGCAGTGGCCTCCCGTGAGTGTTGTGCGCGATGCGGCCTCCGTCACTGCCATGACGAGGTCCGCTTGTCTTGATGCCCGTGGGTGGGCGTTCTCGATGCGCACGGTCTCGCCACTGGCACTACGCAGGAGAATGACATCCTCCCCGTAGCCATGCCATGCGCTGAACGACGTGAGAAGCGGTTTCCCGAACAGCATCGCCCATGCGCCGCCGCTCGGGAAAACCTCGAATCTGCCCGGGCGCCACTCTCCGCCGAGACACACATCCCCGCTCCAGAACCCCCGCGACGGGACTAGCTCCCCGTTCGCCATACGCAGCACTCGCGACGTCCAAGCCAGCTCTCCCAGCTGCTGCCTGGCCGCCTCGTAGATGCCCGTATCTATGGCGTTCGCCATTGCTCCGTCGTCCACCACTGCATCGTTCTCTACCACTTCGCCTGTATCTCCTCGTAGTAGCACCCGCTGAATAAACGGGATACTTCTTTTCTCTCCCCCACGCGTGCCCACACTGTACAAATCAAAAACATGAGATTGTAAGTATTTTGTTACATGAGCATCTGAGATAACCGCCGCGCCGTTCCTCGGCGGTGAAACTCCCTCCCCGCGACCCGGGGAATGCGTGCGGGATTTGGGTGCTGCGTCCCCGAGCGTTTCCTCTGCGCACTCGGGGACCCTTACTCCTCCTGCTTCTCGCTGTTCAGGGACCGTCGCGCATGCGCTCAAGCGGACGGCCCCCGGCCTTTTCCCTGGCTGGCGAGGAACTCCTCGATAACTAGCTGGTCGTACTCGGCAGATGGATACGTGCCGAAGACATCGCTGTCTGTGTCCTCGACGTCGTCGGCAACGATGTTAACGGCTGTCGCCTCGCGCAGCGCACGCGCAATGCGGCTGATGATTGACTGCACGATTTGCCGCCACTTCATCTCCGCTTCGGGTACGTATCGCTCCTTCGCGGTGGTGCACTTGTCGAAGAAGTGCCCGAGTTGTCCGCACTGGTGACATTCGCCTGAGCCAACGGCGACTGTGCCAGGCGTAAGCGGAAGGGGCCGGTCCTCGGAGGGCCTGCTGTTGCCGTGCGACTGTGTGTACGCCGCCATCTGCTGCTCGTACTGGGCCTGCCCCGCCGGTGTGCGCGGGTGAATCGTAACTGGTGCTGCTCTGATCATTTGCAGGCGCTCCGGGTCAGGGCGGTAGCGTTGTGCCGGTCTGACGGCAACATTGGCGGGTGGAAAGAGGGTGCGGCGGACGGGATCGGCACGGGCGCGCGCTAGAGACGAAGCTGCCATGCCCGAGAACGCGGCTGTAAGGCCGCGCGTAGGTGTCTGCAATGCCGCGATAGTGGTGTTCGCGGCGGCGAGACCGGCCTCCAGGCTCGCGAGGTGTTCTCCCTCCCGGCGCATGGATCCCATGTTGGCGGTGGGAATGTCCTTCATCGCCTGTACGAGCTCGGCCCACGTGTCGCGTTTGGGTCCGAGCTGCAGAAGTAGCGCGTCAGGGATGTTTTTGAGGACCTGCGTGATGAGCCCGCTGTCTTTGTCGACGCGTGCACCGAGCTCCGCAACCTTCCGCGCCCAGCGCACGTGTCCCCACTCCAGAATCCCGTCCTCCTCGACGCGTACGCCGACGGCGAGCGGGTCGAGCACAAGGGATAGGAGCTCTTCCTGCTGCTCACCCTTCGACTTTTCCGCCATCTCCTTCGCCGGCCACTGCAGGCGGAACGCCGCAGTGAGGTCCTTGAACGTTTTCTTGTCTGTGTCAGGTAATTTGCTGAACCAGAGGCTGGCGTAGCTGCCGTCTTTCAAGCACAGCTCGAAGTATTCGATTTTTTCAGTGTCCGTGGCATTTGCCGCAGCAGCACCAAAGAAGCGCCGCCGGATGCTGTTGAGGAAGTCGGTCGCGTTCTCGCCGATGCCGTCGCCTTTGAACAACTTGACATTGCCCTCCGCCATATCGTCGAGGTGGGAAAAGCCCGAGGATGTGGTTATTAGGGTGGTGGGAGAGTGAGTCGGGATAAGCGGCGGGGCGGGGGAAGTGGCAGGTGTGAATGGGGTGTGCGAGCGAGAAGGCACAGGCGACGGAAAGAGGCTGGATAGGCTTGAAAGGGTTACGGATGATTCGTCCGAGGAGCCAGTATCGGGGTCCGTGGTTTTTGGACGTGGGAGGAATCTCCCGTTCGGTGCGCGTGCGGGGTACGGAGGTAAAAAGGCCAGAGTTCAGCGGTTACGGAGTTCGGAGGCTGCGTTGAGAGTTTCTCAGGTTTTTTTCAGATGCGGCGTGCAGAAGTAGGCTCGTGGTATAGAATTGCACTCCAGTCACCATATGGAGGCATAGCCTTCGCAGATCGTCAAGCCAAGCATTTCCAGTTTGCAGTAGCATTGCGTGAAACGGGCCCAGTCGGCTGCCAAGGGTCAGGAAACGAAAGCGAGAAATAAGCAGGCCAAGCTTGACAAGGTGGCTGGTGCACGGCAGCGGGCTGGGTGGGTTTCAACAGTGTTGCTCCGATATTCTATAATATAATCATGAAATATCCCCACAATATTTCGGCGGCCTTATACCCATGAGGTATTCTGTGTTGAATGTTGACACAATGTTCAGTCAATAGTTTTACATATCCGTCCACATCTTCGAAAATTATCCACCAAATTTGTTTGAAAAATAAAAGTTTGAAATGGCGGTGTAGGTGCTGAACCTACCGTTGAACTCGTCGAGAGTTTTCGAACCGCCGAACCGAAAGTCCACGCCGAGTGGCATTTGATCCGAAACCGCCGAAACCGATCGCGCCGTATCCGAAAGCGCGTGTCCCGAACTCGATCGCGCCTATCCGAAAGCGCGTGTAACCGAACCCGAATCGCTGCACCTATCTGAAAGCGCCCGTACCGTTGACCGTTGACTCCGAACCGAACCCAACCTCGTTTTCTTCCCACGAACCCGTTTCCCCCCCGTTTACGATGTCTGAAGTCAAAGGTGTTGCGAAACTCACCGATGACAACTACGAAATCTGGTGCATTCTCATCGAGGCTGTCTTCACACGCCGAAATGTCCACGATGTTGCCGTGGGACTCACGCCGCGCCCCACTACCGGTCCGAACTCGAAAGGAGTTAAGGACTGGGATCGCAAAAGTGCCGAAGCCCGCGCTGAAATGATCTTAGCCGTTGAGGTTGATCAGCTCGCGCATATGTCCACCCCAACTGCCTACAAAGTATGGCAGGAACTCGAACGTGTCCACCGCTCCCGTGGGTTTGCCACGAAGATGTCGCTCCGACGGAAATTCATGTCGATGTGCATGGACGAGAATCAGAAGATGGCATCATGGATTGGAGATGTCCGTAATGTTGCGTTCCGCTTGAAGCAAGCCGGAATCACTGTTGACGATGAAGATATCATTCTTGTGCTCACGATGGGCCTCCCGGATTCTTACGAAACATTCACTGTCGCCCTCGATTCCTCCGACCCGTCCTCCCTTACCCTCGATTATGTGATTGGACGTTTACTCAACGAAGAGTCGCGTAAAACACCCGTCTCAACACGCGAGACCGCTTTCCGAGCCGATGGAAGTCGCTTGCGTACTCGTCCGCTCTCCGAGATCACCTGCTTCAATTGCCAGAAGAAAGGACATTACCAGTCTAATTGTCCCGAGAAGAATACCACCGCCGCTGCCGCCAAAGATTCTGATATTGATGCCGCATGGTGAATAGACTTCGGCTTGAAGGGGAGTGTTGGAAGTATTCCCGGTGCAAGCCGAACATTATAGCAACCGTGGGAACCTTCCCGAACGTTCCGCTCCACTGATCAGTCAGCTTCGGGGATTTCTATGGACTCAAGTAGATACTTCTAGAACAAGTGTAGAATAGTATATAAGCCAGGTAGTTTGTGCAGTATGAACACGGAATTCTATTATCTTCCTTGTATTATTCTCTTACACAATTCACAATATTTATTGTGGGGCGTTGTCGTGATCACTTCCTGTTCATAAGTCGTTTTGACTGCCTCTCAACAACACCTTGCTCAATGTTTATGCAGTTGTCACTGCCAGCACAACAATTGGGGACATTTACCGCCACCTGATTTCTCCTGCTTGCGTGCCAACGGGTGGCACAGTGCAGCTATACTTCACTTATGCTGGCCAGCGTGTCAACTGGGATGATATGATCAAGTCTTTTGGGCTTGGTCCACTCTCCCATCTCCATATGCGGGTGAGAACATTGGGTGGTGCAACAGGTAAATTGTTCAATATTCGTTGATTCCAGCTCTGATATTTTTGCTACAGGAGACTCTGAACCTGGGTCATCTCATCGGCATAAAGATACCGCTCGCATGGACAAGATTTTAGATGCTGAGGGACTGGATGAATGGGGAGAGCCTGATAAGTCCAAACCTCATCAACCGCCTCGTAAGTCGAAGCGCAAAGCGCCGCCAGTTAATACCGACTCAGAAGACAACAACTTCGACGGGGATGATGGATCCTCCTCCAATGATAGTGATGTTGAAATGGTTATGTCCAACGAAGAAGTCTGTTCATCTCACCTTTATTCTGCTGTCACTGAAAGATATTTCCTTTACAGGTTGCAGCTTCGCTTTCTTGTGCAACGGAACCTATCAAGAAAGGACACAAGAAGGGATCAGCCCCGGCAGTATGAGAATTAGATTTATACATATAGGTCTGTCTTACCTTATTGCAGAATTCTTCTCAGCTCGTTGCGTCCACAAGCATGTCTTCTGTGCCTGCTTCCAATAAAACCCCTCCAAACAAGAGGACATCTAGGAAGAAACAGGGGCTGAATGTAAGTATCCTGATATGTGCTCTCCGGCCATGATTCAAATTCAAGAGGGCAAACGAAATGCAATCTACCACTTCTTTGGAGATGCTGACGCCGATGCCGATGGTTCAACAATGGAGGGTAATCGTCAGATCCCGGTATATAAGTAACTACGGACGGGGGGCATGTGATAGCAACCAGAGTGATCGGCAGAGGTCCTGGGCGGAATCACAGGCCATGTGATATCGGGAGGAGCCGGAACGGGTCGGAACGGGACCGGAAGGTCCAGATGAGTGAGCGGAAGGGCCGGAAATAGGGGTTCCCCTGACACATCTATTAACTCTGTTGCTCTATGCACCATCTCGGATTCCTCTCCCACCAGCCTCCACCGCCGTCATCAACCTGTTGCTAAGACTTCGGAACCGATGCCATGTCTAATTTTCGGGTCATCTGCTTACGGTATCGGTATGTTTCATGATGTTGCAACCACATTGGCTTACTCCAAAACTCCCACTCTGTACAATGTTCCGTTCCCTCGTGTATGTGTAAGATGGCAACACATAGCAGAGTAGGCCCATGACACTAATGTATGTCTTCTCCTACACCGACTACAGCCCATACTGATGCTTACTGTTGTCTCTGGCTGCAGTCAATTCATTACTTTGGTCTCCACAGGCCATTTATTGTATGTCACTGTTTTCTGTCGCTTTCTCGCCAGAGTGATTTCTTCACACAGCATCTCAGGACGGCAGCCATCGACGGTAGGGTGGTTGGCATTGCTGTATGTAGTGTAGCTGTTGCTCATGTATATATTCTGAATCTCGTAGTGTATCCTGTATCTTTGCTAGTCTCTGCAATATATATATATAATCTATTTGTGCTGCTTTTAAGGTCTCGCAAGGTCTCAAAACCCGTTCCATTCTGTGTGTATTGGTTCCAATTGGCTTCAATTGTCCAACAATTGTTGAACAATTTGCGACAATTTTTAGGGACCAGTCTAGTTTCACAATTGAACAATTTCGAAAAATTCCAACAAAATTTGATGAAATTCTCAATAAGTGATGGAATATTCCACAGTTTCTGAGAAATGGCAATGCACTGGATGAACATTTTGGATTTCTGACTTAGAAAATTTGAAAAGAAAATTTAAAATTTCACATAGTTTTTTCACTGAAACAGTTGATAAAAAATTCAAAAGTTTCATACCATTTTTCTCAGTCAGAAAATTGCTGAAAAACTTGAAACATAATTGATAATTCATTTTGGAACATTTTCACCTGTAATTCTTCGAATTTCACAGCAAATTTCTGGCCCCAAAAGTGGGTGAAAAATTCAAAAGTTTCTTATCACTTTTTTGCAGCGAGAATGATGGTGAAAAACTTCAAATAAAGATGCTACTTTCTTTCAAAACATTCTCAACACTAATGTTTCAGATTTATGGAAATTTTCTGCCCATAAAGAAGGTGAGAAATCCAAGAACTTCGAGGGGAAAAATTCAAACCTTGTAGGTAAAAAATTTGAAATCTTTGTGGTGAAAATTCAAAACCTTTGAAGTGAAAAATTGGACAGCTTCAAAGTGAAAAATTTGAAACCTAGGATCTGAAAGTTCAGAAGACAAAACCAAACCTGGGTTGAGTCTGGTGAGCAAAGCGGTGGTGGCTATTGTATTATGGTCCATTTGCAGGGGAAAAACACAAGTTGTGCCACCGGATTCAACTTCCGTTTTTCCCCTGCAAATGGACCATTATACAGCTGTTTTATTCCTGCTGAGGGGAAAGCTGGGCGGAAGTTGGATTTGACGGTGGTTTTGGGTGGGCACAATCCGATTTCGTGAGCCAGACCAGATGGAAGTGCCTCGGCAGCCGCAGGTGCCCATAGATAAGTTCCGCTCCGAAATTGTGCTAAAATCAGTCATAAATGGTGTATTTTATTTCTGCTGAGGGCAAAACTGCGCGGAAGTTGAATTTGAAGGTGGTTTTGAGTGCGTGGAACCCAGGGGCATCCAGTCAAGCACTCGAATCCACCGCCGAGTCCTTGGTGTGCCACCGGATTCAACTTCCGTTTTTCCCCTGCAAATGGACCATTATACAGCTGTTTTATTTCCGCTGATGGCAAAACTGCGCGGAAGTTGAATTTGAAGCTGGTTTTGGGTGCGTGGAACCCAGGGGCATCCAGCCGAACACTCGAATCCACCACCGAGTCCTTGGTGTGCCACCAGATCCAACTTGTGTTTTTCCCCTGCAAATGGACCATAATACAATAGCCACCACCGCTTTGCTACACCAGACTCAACCCAGGTTTGGTTTTGTCTTCCGAACTTTCAGATCCTAGGTTTCAAATTTTTCACTTTGAAGCTTTCCAATTTTTCACTTCAAAGGTTTTGAATTTTTCACCACAAAGATTTCAAATTTTTCACCTCGAAGTTCTTGGATTTCTCACCTTCTTTATCACAAGGAGGATAAGCAAAAATCAAAGCCGTATTATTGAAAGAATATGGGAAACATATTTACAATATCTTCCAGATGATTGTTGCCCACTGTTGGGTGGAATATGCAAACATATTTGAAAAATATCCTTTGTTCTTGCTTTGTTCAAGACTTTCTTTGTATGAGGTTTCATTTTGCCCATCTCAGATATCTGAAACTTATTGTCAATATGTTTCCCATATGTTCTGCATATTCTCTCATGGTTTTTCTGCTTATCTTTCCTGTGTATGGGCAGAAAATTTCTATTAAATCTGAAACATTAGTGTTGAAAATGTTTTGAAAGAAAGTAGCATCTTTATTTGAAGTTTTTCACCATCATTTCTCAGTGCAAAAAGTGGTAAGAAACTTTTGAATTTTTCACCCACTTTTGGGGCCAGAAATTTGCTGTGAAATCTGAAGAATTACAGGTGAAAATGTTCCAAAATGAATTATCAATTATGTTTCAAGTTTTTCAGCAATTTTCTGACTGAGAAAAATGGTATGAAACTTTTGAATTTTTTATCAACTTTTTCAGTGAAAAAGACTATGTGAAATTTTAAATTTTCTTTTCAGATTTTCTCAGTCAGAAATCCAAAATGTTCATCCAGTGCAATGGGGTTTTTTCCTGATGTGGTGTGTCGACACAGAGACTCCAGAAGAGTTGGTACGGAAAGAGATTGTGGTGTCGGACCAGTTAATCAATGGATTAATGTGGGAGAGCCAGTTGTATCCAAGAACCATATCGGAGGGAGAATCAAGATGGGTGACGTAAAATTCCATAGAATGGACTTCGCTGGAAGGGAATTGGAGAAGCAGGCGGAGCTGCTTATTAATGATCGAAGAAGAGCCGTCGAGATACCGGAGTCGGACCAGATCTACCGCATATGGAATCAACCCATAGATTTTGCAGGCCTTCACGGAGATAAAACAATGCGAGGAACCAGAATCAATCAGAGATCGTAAACGGGAGTTGAATCCCGCTGCAATTCGTAATACATCAGAAGGAAGTATGGTTGAACATAAATCCGTACCGGAAGAGATAATGTCCGGACAGAAAAGAGATACAAGTATATTGACATAAAGGGCATTAGCGGAAAGAGTGGAAGCGTTGAGACGAACCTCGGGGAGTACCTCGGAGTCAACGCAACTCGGCACAGGTACGGAGGTGTCCGAGCTGCTGATCATTTTTTTTTGACTCGGAGGTGGACTCGGCAGAGGCGGCCTTCGCCGTTGCGCCGGAACGCTTCCGGCAATCGGAAGCCTGGTGTCCGGGACCACCACAGTACATGCAGAGGTTGAGGCGAGTGCGCCGATCGCCCTCCTCCTGTGTGATCCTCCCCGACTTGTCGAGCTTGTTGGTGTAGGGCTTGGGCGTCTTCTTGGAGGAAGAAGCCTGACCAGAGGTCGCAGTAGTCGAAGCCGACCCGGAAGGCTTTCCGGAACCGGACTTTTGACCGTAGGAATTGTTGGAGGGAGAGGAACGCGAGGAGGTCTTGTTAGATGACCCTTGTTCCCACCCTTCTGTCCACCAGATGTCTGACCGGATGACTGTCCGGATGAGCTCTGATGACCGGAGCTGAGCTTCTCTCGCTCACGCTCCCGAACCCTTTCCAACTCGCGCTTCCACCACCAATGATCAATCTTCCGGGCAATTTGCTCAACGCCAAGGAGAGTGTTGACATAGTTGTGATGAACCATATTGTCCTTGATGCGGCGTGGCAAGCCCTCGTAGTACTGGTGCCGGAGCGCATTATCGCCCCACTGAGTGAGCATAGTGTATCGATTGAATTCGATGGTGTATATGGGGATCTGATCGCCCGGTTTCATGCGGACCGACCGGATCAGATCCTCCGCGTCCCCAATAGGGTCGTGCAGGCCAAAGTTGTCCTGGAGCTCCAAAATGAAGCACTTGAAATTCCCGTCCCATGCCGGAACGGAACCAGAAGCCTGGTTGTAGAGATTTGGTTCTAACCAAGCTTGCGCGGTGCCCCAAAGATACGACATGATGTAGAAGAACTTGTCGTCATCGGTGGAAAAATCCTGGGCGCGCTCAGCGAAATGAAGATAACACTTAGTAAGGAAGGACTGAAACTTCGAAGAATCGGAGCCATCAAACGTATCCGGATTCCGGAGGTTCAAGCGAGTTGAACGAGGAGGAAGAGGATTAGCCTGACGAGCGGTGTAGTCTTGAAGAAAACCCCAGAGACCCCGGAGGGTCGATTCGATAAGGGGATCTCCATGATCTTCCGGATCGGTGGAAGAACTGCTAGATGACGGGCCACCACCGCCACCACCGCCTCCACCACCACCACCCCCACCAGATGGTCTACCGGATGGTTGACCACGGCTGGGACCAGGACCGGAAGGACCCGGAGCGCCTCCGGAAGGATCTCCGGAAGGAAACTCGGGTGGGTCATCGGCTGGCTCATCAGCAGGAGAAGACGTAGGATCAGCCTCCGGCCAAGAGGGTTCCTGACCTTCCACAATAGGAGCAAGACCAGGAGTTTTGTCCTCGCTATCGACATCGGAGATATGGCCACCTTGTACGAAAGGTATGCCAGTTGTTTCGAATTGAGCCGAGCAATTACGACGAGGGTGAGGTGAGGCAGGGTACCGGACCGGATGCTCCGGGGTCCGAGGACTGGTGACTAGTCCCAGAGCGTAAACCGTAGAAGCAACCGCAGGCGCAGGCGAGCGACGGCGGATCTGAACCGGAGGAGGAGGAGGATTGTAGGATGTTGGAATGCCCAATATGGTGTTAACAGGCGGAGTCATCAGGCGAGATTCGCGTCTGGGGCAGTCAGTCCTGTCGGAGATGACCGCAACAGCAACGTAGGGAGAGTTGGAATCCATAGAAACAGCAGAGGTAGGTTTGATTATACTGTTATATACTGAGCTGACGTGGGGAAGTGATCCGGCGTTCCGAGAATACCAGAAGATCGGAAGGACGGAAGTCAGTATATATAGTGCAAGCACCACAGGAAGATAAGGGTGTGCGTACTACCCGTGCTGAAGAGGAAGAAGTTGGAAGTTGGAAGTTCCGGTGAAGCCGGAACGACTCAGAGCAGAGCAAAGAGCAAAGCATGTTAATAATCAAACTGAAGAATACAGGCATAGTACATAGGGTTTATATAGTAGTTGAAGATCAACATCCTAATATGGTAAGACAAAGCGACTACCAAAAGCGGAACTTGAATATAACAAAGCGAAGTACATACGGAGACGGAGAAGACAGATGGATGAGATAGATAACGGATAAATGGGAAACACTCAGTAATCCTTCATTGCGTGAAATCCCGATCAGCCGAGTCGGTCCAAAGTCGGACTGACGGCTTCCGAAACACCGGACGCTCCGAACGCCGGAGCTTTCAGTAGGAACGGAGGGTCAATGTGCATGGATAAAACATATTGATATAAAAGGAGAGAGGGCGCCCAAGGGCCCTTGCCTTCCCTCACTTCCTCTCTTTCCCTTTCGCTATGAATCCCCTACAGATTAGTTCTCTTTCTCAAAAATTACTGGTCATTCAGACCACGACAACGTATCAGCTCAACCCAGGACTGGCCTCCCCTCCAGTACCATATAATACCACACCTTACATTCGAAGCAGCTCCCGGCACCTTTTTCGTTGATGACCAAACGGAAGAAATCGCCACTGTACGTCACAATCATTAATCATAAAACAACACTCTACTCGTGACCGCCATGACCCTCACGATAGTCCATCGAATATGACCCTGACCAGCACGACAAATTCGCTGAACAAGGAGACATTTATTTGGGAGCAGGAAATCTCTGATTTGAACTCTCAAAAACTTCATCCCCACGTGATCGTACCAATCAACTCCTGCATTTCCTACCTCACAGATCGAGGCACACAGCTCTGAAGAGGCTTTGCCGGCGTCTGAACCCTCCCACCAGTCACAATACGCGAGCAATACACCGATATTTGAGAAAAGCCACTGATACTCACTGCCATTCCCTTTATAGCGGGACGATGATCCCCAAGTTCAACAACTCACTGCCACGGTCGCCACCCCTCCGCATGAGTACACTATCCTCCACATTCGACCCCTGCGTGGCTGGAGTGACGATGAAGTTCAATGGTGTATCACGATCCTGCAGGTCTATCTGCATCTAAGGGCGAACACAGTCTTAGGCCAAGGACAGGAACTGGTGATCATAGACAGACATACCGGACGCCCCAGGGAATTGGTCATGTCCACTCCGCCTAAAGGTATTCTCTGATCCGGAACTGAAATCGAATGCTTGGGCGAGATGGAACATTTCACATCACCAGGATGAGAAAGACAATATGTACCAAAGTGTTATGGTATGCGCCGAGACCAAGGAACAGGTTCCCGTCTGGATATCAAAAGGATATCTCTACCTGATACAGACGATGATCAGGTGGGAACAGCTCTTACGCAAGACCCGCGCCTGTCTGCACAAAGCTACATCTACATCGAACTTGGCCAACTTCTAATTCTGCTGCGGAAAGCCTGCGCTGCATACAATTACTTCCTTGTTTTGGTCCGCCATATTCATTTCCTACGACATGTGCTCAATGTACTTTGTCCCTCTCTTCTGTCTACCCACTTATACACGCCAAAGAACACCCAAAAACTACTCAATAAATTGATATTCACTGTACTAGTTGATCGAAACAGACACTACGATCTTTGGTAACATTTTTTTGAGGTTTATTCCCAAGATGCAACTGAGGACAGTTGAAATCTTCCGGTGGACCCTGGATGACCTACGATAAAAATGTTAGGCATAAACCTCAAAAATTGATGATCAATCATTCGGATCAGTTCGGATCAGAAAACGGAAGGAAGAGGGACAGTAGAAATAGGAATAAGAAGGAGTCAACAAGTCATACAAGGAGTCATAAGAAGTGTTTCGTGAATCATTTATACAATTGAACAAGGTATACCTTCGCTACGCTCCGGCAACGGGATCGGATCTTTAGAAAGCACATTTCCGAATAATAACAGAATAGATACATTGCGCAGATGCGTGCATAGGTCAAAACCGAACAATGAGGACCTGAAAGTCGAACCCACCGCAAGAGTTCCAAACAAACACGGCCACCAGAAGCAAACGAAAGGCAGCGTTGTGGAAGGACCGAGAAGGATAACCATCAGCACACTTGCTGTGATCAGGAGATCGACAGACCAAACGGACGGCTGGGGAAAAAACAGTTGAACCCATGAATCACAATGCAGACCGGTTGATTTTGATGTTGAATTGGATGGTTCTTAGGCAGTGAAGTTGCGGCCCAGATTCAAACCGTATCCCGAACAATTCCCCACCTCTTTTATTCGGAACGGAAGCGCCGAAGCGCAGTTCAATCGCTTCTTCCTACTGCGGTCTGCTGCGGGCCAATTCAACAGCGGAGCATGGGGCAAGCTTCTTTGTCCAAGAAATCCACAATCCACAATCGTCAAAAGAGCTGGTCAATTTCACAGCTTTTTTTTTGCCGCCCCGCAGTTGGAAGGCCAAAATCGAGGAATGTGTCTGATGTGTGTACCGGAGGGAAGAAAATGGGGGACATCATGGTTTCACAATTGCTGTTGGATTTATCAGCATAAACCCTTTTAGATCTTGGCCACAGCTCGTCAACTGCGGGTCCTGCGGACACATTGGAATATTGTGACCGAAATTAAATGAGCTGTTGAGGTGCCGCTGCATTCGTGGTGTATATACAGCGATAATGCTGGTTGAAAATACTGAAAGGAGATATGTTCTCTTGGCTTGCTTGGAAACCTCGCCATTTGCTTAAAGATACAAGTAATCATAGTCAGTAGAAATATGACTCTAATGAGTCGACATGAGAGTACTATAAAAGGAGAGCAAAAAGAAGGCTTTCGACACCTAATTTCCCCCCCCATCAAACTTCTGTATTAGATAAACTGCAAATCACAATTAATTTGCTTTACTTCCTCGTGCAATTCTTAAGGTTCTTGAGTCTTGCCAGCGAACTTTATACTGCCTTCTGAACTCCTGTGAACCGTTTACCGAATTCTGTGTCTGCCTGTACTGGTGCCTGTTGATAACCGAATTGCTGATCTGATAACTGGTGCCTGCCGTTAACTGCCGAAACTGATCCGACGACCACTGCATAATCAAAGCAGAAATCAACACTAAATTCTTAGAAAGGAAATTCACACGAGTAGAAAACTCACTTTGAATTCTTCGTAATATTTCATATATTTGAAACTTCTTGGCAAACATATTTTCCCCTTGTCAATGTTAGTATTTATCTAAAACTGTATAAAAGACCAAGTATTCCGCAATGTCTGGAGTGCATCTCCGCCCTCTTGCTGTGACCCTGGTCAACGCTTACCTAAAGGCCTCAGTGTATCTCAGACCAGTAGATGCAGAGATTTGTTACAAAACATTTTGATTGTAGTTTTCTGTACAATAAAAGATCTCAAAGTTTAGTTGGTTATCAGAAAGTCATCTTAAGTGAGAGTTTACACAAAGGTACCATAGGTGTGCTCCTAGGTCAGCTGTTGGAATGGTTCTTCGAGTTCGGTCGCAGTTCCCCAAACCCAAAGGCACTTCGGTAACAAAGCCAGAGTCCTTCAGTTGGAATCGTTCTTCGAGTTTAGTGGCTGTTGCCCCAAAGGTACCATAGGACTGTGTTCCTAGGTCCACTCTTGGAATTGTTCTTAGAGTTCAGTTGCAGTACAAGAGGTCCTGATCAGATTGTCTGTACAAAAACTGCCAAAATATCTATAAAAACCTAGGCTCGTTCCCACCCGGCTCTGGTGATGACAAATCGATAGCTCGTAAAAACTCGCTGGCACCGGAACCGGCTGGGCCCCCACGTCGCATCTTTTGGTGATGAGATCTCTGCCCGCCATTTGAAGGGTGGGGACTTAGAAAAAGAACACCAAAATCTTGCTAAATGCCCCAGAACTCATTTATTGCAACATGGATCCTTTTTCTCGCTCTATAATTTACCTCAAATGCACTTTCTGATCGAGAAAATTTTCGTTTTGCTTCCTTGGACTGCGCATCCGCATGGGGCAGTCTATATACGCCATATGACATCAGAAAAACGCGTGTTCTTTGCCGTAAACACGTCGAATTGACGAGCATCGCAGAGACTGCTCCCAATCGGGATGCGATGTGGCTGTGCTCGGAGGCGCTGATGCCGCCAGTTCAGTGCCTGTGCTCGCTAGTCGCAATCTGAACAGGGTGCCAACTGAAAAACACGGCGATAACTTAAAGCGGACAATATTTTATTGATATGCTAAGATAAAATGTTGTATGAGCCTGAGGCACATCGGAAATTAGCCTGGAGGGATGTCCGGATCGGGAAGTGGGTCCTGTCTCGACGACTGGCCACTACTGGGAGCAGACGGGCCACGGGGGGTAATGGAGGGTGAGTACATCGATGCATATGGATTGTTTTGCAAGGAGGAAGGAGTAGAAGTAGCTGGGAAGGGTGAATAAGTGTTATAAGTGGGTATGTATGGTGGGTAGTAAGCGGGATAATGATAGAACCCTGGGTGGTGTTGCATGGGCGGGACGGGAGTGTGTCACATGCATGAAAATTGCCTGTGATCATCTATATATAGTCCGCAGCCTATGATCGAATTACTCGATCATAGCGGCCTTTTGGCTCAGTTGGTTATGATGCTAGCTGCGGGCACGTGATCTTAACAGTATGATCGAGTACAACCGGTCGCGGGTTCAATCCCTACTGGTGGCAGTTTTTTCGGGCCTGGGAGAACCTGATTTAATTTGTCATCATTTGAACCCGGGAACGTCCGGCAGGTCAAACATGTGACCTGGGGGTCTACTATGTATCATGTGGTCTTCGGGAGTGCAACCCGGGTTCCGTCCCGGTTCTGGCCCATTCCGGGCTTTTCTGGTTCCATTCCGGAACATCTTGGATCCATTTCGGATCATTCCGCACTTCGAGGGCTCAGTGTCTTAAAGGGGAGATACTGTCCCATGCATGAAAATTGCCTGTGATCATCTATATATAGTCCGCAGCCTATGATCGAATTACTCGATCATAGCGGCCTTTTGGCTCAGTTGGTTATGATGCTAGCTGCGGGCACGTGATCTTAACAGAGTGGTAGGGTAAGTGTACGCCGTGTTTTTGTGCGGGGTCGAAGGAGGTGGGTGGGTGGTTACAGGATAATGAAAGGGTGGTGCCATAGTACGGGGAGGTGGAGCTGGAGCCCCTTTATACATCGGGCGTGGCGGATTCGGGCGGCGAGGAAGCGGTGTTTGAAGTGGTGTCTCAACCGTCGTGGTTGTGGTACGTGCTCGACTGGCCGGAGGTGCAAGTGGGTCATCCAGGGTGCCGTGTGAGGAATGAGGTCGTTTGGCAGTGCCTGGGATACTGGATTTGGATGTCGGCGGAGCTTGGACAGCGGCGTGTGGGGTCGGCGGCGGCGGAGGGGGAGAGGGAGGAACCTCAGGTGCTGGTCGAGACTGTTTCGCACGTGGTGCGGGCTTGGGCAAAGGTGAAATTCCAAGCCCATGCATGTATACATAAAGAATGTTCCCAAATCTTGACCACAGTCCCCAGCTCGACTCGAGCAGCTGCTGAAGGGGCTCGACGCTGTCAACGGGACCTATCGACGCGAGGAGCTCGCATGTGTTGTCGTCGAGAATGGCATGAGCAGCAAGCGGACGTCCCGGATAGTGCATCTTGAGAATATTCCGCCGCCATGTGAAGAGCGCCTGCCGGACTGAGTCGGACGGCGGGCCTTTGCGTATTCCTTTCTGTCAGACTACTCAGATTGGCTTGCTCGGGCAGGCCTGATCGAACAGCTTCGGATTGCAGATATCACAGCACCGGGATTCTCGTACAGCTAGAATAGTATAAGCCCACTTCTGCAGGAATCCGGATTGAAGGAACACACCTGGTCGCTTGTTCTCAAAGATCCGAGCGAGAATGACGCGGCGACATGTGGTGGCTTGAATCAGAGCGTAAATCCCTTCCAGTGGAGCATCTTGAGGCACATCCAATTCTTGCAGCGGGGTGATTTCGTCGGAAGCGCCACCCCTATGCCAGCCTCGCTGTTGCCCGTGGCTGGCCGCATGATCCTTCCCTTGCTTTGCCCCCCCCTCTCCCCACACCGCCTCCACGGCCTCGGCCTCGTCCCCCTCGCCCCCGGCCTCTTCCACGACCAGCGGCAGGTGCTGCCTGATATTCTGAACTCAGACTCGCGGTATTGAGGGGATTAACCTCAAAGGAGGATTTTTCTACAATCATTATCGCCACCCCATACGTCCCAGCAGCCCGTGCAGCACGGCCGGCACGTTGAATCCAAGAGGACAGGTCTTTCGGTAGCTTCCACTGGATGACGATCTCGATGTTAGGAATGTCGCACCCCTGATATTGTTTCAATAAACATTAATATACAGGCAGGATTGAAAGCATACCATGCCCGCAGCATCCGTGCAGACCAGCACTCGAATCACGCCAGCCTTGAATAATGCCATGACCTGCGCGCGATATTCACGCGACATACCCGCATTGTAAGGATGTATGAGTCCCATATCGCGATAGGCAGGACAGACCCGGCCGTTTAGATGGTCGACAATTTTACCGCCGTCCTTGATGTCATCGCTGTAGACAAATGCTAACTTGATGTCAGCAGGTCCAGTCATGTCACCCGGGACCACGAAATCAAGATCCCGGAGTGAGTTGGCGGGGTGCTCCATGGCACGAATGATTTGAGCAACATTCTCGTGGTCGTTGCCGATGCTGCAGAATTTGTAGAACCAGCTGCTGTAAACAATGAGCTGAATGAAGTGGACGACGAAGTAGGCTCACCGTCACCAAGCCCATCCGATTCCAACCGCCGCAAGCACAGGAAAAAGCGTGGCAAGGAGAAGAACAAGAAGGACCGTGAGCAGAAGCGTTGCAAACGCGCCCGAGCACCTGGTATTTTGAGCCAACTTCACGCCGACTGCATGGCCACAGCACGGAAGGTCGCCCAGTCCAAGCTCTTTGCTAAGGTCTATGACAACGTGAATATTGTGGCGCGCATTGCGGAACAGATCCTAGGTCGCAAAAGTGAGTATAAGTGTCTCACTTTACACTCAGAAGCTCACCTGTGAAATAGACGCACAGGAGAATGGTACATGCGCCACCGTCTTTCCTCTGCACAATGCGAAGTTGGAGGATTTGCTCACCGCCGACCTCGACCAGTCCATTCTCGATGCACCGCCTCTCCGACTCGACGATATTCTCTTCGATGCAAAAGACGCGGAGTTTTTCACCAAAAATATGGTCCACACCATCCTGTGTATACTCGTTCGGCACGGTGGTGAGGGTTTTGCGAAGTGGGAGAAAGATCTGGAAGCATCGCAGCCTGTGAGCGACGACAGGATAGAAGTTCACGAGACCCCACTTCACCCACTGCCGACGATGGAGATTGACGAAAGCTCCATCACTGGTAACATCGAGGTCATGGAGGAGATGACGCGAGTGCTCGGCTTGGACGTGAAGGACCCCGATTTCTGCAAATACGTCCAGATTGTCGCTGGGGATCAGCTCACAATTGCACGCCAAAGGTCGATCTTGAATGTACGTCTTGGACACGAGAGTGGCCCTCATTCATGGAGACATGTTGTCCTGATGCCGGGTCTTTTCCACGCAAAGATTGCGGACTGCCACGGACTCCTCGAGACGCACTTTGGCAAACCGAGCGCAGGAGCACGCAGTCCGGGAAGCCTGGGATTTCATAATACAGTCCTTGATCACCTTCCTATCACCCTCACCTCCTTACCTCCGTTCCGCACTTGTCGCGATCTCATCATGGTATTGCTCTATGCGCGAGTTCTCCACTGCCTCCTCCTCGTCTCTGGACACGACTCACTCGAGGATTATGCCGCCGCTGTGGATTCCTGGGACACGGTCGTCAGCCATGCGACACAGATTTACGAGAAGTATGCCAATGCCAAAACTGTTCAAGAACTTCGAGAACGTCGGATTCCTGAAGAGCGCAGTCAAGAGGCACAAGCAAAGGCTGCAAAGAAGTCTGGCGACGCGGGAACTTCGGCGCTGCCACACATCCGCAAAGGGGATATGGTCTACGAGAACGTGTTACTGTTTCTGCGGGACGCACTACTGACACGGGAGTTCACAGACGCTGTGAAGAGGGGTGATTCGGGGCGCATCCTCATTGTCCTCCGCTTGTGGGTCTTCTGCTATCGCGGGAGTGGGAGGTCAAAATATGCGCACGAGATGCTGCACCTGCTTCACAATCTGCTTTGCGTTTGGACCAAAGAACTCCGGTGAGTGGTATAAATTTATTTTCTTCGTCCAGTGCATCTGAACCGGTCCACAGGAATGTTATACTTCAAAACTGGCTTGCCAATCCGACAGGAAAACCCGACTCGTTCGTGGAGATTGACTTGGTTCAGGAACACTTGAATTTTTGGATCAAGGTGTGTGACCAGCTCCTGTCACAAAAGAATCGAATTAACCCTCTTGTCACGTCAGAAAGTCTACAAGGCCGACGGCGAGGGGCACTCCTGGGACTGGCTGGCGCTGGTTTCGCCTTGCATCCACGTCTTGCGCAAGCTTGCGACCCAGATTAACACAGACCTCGGCACGCGACAGGGAGCTAAGCACACCATTCCGGGACTCGAAGACGACATCACAGAGCTCATGGAGAGCCTCGACGAGCAGGACGTCTACGTCTTGACAGAAGGGCGTGTCCTCGACGACGATGAGAAACCTGTCCCCGATGTACTCTCTGTCGGCATGGCAGGACTCACCCACGGCACATCAATTACCCCGCTGAAACGGTGACTCTCGGGTACGCGTGAATGATCTAATAGAAAAGCTAATGCAAGCTGCTGGAAAACCAACACACAAAACACCAACTAAACCACTAACCAACCAACAACTACTCCTCTTAATGTGAGAGAACCGGGGTGTTCGGGGGTGCGGATCAAGTATTAGATCCCAGAACAGAGAATAGATCCCTCAAAATGTCTGATTCGGCCTTTTTGGTCTTATCCCGATAACGAGTTTAATCGAAAACTTGGCTTGTAGGCCGAGTAAACACAATGTTATTGCGGTAAGGGACGGGTTTGTATAATATAACGATCTAGTGACCGGCAAAAGTGGGTTTTATAGGTTTATAGGTCGAGGTTTGAGGTGCCTCTGAAGACTACTGTTAATTCGTCTTATGAATCCCGTAACTGAGAGTTTGAGGTGCTCTCGAGACTACTGTTACTTCGTCTTATTAACCGAAAATCCAATTCACACAGTCAAGTCAATCCAATCAAGTTTATTCCACAAGAGGGTGAGGGACAAGCACTTCCTAACTTTAAAGCTGCCTCCCCTACAACCAATGGCAAAATGAGATACTGGCCGGATCAGGGCGCAGCTAACTAGCTTAAAACTACTCTACTCTGGTCCTTATATACACCTACAATACTGCTTACATGAACGCAATTGGTCTACCAAAACTAAGCAATGAATAAGCAGATCTGTATCAAGCGTCCTATTGGCTGAGGCATGGGCCATTGACTCATTTCCTTCCACAAATATCAATCTCGCGAGCCATAGCTCTAAAATATAGACAAAATACCATGGTGCTAGCCATGGGGTATGTTGCCTAACAACACAGTGCTAGCCAACCAGTTGGCTACTACCAAGCATGCTTCCCACAGCCCCCCAGGCGGGTTTTTCGGGGCCTCCCGAGCTCTTTGCCTGTATTTATTCTTTGATGGGAACCTCTCCACATCATTAAATAATATATACCTGCAGGAAACCCTGTTGTACCCTGTTGTATTTGCCCCCTTCGCTCATTCTCAGCGGGGATGCCAGTGATTGTCCGCCTGTTTCTCACGCTTCTTTCCACGGTCCGCATTTCGTCACCCATTGCACCCGCCCACCGATGACGCGCCCTCTAGCGCTTTGGGTTTCTATCCCGGGTTCTCTCCCAGCACACGTGATCGCGTTTCCGTGCGCTCCTGGGCGGGGGAAAAAAGCTTTACAATGCTGGGCCCCACTGCATTCCATTATCGACGCGACACAACCGCGTCAGTACGAATCTCGCGCCCCACGCGCTTAGGAATGCATTGTTTACATATGTTAGGTTGCGGCGTGCTCGGTTTCAAATCGCGGCTGCTGGGTATTTAAATGATGCATTCACTATGCTTTATGGATACATACCATGCCCTCCTCGCCACCCTCTCATCTCTCACCGTATCCTCCCTTTTCCTTTGTTTACTACCGGTACCGCGCGGTATTTGCATCTATTTATATCGCGCGGCCCCACAGTTTCTCTCCGTTCCGAATACAAAAGAAAGAAAAGATACAGACATAGAAGATGACTGTGAACGTAAGTGAACCTAACTAGAGTCACCTCTTTTGCAGCTCTTGAATATATGTTGGAAAGTCGCCAGTTTTGCCAGTGCCCAACCCTCACCAATCTTGAACACAGCGTATGAAGGCTTTCTGTCTGCTGCATGGCATAAAGGTTACGACGTGGCTCGACTGTTGCGGGAGATCTTTATCCGGTGTGAGTTCGATTCCCACTGAAGGGCTTCTCTTTTTTCTCAATCTCTTTTGTTGGCTCGCCTGGATTTTTCGCAAGTCCCTTCAAAGTCTTTTTCGTCCTTATCGACCAAGTCTCCCTTTTTCGCATAAAACATAGTTCATAGGCATAATCATCACATAAAACATGTATAAAGTGGTCAAAACCTTCGCTTCCACATCTCGTAGTATGTCGCCAGACCCTCAAGCATCCACACGACGTCCTGAACCTCGGTCTCCCACGATGTCCGAGCGTCGGGGTCGGAATCGGGCAAAGCGCACCCCCAGAAATACAAGGAGGCAACGATACTCAAAGTCCCGTTGACGCCCCAGCGAAACAACGGCCCCCATTCCTTCCCATCCGGCCCGTATCCACCAGTCACCTCCCAACGTCCATCTGAACCCATAACCCGCCATGCTGGCTGCAATGACGCCCACCAAATCCGCCACGCGGCCGCATATTCTCCCACCTCCTTCACCTCAGGGATTTTTCCACGTTGTTTGTTAATCCAGATCCCCACCTCCTTTGGGCGCACCCTGTTGGACAGCTTTTGCATCCCCTGTTCGAAGCGCGAGGCGTCCTCGACCCGAGTCCAAGCTTCCAGCAAGGCATTGAAGTGGCACCCCAGATCGACTGCGGTCATCGACGCGTGCGCGGCCACAAACCACGGCGCTGCTTTGGCAGGACAGGTCGGTACCGTGGATGTCCCAGTGCGCGGCGCGGATGGCAAAGTCGTGTTGGCAGGCGTTGCAGGCAGCGTTTCCAGCCCAGGCGATGTACTTTGCCGTGGTGATGATGGCCTTGGCAGGGACGATGCGCTTGGCGTCGGCGAAGAGGTGGTTTGCAGCATGGAAGGATTAATGGGAGGTGGGGCGACATTGACGGGCAGCGGCGGCAGCTCCTCTCCCACCGCCAGGGACGTGGCAGGGGATGGTACATTTTGAGAAGTCGGGCTGGATTGTGTCGCAGATGCGGATGGCGTGATCGTTGTATCGGGTGATGTGATTGCCGGCTCTTCGGGTGCGCTCGTC
Source organism: Mycena crocata (assembly GCA_029281795.1). Taxonomy (NCBI): domain Eukaryota; kingdom Fungi; phylum Basidiomycota; class Agaricomycetes; order Agaricales; family Mycenaceae; genus Mycena; species Mycena crocata. The sequence goes on along the minus strand of JARJCP010000105.1, from coordinate 77,541 downwards.
GTTGGCGCGACTGAGTCGACGTCGTCGACGTCCATACCATCCGCAGGCCTGTTCCGCATCGACTTTCGGGTTGGAGCAGAATCCTTTGTTGTGCGTGCGCGTGGCCGAGGTTGTTTGGCGCGCGTATTCTGGATGGGTGCCAAGATCTCCGCAAATCTGTGTTCCTTGTCGAGCTCGGCTAGTTTGGCCTTCGCGGTACGAATATTCCTCTCGCGGTATTCATCGTAAGTCAGGCCGTCGAGGTAAATCAGTGGACCTGCTGAATTCGTATCATCAGGAGGGGGAGAGCCGGCGGCAGGGGCTTCTTGTCTCTTCTTGCCATCCACTTTGCGCTTCTTTCGCAGGCGTTTGTTCTCCTCTTCATCCGACGAGTCCGAGTTTGAGTCGCTGTCACTGTCGGAATCCGAATCGTCGGAGTCGCATCCAGAGTCGCTGTTGTTGTGGTCGTTTGCGATCGTAAATTTTGCCGTGCTCAAGTCTGCCGTGGTTCCTGATAGAGCCGACGCTGCGCACTCCTCCGCGGCTGGGAAAATAATCAGTCTCTACGCCAGTGATTTTCAGTGCTGTACTTACTGAAAGCAGTGTGAAGATACTCGATCATGAATTTCGACACATTCTCATTGAATCTTTTCTTGTCCCACTGCGCAAAGACTTGCGCACCCTGGGTAAGGTTCCGCCCTACGGAGACGCTAGGCTTCCCCGTCAGAATAACAGCTGTTGCACGAAAGGAAGTCACGTACGTCATGGTGCGCAACTCTCCCCCATATTGCGGCATAGGTCCGCCTAGAAGAAGCACTGAGTGAAGGCCAGTGTACGCCTGCACCCCTCGCAAAATGGGCGCCATGAATTCACCCAAAGCGTCAATGCATCTTTGCGAAATAATGCTTATCAGCGCGCGTTAATCAAGGACGGCAAGGACACTTACCTTTGACGTGCCTCGGGAGTTGTCGCCGGTGGATCCTTGAGAGCTTTCGTGTACGCCTCCTTTGCCTCCTTTGCCTCCGTTTGCGCCCTCCCCAAAATCTCCTTCTGTTCCGACTTGGGAAGCTTCGAGAAACACTCGCGTGCGACTTGAGCGCGAAAACCAGCTTTGGGGACCTTGCTTCGCTCAGCTGCCGCGGTTTCCTTCTGCTGCTCCAACGCCCACTTCTCTGCCACTACTGGCGCTACCTTCTCCTCGTATGACTCCTTCATCAGCTGCTGAAATGCTTGTCTTGCTTTCGGAGGCGCGCTCAAGCCGGAGAGTTTTGCGAGCAGCACGGCGTAGGGGTCTTTGGTCGAGTCCAGTACAGCAGAGCGCCGATGTCTCCCGCTGCGGCTGATGCGGTATGTGTACCACCGCCGAATGCGCTAGCCATGAATGAGCGCTCGACGTCGTCGTGCCTGTGTGACGATGTGACAAACCTTGTCGAGCACCTTCATCCTGCTGCGCTTCTCCACCTCCTGCTCATCTGATAGCGTCTCTCTCGGCTTAGGCTTGTTCGCATCGTACTCGAGCAGCACCGGTTCCTCGTGATCCTTTGTCGTCCAAGGCACGCGGTTGTGAAACTCGTTGCAGACTTTTTTGAGAAATTTTCGTTCTGCGCGCCGACCTTGGTCCCTAGCTTCGGCGTAACCCTCCAAGTGAGGCGTCAGCACCGTCTCGCGCACGCCATCAGCCCACAATCGCAAGTTTTGTCGATCTTCCTTCGGTACCCTTTTCCGTTCGCGCTTTTTGCCCATCTAATGGTTGGTGCTTACTTAGCATCTATTGTACACTGCTGCATACTTGACCCACCTGGAAGTTGTACCCCTTCTAGTCGTTCGAAAGTTGCAAGAGACTCTAGTGGCTGACGTGGTTTCTCGAAAAGGCAAGTTTGGCAAGTGTATTCGTTTCTTTATTTTACCATTAACTCGCCATATCTCTCCAGATCCATCTGTCCCAATGTTGTGCTTCCATCTTAGGCCCTGCATCACGCGGAGTTCCAATCTCAGGTATATAAGCCGTTCATCATCTGGTACATGCACCATTCCTTCTTCCTTCCTTTCACCCATCATGACCGATCTCTCTCAAACCTCCTCTGGAACAGTCCCTGTCCCAGGAGCGGCAAACTCTCAAGGCAGTGACGGTGAGCCCTCCTCAATAGAATCTACACTCATTACTAACTTTCTGGCAAGGCACCGTCGCTGCCCTTCAGCTTATCGGCGCTGCGATGACAACCCTGGCTCAGCAGCACAGTAAGTTGTCCGCAGCCGTTCGTGATTGAATACTCACCTGCTCCTTCGCTCTTTTCAGGTTCCTCGGCTGGTACTTCGCCCGGCGCCGTTCCCGCCGCGGTGGCTGCGACCACCGTCAACCTCCCCCAAGCCCCCGTCGGCCTTCAGAACCACGGCCCTTGGCTCGCTGGGGGGCTGTACACCGTCGTCCCATCCGGCCCTTTGCTCCCCGCCACCACCCCTGGCGACGATGGAGTCTGGTACTGTATCACCAGAGGACATTTTGTCGGCATCACCCCCAACAACGCTCTCGCCCTCAATGCTGTCACCGGTGTCACCGCCAACGCCATGAAGAGCTACAAGACCCAGGCGCTCGCTCTCGCCGCCTTCAATGGCTTGCAGTCCTACGGCATGGTCTCTGTCGCTCCCTAAACGTGAGTTTTCCCCCACTTTTTCCTTTTCCATAATCTGATTCTGGTCATTTGATTCTCGCAGGGGCCCTTCGCGTATCATACTGTTTCCTTACCGTAGTCATGTCGTTTTAGACCGTCCTCGTGTATCTCGACTTAGTGGCTCCGAAATTCAGTTTTGATGTGTCTGAAATATTGTGTTCACTGCCACAATGTTCCTTCTGCGGATCGTAGCCGAGCCAAACGGAGAATGATCAACCTTCTCCATCACCACTTACATCCGAAGGACCGAAATCTCTGAGATACCATCACATCTTCTTTTCATCCGCATCCAGCTACATTGATATCCCGGACTGATTCTCAATCCACCCCTGCCGCTTTATCGCTCATCCTTGTCCCTCCTTAGCCCACCTCGAACGTGAGGTGTAACACGCCACATGCCCTACAGTCTCAAACCCAGGATGTACCGAACCATTTAATCACCCCCGCAACATATCTTTCTTGACGCACACCTCACCACATTCCTGCATTCACGTAAGAAGTGGAAGCGTCTTTCCCCGTTTAAGAGATGCAACCGACTTTCCCCGTCTGGGACTGGGCGAGAGCAAAGCCAAGCGTCTTTCTCCGTATGTTTTTTATCTGATTTTATGTCTGATGTTTCTGATGAGCATCCACATTATTGAGTATCATCCATCTCATCTGTTTCCTCTCCCTCATTTTGCCTCATGTCAAACCCGGCCATCGACCACCAGCTCGATGCTGACACCGGCGAGCTCCTCTCTTTGCTCGACCGCCTTAACATTCACGATCACGACGACAACCACCCTGTCCGTACGACCCCATGCACCCCACTGGCTTCGCACACTCCCTCTACCCCTCCAGCCAATCGGCCGTTCCCCAACCGCACCTTCCCGTCTGTCCGAATCCGTAACATCTCAAGTCCTCCACTTCGTCCAGATCCATTACAATTTAATGTTCAGCCTACTATATACCAGTTCGACTCGCCCAGCACCAGTGGATACACCACAAATTGGTGCGTGTCGCTATTTTCTGCCTTTGCCTGGGCAATCTAACGTTGTGCATACCAGGTCCACAGCAGGGGCAGCCACTCAAGGTGTAACTGGTGCCACCGTCCGCACCGTACAGGCTGCCAGCCCTAGCAAGAAGAAACACACAAAAAAGGCTGCTTATGTCGTCTATTGCGGCCTTCGTTGCGGGGTTTTTTTAACATGGTGAGCAAGGTGTTCAACTTGTCACGATGTGCCGCCTTCACATTCAAAACAGGGCGGAGACTAAACCGCTGGTGTCTCGCGTCCCCAGCTGCATCTTCCGCGGTTACCGCAGTGTCCGCGAGGCGGAAGCTGCCTTCGAGTATGCCCAAGAGCGTTGTTGGGTCCGTGAGTGCGGCGCTCCAGTGACGATGGGTATTCCAGTCCTCCCCCAACCTAATCTTTCCGACACCGACACCAATCCCCTAAATGGCGATGAAGCTCTTGACAGCCTCTGGTACATTGTATACCGCGGCATCTTCCCGGGTGTCTATCGGTCCCAGTGAGTTCTTACTCCCGTTGTCAAATTTACTCCTCAAACCGTTTCTCTTCTCCATAGCCTTGAATGCCAACTGAACACAGTCGGCATCCCGGGCGCTCTCCACGAGTCCGTTGTCGGCAAAACACTCGCATTGCATAAATACACTCAGGCCACACAAACCCCCCGTGAAGTCGCTGTTGTTGCACCCGCTTACCACGATTGCAACTCTGACCCTTTCCTGTAACAGTATTTACTGTGCCCGTCTTTGTAATTTCACGTACTGTCAAATAGATTCAATCTACGCCCTCCTTTTCGCTCCTGCTCTTGATAAAATCACAAAAAATCCCTGCTCCGAAATTCTCCGAAAGTGCGAACTGCCCAGACATGGCGCAATCCTAGCGTTGAAAATGCCAATCACACCACGTGAAGCGAACTTGTCACCGCTGCCCGCCCCAGAAATTTATTCGTCTTCGGTCTGTTGGGATTTGGTAGCCCGATGTAAATTGGATATCTGGTATTAAGCATAGATGTGTACCTGCCCATGCTGTTCAATAATTTCTGTCTTGTGGTGAATAATTCCTATGACTAGATTTCTGATTGCCATTTGCGAACTTGCCACAAAATGGCCCAATTTGCGAACTTGTCGCATCAAGCTTCGGCAATGTTTCTCAAAATGAAGCACCTGCTGTCGAGTCATCGCTTAATCTAAGAGGCAGAACGGTCTATTAGCGTAGCGTGTACCACCCAGTTCAATCCCGGAATTTAAACGGTTTGTTTCAAATTTCAATGATTTATTTTGGCAAAATGATCGTGCGAACTTGTCACACATAACGCTTTGTACCATTGTTTCACTTCCTCTACCAACATCTCACTGACCTTCGACCTTCAAATGTACATTTTCTCGGTCACAACGGTTCAAGGTCACCAATAACTACTCCTAACCTATGAAGCACACCCTACAACACTCTACATCCAGCCAAAACGTCCAGTTGCGCCTGAACAAAGCCCACCGCTGTTGCGAACTTGCCGCAGAAACTTCGTTGCAGGATCTGTTCAGTGGGATCCACCCAGTTCCGAATATCTTATCTGAGCTCGCTACGCAATCATATTCAAGTTCAGAAACAGGTCATACAACTATATATGCCAGTACTTGTCAATATCGATTGGCTCAACGATATCTCTTCCCGACATGCGCGAACTGCCCATACTGACGGTGATTCGCATGTTTCGACTTTCATTCTTCAACCAAGAGCTCATCTACCGCAGACACAGTTTCATGTGATGTTATTACACGTCAAAAAACTACTGCACTCCCTCCTAGTTGCACCAGCGCCTCACAAACGCGTCGACATTATCAGCGGTGCCCCAATATGTATCCCCAAATGGTTCTGATGGCCTCCGAGCAAGCGCAGATTATGTTTTATGTTGTTTGTCGCCCGCTCCCTCCACCCACCATGGCTTTCAGCGCCCATCCTCCCATGAGGTCCTCGTACGTCTCCGCCGGCCCATCAGACTATGAAATCAAGTAAGACACTGTCTCTGCTGTATGCTCCTCCTTATTCCTATCCCAGACAGCACCGCGAAGCAGACCGTAGAGAGAAAGCCCGGGTGCGGATGGCACGGTATGTGCACTCCTCCATCGTCCTCCCTTCCTGCCTCAACTTGTTTCCTGCCACAGCAGGCGGGCCGAGCTTAAACAGCGCCCCATAGCAGAGCAGGAGCTTGCAGCCCAACGTTCGCGCCAGTATCAAGCAACGTACCGGGCCAGGTGAGCCATCCGTTGTCAAGTCCTCTCTCTTTCGGCTCAACGTTTCGGCCAGGCATCGGGAAGACCTTCGCAAATGGGAGGCTCAACGGCGCATCGAGTATGTCTTTCATTTTGCCACCGTCTGCGCCCGCCTTAACTAAATCTTTCAGGTTATATCAGAAGAGATATGGTCCTACCATTGCCAGTTCCTACGCCAAAGCTAGTCGTGATCGTAAACGTCGGGCTCGCGCTTCGAAGCGAGCGCGGGAGGGGCTTCCTACCGAGGAGAGAAGGCGCCCGAAGGTGGCCGACGCCGCACGTCCATCATAGTTACCTGCGTCGAGCCCACATGTTTTTTTTGTTTTGTTTGATCAATCATCAATCCCATTCTGCTGCTATGTACATGTTTTGCAGCGTTTTGAATAGCATGAAGTAGGTGAGTGCGCGTCAGCTGTGTATAAGGCGACTGGTTTTCGTCCGCGTCGGGGCGGGGCGGGAGACGCGTACATCCCGAATATCCCGAATTTTCGCCATCTGAGTCACATTTTCTGGGCGCTTCCTGGGAGCTTACTCGGCATCAACCACGCGACATTGTCCGGACCGAACTAGACCGAATTGCGCGTCATGGTCGAGATTTTTGAGGCGCTTCCTGGGCGCTTACTCGGCATCCCACGCGCCATTGTCCGCACCGAACTAGACCGAATTGCACGTCGGGTCACTGTGACAAATGTGAATCCTCCGTCCACATCGATTGTACCAGGTCCTTCGAGCTCCGCTCATTGAAGGACGTTCGGGAGGAAGACACAATGGTTATGCACTTGAAGTATGTTATCCAGCTCGTTAGCTACACTAAATCACGTAGATATCGTTGAGCTTGCTGAAGTTTTTGATGGCGGTGAGTCCACGCGATGCGCGCTTCGCTTCCCACACGCTGATCTGGTCTGCCGACGCCCAGTGCTCGAACTCTGTGTCACCCTGCCCATCTTTCTCCAGCCATCTCAAGACACTAGCATGGCAAAACTGCCTAAACAAGTAGCGCGTCTCGTGCGCAGCGACCGGAGCAAATGAAAAGCGTTTTGTACCGGCGGGGAACAACGCAGTGGAACCCGGCGGGAACTCAACGGTACCCTCGTCGTCGAAGAAAATGATGTGTCCCCTGGCCTTGGCGTACGTGCCGACAGAAGTTATCGCTTCCATGGTAAGGAAGTTGGAGTCGAAGGTTTTCTGCGACAGTGAAGGTACGTCACAGAATCTCACCTGGCTCGTCGTGAAAACCGAGTTGGAGAACGCAGGCTTCGCGATCTTCCGACTGAGCAAGGAATCCATCGAACGCGCGACCGCAGAGTGGCTCACGGGTGCAAACTGCCGATACAGATCTGAACGAAGTGAAGTGAGTAGACATAAATGAGATAATACACGCATTTACTGACGGTTATGATAGTCGGAGATGGCGGCGAGGGCGGGGCTTTGTTGAAGGTTCCGCATTTCGTCGGCGTTTGGACCGACGAAACGCAAGTTGTGTGGACCCTGGCATCACAATTTAGTCGGCGTCGGGATGATGCAATGAGGACTAACCGGCCAATCCTCGAAGCCGATGCCAAGGGAAATCACAGACTCCTTCTCGCCAAAGTCAGCAAAGGTACCCCGACGATAGGCGCGTGCGAGGTCCCTGGCCGCATCGGTGATGATCCCATTCCACGATACCTCCCCGCCTTTAGGTCCGGCGGAAATGACGCCCATGATGAAGTTTTTCTTGTCGACGAGAGGGCGGGGCAACCTATGAGTCTGGTAAGTCGTGTTCCAATGAAAATCAGTGTTTGTCATACTCATGCAGCGTATGCAGTACATGTCCGGCCAGCAATGCCGTCTCGGCGCTCCAGGCACCATGGTTGGTGAGGTCGCTGACGCGTGCGCGATGCATACGCATAGAACGGCGAGTAGGGACAGCAGAACGGCGCCGTAGTCGCTTGGCATCAGCCTTGGCCTTGGCTGACACCTTGGCTGCGGCCTTGGCTGCCTCTTGCTGCGCGCGAACCTCGCCATTTGAACCGTGGCGCAACCTGTCGCGTTTGAGGTAGGTGACGAGGCGCGTTGGGCGGGTAGCCTTGATGACAGACTTGGAGGGCGCCGCCAGAGCTTCCGAATCCGAATTGAGCTCGTCAAGCTCGGGGCTGGAGTGGCGAACGGTCGGAACGAGGGAGTCTTCCCGGCGAAGAATTGGTGCGTCAAGCTCGGGGCTGGGGTGGCGAACGGTCGGAACAAGAGACTCTTCTGAGTCGGACGAGTCCATGTCGGTGGGAAACTGAGGCTTTGGTGCCGGTATGCATGAACAACCTAACGCCACCTTGCAGTGATTCGCACTCGTCAGCACCAAATCAAAAGAAGAGATATAGAACGAACATCACCACAATACTCAGGATCGGAATTTTCGCGCTCAGTGATGAGCTCGTTTTGGTGTGCCAGTGCGTCCGCGAAAGAATAGGGATTCTGACTTCTGATTGGGGAGCCAGGAGCCACTGTGGCAAAATGAACACCAGTGTCGGAGCGGCCGCGGCGATATCGAACGGGCTTTTGAGGCCACCAGTCGTCGATGTTGGACATGGGACAAATTGTGGAGGGGTGTCGCGGCGTGGACTTCAAGCTTTTGCCCTCGACCCCATAAGAATTCTGGCTGGTAAGCAAGCGCTGCCTGGGCGATCTGAGATCTTGACAATCACTGAAGTTTTGATTCTCTCGTTTCCAGGGTAAGGAACAGATGTCCCATGCGAACACGCCCTGTGTCTTCATCAATCTCAGATCTTTGATGAATAATCGCATTGGGGAGCATTTTACATCGGGCTGAGTAACTTTTTTCCCTCAGCGCCTCCATGTCTGATCCCCCAAAAAAACTCCACTCGCATCGAGTACAGGACGTTCTTGACGATGTACCCGAACCGGAAGCCTTCGACGACGACAACGACCTGCCAGATCTAGTGGCGGACGACCGGCGGCTGTACCGTCTCCAAAGAAATCGTCTGTTCTTTTTTTCTGCGCGAGGCTGGTCAGCTAATGGTCTTCTCACAGCAAGCTCAATTCCTGGGTATATGCCCCTGCCACCTCAGCACGAAACTGACCCGGCGAGGTATGTATTTTGCTGCCACCACCCTCCATTGGGCTCACCAATGATTTAGTCTGGTCGCTGCCACTGCAGACGAGTTGATTCATTCCGGCCTCATCATCGCATACGACATCAATTTTCGCCTCAGACGCTCTCACCTCAGCGGCGGTGGCTGTGCGCGTCCCTGCAAGCTTTGGGTGCCCAAACTCCACGGATCTAGCCATGTTGTGGACTCATTCCCGCCAGCTTGCATATATCACGGCGAATACCAGGACTTAGGGCTGCAGTATTATTTTGTTGATGCTCACTATGTCGGTCTCACGGATGGAGAGGCAATCGAGCGGAACTGGGCGGCGGCGAACCCGCTTGGCGCGATGACGAAGCAAATGGGCGCTGGGGAACGGCAGTCAAAATTATGACTGAATATTATTATTATTATTTTGCGTGGTTGTTAATTTATTTTGACTCCGCAAGCACAAGAACACAAAATAAGTTCCGGGACTGTGATCCGCAAAAGGTACCGTGGAATCAGATGGCGTTCACCATCCGCTTTGGTTTTGATCAACATGCTGAATTGATATTTAATGCGCATGCTCAACCTCGGGCCTTGTTACTCCGCAAACCAATGCCTTATCCGCGGTGAGTGAGCTCCCGCCCGAAGACCGTTGCACAAGCCCTGAGTTTGACACAGCCCTCAAGAATTGGAATCCGCCAGGGAAGAGCAAACCGTACTGGCAGAAGAGGCGCGCAGGCTGCAGCGATATCTAGTGCATATCAAGTCTGCTGCGCGCCCCCTGGAACGCGGCCATCTGCGGCACATCAAGAAGAGCATGAAGCTCGTGTTTTTGTGGCGGGTATTCTGGACGATGGTCGTATTGCGCATGGTCGGCACAAGAAATAGGTACATCTTGTCCTGATGGATTAGGAACCAGCTGAAATAAAAACCATTTCTAGGCGGGCCAGACTCTAAAGTCGCAACGGAGCGGCGTCGTCCAGGGTCAGAATTAGATGATGGGATGAGGTGCTGCTATTGGAGGGGAGGTGTCTGTTATGACCGAATGGGGGTTCAATCTTATGGAGAGTCACGGTTTGATTTGATCAATTTTCTGTATCTTCCTATTCCGGACTACGAGAAATCTTGGGAAGGGAAGTGTTCCGGTGATATCAAAAGAAGCGCCGGTAAGATTCTGGGCAGTTAGCATGTGGTGACGGAATCTGTGGTGGGCGTATCACCGTCATGTCGCTTCGGATGCCGTGTTTCTAATTTTGCTGATGGCTCGAGTAAAGCAGAAAAAGGGCTCCGAGAAGTGAGGAGCAGATTTGATTGCAGATGTAAGACTACAAATAGCCCAAGAAAAGAAAGCTGCGACGAAGAACGGTGCTGAAGAAAATACGAAGACGAGTGAGAAAGTGTGATCCCGGAGCAATCATTGACATTACCTAGGGTTTGTCGGCTAGGGCAGTGCCGTTGCTGGTGCCGTTAGACAGTGGCGCGCAATTGCGCACCTTGATTCGCGACAGAAGTTCGCATGTTGGACGTGGGAGGAAACCGGGATACACAAGCGAGGCGCAAATGACCAAACTGCCTGCATTAGGCTTGAACTTGGAACACCAAAACATTTAAAAGTGGGCGTTGACTTACCTGAGTGCATATCTTTCCTCCACCGCTCATTTTGCTACATCTCTATTCACTTCGTACTCCATGCTCCCCCGCAACCCAGAGGGGCCCGGCTCTCGGGCAAATCCCTTTGAGGTGCCTGATAAAACTCCCCGTCAGTAGTACTCCACGTTCCTCAATTAAAGACTAACCTCGTCGTAGCCAAAAAAAAAGAAGAAAATCCTTCTCTTGAGAGGCCGCAACTCGGCGATGTCGACCCTCCAAAGAGGGTCGGCATCCTCGTCGTCGTCGAGATTCTCCTCTGGCGATGTGGCTACTCGTTCTTCTACTCGTCCGTCGGCCCTCTCGACCCTGCACACTCGTCAGTACCCATTTCTCTCTCTCTGCATGCAACTTTACTGACCGCATTAAGTTGACATATCCCACGAGCGCAAACAACGCGCGCTTGACGCCTTGGCGTCTCGGGGGATTTACCTTTGCCCGCCATCCGGTGGGGAGCTGGGTCCGCCGACTGGCATCCTCGGCCCTGCCTTTCACCCCAACACCACGGCAAACTCGAACACCACGGAAAACTCGACACGGTCCTCGACACTGTCCTCGGCTAGTTCGTCGAGGAGTTCGTCGACGAACTCCTCGACTAGTTCGGTAAACTCTTCGGCTCACCCTTGGATTAATTTTGGCGACGACTTGCGCAGCCGGCTCGCACGGTTGGAAACAGAGCCTTTCCTGGGGTTGCAGTCGATTCCTAGTCAACCGGTTCGACGCTACCTCCCTCCCCCGACCCCGGCCCCGGCGCCGACCTCTTCGACGCCGACGGCTTCGACTTCGGCTCACACCAGCGTAACTTTCACCGCCAGCCTTGATGCTCGAACCTTGATCAACGGCCCACTGCCGCCGCCGAACGATCCTCGTGGATGGCGCCTGACGCGCAGCGAGCCTCTGGTGCACAACGACCTCTGGCTTGGTGGTATCGGTGGCCCCTCGGACCAGCTGCCCGTCAAGAGCCACCACAAGTGCGGCATCTGCCACATGGTGAAGTCTCATCCCGTTTCGTGCGTGTGTTTTCTGTCTCTCTGTGAATCGTGAATTGCGCGCTCATTATTTGTTTGCGACTTAGCTATGTTTGCGGCCACGGTCATTGTTACGTTTGTATTCGACTGTGGCTCGAGCGGAAATGGACGTGCCCCGAGTGTGTGACGCCGATGTATCACGCTCCTTTCCGTATTTTCTTTGAAGACACAACTCTGGCGATGGAGTACCCAGAGTGGAAGGATCGCAGTGTGGTCGATTTCAGCTTCGAGGGCTTGAGGTTCCCGGAAGAGCCTCAGGGTGTGGTCTTGGCGCCAGCGACTCCGTAGTCAGTAGTTGGCGGTACAGCGGGCGCATTGTAGGCATTGTGCAGATCGAGTACTTGGCGAGATTTAATGATCCACTTGAATTCGGGCCGAGCTGCCCTGTTTGCCATTGTGTGCCAACATCATCTATCTTTTCTTCTGTCAAATTCTTTCTCCAATTATTTTGTCGTCGCTTTCGACACTCGCTCGACATGCTGGCACATGCGGCTATTATTCTCCTTTGGGAAGGCTTGGCGCTGAGCGCCGTTGGTAAGCGATTTCGATGTATCTAAGGGCGAAGAAAGAACATGAATTTTATCACAGAGCATTGGGCGACATTATGAGTTGTGTCATGCCCAGTGAGAAGGAAACTGAGGGGCACATTCACGCAGTGGTAATGACGGTAAGCTCCGTTGTTTTGAGCGATCTGATGTGGCTCATCGTTGATGTCCAAGGATGCAAACCGCAAGCCAGTGCTCATGCGAATGATACGGCAACTCAGGTTTATGCAGCACATGACAAGGGGTGGTCGTCAACCGCGGTTTGATACGTTCGATTTGCCAGCGACCTGGTGCCAGGCGTGTGCAGCCTGTGGGCACAATTCTATGCCCACAAATTGGGGGAGATGCACAGTAACGTTCGGGGATAATCGGTACCCACTGCCGAGGTATGTACATGCTCAGATGTCTGAGTGTCGGTTGGAGGCTGACGGAAATATCAGTTACGCGATGTTTTGCCCATATGTCGATACTTTCGGACGCATTCTTCCATTTAATATATGCCACATTTTAAAGCCACGACAAGATCTAAGCCATGGTCCGACGAAGCGGAGCTGCCGATAGCGAGGACGAGGTCGAGGTCGAGCAGCAGGGCTCGCGGCCCAATGTCGTGGCGGATCGCGGAATTTACTTTTCTGCCGACGGTCGACGGCGGAAAGAAGAGCTGCTCAACGTGGCACACAAAAAGCAGCGCCTGCAGCCGACCGAAATGACGGACAGCCTTGGGCGTTGGATCCCCGTGCCAGACGGTGCCGACTTCGTGGCCGCGGCGGAGGAGTTGGGTGACGAGGCGCCGAGGGAGGACGAAGTTACGGTACTTGGCAAGCGAAAGCAATATGCGAGCACGGTACAGTGCCCAAACTTGTTCGTGGTGCAGCAGTTACTAACATTGTACTTTATCGCAGCACGACCCGATGTCACTTTGGCGCCCGATGAAAGGGTTCTTTCTCGACGAACTTAACCGCCACGAAGGTTTAGCCAACGAATTGCAAGATCCTCGATGCGCTCATTGTTCGACATCCCTGTCCGCTGACGAGCCATCTGCGCCTCGTTTTTTCAAGTGCGCGGATTGTGGGCAATTCCTGCAATGCGAGACTTGTTGCCTGGGACACCACAAGCGGACACCGCTGCACGTTATACAGGTAAGTGACTATGGATTTGCGTTCAACTTATACCTAACGTGTGTTGACAGGAATGGAATGGCAGTTTTTGGACAAAATGCACGTTGGCTGACCTTGGCCTGGTCTACCAGTTGGGCCATGGGGGGTTCCCCTGCTCGTTCCCTGACGACACGGTCTACAACATGACGGTCATCGACGCCCCCGTAATCCACCAAATCAAGCTTCGTTATTGCAAGTGCTCGAGGTCGGACGACGCCGAGAACCTTGAGCAATTGATGAGAAACGGGTGGTACCCAGCGACGGTCTCAGATCCAGCAACCTGCGCCACTTTCAAAAGCTTGGAGGCGTACCGACTATATAACGTGGTCGGAAACATGAACGTACACGACTTCATCACGGCCCTCGAACGTATGACGGATACGACAGCTGCATCAGGAATGAGCTGGCTACCTGTAAGTGCAGCTTTTCATCGTCAGTTTGCGTCGGGAATGTACTGACTGGTTTTGGTAGGATCGATACAAACAATTTCAGCGTATGGCAAGGCAATGGGCGTTTCTGAAACGTCTTCAGCGCTGCGGACGCGGGCACGATCCAAACGGCGTGGAGAAGACCGGGCTTGGCGAATGTGCCGTCCGCTGTTGGGCTTGTCCAGAAGACGGCAGGAACCTGCCACCGGATTGGCGCGACGTGGATCCGAAATACAAGTGAGTGGTGAGGTTTGCAGTAACGTTCTCGACACTGAATTTTGTCAGATATTTATACATGCTATTACTTGCCGTCGACGCAAATTTCCGTTTAAAAAACCGTATGCGAACGAACGAGATAGATGATCCATCTCTGGGCCCTGGCTGGGGCTACTGGGTGGAACCACGCAAGTACAATCGACATATAAAAAAATACATCAACGAGAAAGATGTATGTACCTATTTGTGTATGCTTGGACCACTGCTGACCAAACTTAGATCAGCACCTGTATCGCATTTGCCGCCCTCCTTCAGAAGGATACGCGCCTGACGACGGGACTTCGCGTTTCGGGTGTCGGCGGGTGTGTATGCGCTCGTCATGAGTGCATGAGGCCCAATGGACTGGGAGACCTGCAGAAAGGAGAGAGGTACGTCATCATATTACCCTTTTGCACGAGAAAGACACTGACGGTTAGAATAGGTACGCTAACATGGATTTCATCGTTATGGCAGCGCTTGCGGGGTTCTCACTGCTGATGCTGACGATATCCTACGATATCGCCTGCCAGTGGAAGATCAATCTCGCGACGCGGAATGCTAAGCTGCCGTCCAAGATGCGGCTGCCCCTCGACAAGATCCAGCTGCAATGTGCGCTTCCCGTATGGCACGCGGCGTCTCACAACGAGGAGTGCCAGCGGGAGAATAGCCTCAGCGTCAAGCCAGGCGTCGGGAAGAGTGATGGAGAGGGTGTAGAGCGAACGTGGTCGGTGCTTAATCCAGCAGCATTTTCAACAAAGGATGCCGGGAAGGGCCAGCGGGCAGATGTTCTGGAGGCGAAGATCGATAATCACAATCATATGAAGAATTTGGGAGAAGGTGAGCTTCAATGCGACTACTGACATGCTTTATCTGACGTCTGGGCAGGTGTCGCTCTGCAGCGAAAGCTCGTCGTCGCCCTTGCTGAGCGCGATAGGCAGGTTGCGGCGCTGGAGGCGGTTAGTGCCACTATTCGGAAAGAGCTCCAGAACGAGTGGAAGCAGATGATCACGGATTGGGAGGGTGATTCTACGAAGCTAAATCCATACATATTGACGCGGAAAGGTACGTGTTGTCAACTACGCAGTGGGTGCATTGCTGATGGCGGGTTTTAGATTGCCCTACTGAGACGGAGGTGCGACTCGAAGTGAGGCGCGACGAGGAGGCGCTAAGTGCGGGGGGCCAAGCTCCCCTTCACGGACGGAGTGCTACGGCGTTTCTGGTAGCCGGTATCCAGATCGAAGATGCACAGTGAGTGCTCCTCCACAAATGTAAATGTAGCGTTAATGAAAGACACAGGCAACGTATCGCTACCGAACTCGCAGGTACAGTCCTTGTCGCCGCAGACCGTGAAAACAAGATTCAAGAGTGGCGGCACGCACTCCTCGTCAAGATCGCGAAGTTTCGGACGTTACAGAAGATTTACATGCCGGGCGCCGCCGCGGTTTTGGAGGAGGCTGAGGGGGGCCGGGACACGGATGAGGCGCCGCCAAAGCCCGAGATGGTGAGGCTGTTCATGCCAAGCCAGATGCCAGCCGAGGGCGATGCGCTACGGGGCTGCGTCACGGGCTTACTCGGGATGGAGGAGAAGCTGTGGGTTGCCCAATGCGACAACTCGCTGGTGTCCCTTCGCGCGCGACTCCACGCGAAGGGACATCTTATAGGGTTCCGCAACTCCAACGTCACAGGGCAGGTGGCGGCCACGAAGGCGCGGACCCTGATCGAGCTGGTGGGAGAGAGGGCGGAGGCGTATGCGAAGAGATATCGTCGAGGATGGGTTGCCTTGAGGGCTCTTAGAGGAGCGGAGGCGTATCCGCACTTCCGGCAGCTGGTTCCAAGCGATGTGCAGCTCGATGGGGATGTGGGGGAAAGCGACGCGCGTTCCGTGAAGAAACTCGGTATGCTTGCTTCGGGGCGGCACCGTGAGCCTCGGCACCTTGCGGGAACAACGAAGCGGATCATGTCTTGGATATGGACAACTCCTGGAGCATTGGATGACAAGGAGGAGCGTGTGCACGAGTGTAAGTCCACCCTGCCACGTACAAATGCAATTATTGACTGATAATGTGTGGGCAGCGGTGCGCGTGGAGTGGGCTCGTGCGATGGCAAGGAAGGAGCGATGGGAGGAGGAGGTGATGCTGCTCCGAGAGGAGATGCGTCGCGTTTTACGGTATCTGACCTGGCAGGCGAAATGGTGGCGGGAGCGGGTGGCATCGAGGACGGACACTGATGAGGCTATTTCGGCGGGGCTGCGCGCATACGCGCTGAAGCAGGCGGCTTGGCATGAGAGGCTGAAGAGCTTCTGGCGTACAAAGTGGGACATCCGGGCGCGCACTGCCGCGGAGGGTTATGTGGCAGTGGAGGTGGCTGGCCGGGACCTGGAACGGCTGTTTGCGGAGGATACATCTGCTCCGTTGGCGCCCGTACTGACCATTCCCGTAGGCATTGTAGTATATGTGGATGAGTAATAAGGAATTCGTCATCGTTTCAATAAACTTATGGGGGTGTCTGTATTGGGCGAAGGAAAAATCAAGGGTGATGGGACATTAAAAGTTTATTAAATGCTGTCTGTCCATAATAAAATATTATTAATGCTCTGCGACCCCCCCTGCAATCTGCGGCACTGCCTTAGAACACTAGAGCACGGGACCTGTGTAGGGGGTGGATTTAGGGCAAAGTACACGGCAGTAGCCATCATGGCTAGAGCCGTGGTGTTAGACAATCGTCCTCGTGGCTAGCACCGTGCTGGTAGACTAAATACTAGCGCTACTGGTGATCTCGCATGTGGAGATGCTCGGAGTCTTGATCTCTGAACGAGCTCGAATCTTCTTCGCCTGGTACACGGTCAAGTACCCTTATCGGGATAAGCCACTTATTCGAATCGTGTTGTTGCTGGCTTTCGAATGAACCTAAAGAGGGCATACCAAACTAAGGTTGATATTTCTGATATGTCACGAGGTTATCCGAGTGATCGGGTCCCACGCGGAAGAGTGACTCGGCATAATTGCCTTATGGAGTCTCGGATCCGGAATATCCGACAAGTCCGTCATTGCCTGTTCTAGACCAGCACGGTCACATGATCTGTCGCGTCGCGTCTCCAGTTGGCACTTAGGCCCACAAAAGTCAAAGTGGTGGATTTAGACCATCTTCGGTACGCCTGCATGCGTATTTTATATCTCCTTGATCCTAGTCTAGCAAACAGCTCATCCGTATGAGATTTCGGGTACTGTTATGATTTTAAGTCTTATCCCGATAAGCATTATATTAGCCCCAAGTGTGGAGGTACCGCCATAATGAGTCCTGGACTTGACCCATGCTATGCAACTAGAAGCTACTCATTCGGAGCTCATGATAGCTTCTCTGAGAGTGCGTGGATGCCAATGAAACAAAGCAAAATTGCAAAATTCCATGCGTGCAGATTTACACGGCTTATCACCGCTTGAAGAGTTTAATCAACTCTTTGATACTCTCCGCGCCTGCCGCCGTATGACGACCGTAGCCGACCTCTGGCTGGTCAACACTGCTGGGTGTCCGCTTGTGAGCGAGTCCGCATCGGGTGACGTGGATCTTGGTGATGCAGGAGATACCGCCGCGGAATCAGACGATGACGAGGAGCTGCCGGACTTGCTGGTGGTGCCTGACAGCGACGACGAGGGGGACCTGGAGATGGAGGAGTATGACGAGGACCTATTCACCGCTTCCCCGACCTTGCCACGACTCGACGCAGGTGATGTCTCCCTTGACATGGATGTGGACGAGTGGTATCTTGACCAGCGGGATGACTCGGATTCTGACTCTTCGGATTCGGACTACGACAACGTCTAGTTAGCTTTACTTTTCATTAATATATGCTCTGAATACCCACATATGTAACGCGCACTTGGAATTGGCAACATCAGTTCTTCGAGCACAGCCACATCGCAAACCCAATTTGGGCAATCTTTGTGACGCTCGTTAATTCAACGTGTCTACGGCAAGCTGGACGCGTTTTTCCTGTGTCATACGAGGTATGTACTCAGGCCCATCCTTCTGAGCGCTTCAATCAACGAAATCTGTTTTTCTCTCACTCAAAAACCACATTTGAGATAAACTGTAGAGCGAGAAAAAGCATCCATGTTACAATAATCAAGTTCTGGGGCATTTTCGCAAGATTTCATGTTTTTTTTTCTAGGTCCACGCTCTTCAAATGGCGGGCGGAAATCTCATCACCCAAACACGCGACGTGGCGGCCCAGTCGGTTGACGAGATGACCCGGCTGTTTGTTCTCCATCAAGTATTTGTCTGATTGTTGTAAGTGTTTGTTTCTTATCCCGATTTGTCGTTCGCTGCTTGGAGTGTCATCTCTGTCAACCAAGTGGGGACGAGTCTAATAAAAACCCTATAAACTACCCCACCCAGGTAGCTCAATTGAAGACCGTGGTCATTTGAACCCCAAGGATATTGACCTAGTTGACTCATTTGTGAGAGAACCCCCAACAAACAAGGACTGAGGAAGTTCAATCTTAGCTGTATACTTCAGCATGACCCAAACTCTTTGTCACACTGTGTTAGAGCTTAGTGTGTTGTGTGTGTGTTGTGTGTGTTGGTTGGTTTAGTCAAGTCTACCATTAGCAGCCCTAGCACGAGTGCACCGATTCACTGGCCCTTCCGCTCCCACATCCAGACCTTCCCAATATCACATGGCCTGTGATTACGCTCAGGACCTCTGCTGATCACTCCGGTCACTATCACATACCCCCTGTCTAGAGATACTTATATAGCGAGGTCTGATGCAGGTGATCCTTAGTCTTTCTTCTCTGTAGATCCCCCTTGTCAGGTCTGTCCATTCCTATCTGTAGCTACTCTGTGATATTTACCTTCGGATCCCCCTCATCAGGACTCTTGAGTATACTCGGACCTTGAGGTTGCCCTTACAATGGCAGGTATCTGACCAGCCGTGAAATCTATGCATTTTTGCAATTTGAGCACAAAAGACAGATCATGACGGCCAGAACCCACTCATGAGCCTATTCTCGAGTTCTCAAACCTTCATTTGGTGATATACAATTAGAGTCAGAGTGAGCTCCAGACAGTGCATTCATGCGACGTTGCAACATGAATGAGAAATGTGAGCGGTGACGGCGTCGTTTCAACAACAAGGATGGAACCAGGTGATATCAAAATATACAAGGGAATAATACTGAGGCTGAGAAGAATTCAGACAGTTGAATAGTTTAAACTCCTCGTTACTGGCTCACCTATGAGTACAAGGGTGGAGGCCATCCACGACAAGAAGTAGGTATAGGCATAGATAGATTGCCAATCCTGTAGGAGGGAGGCTGGGGTGGATCGAAAGGAAGGCCAAAATTCCGGCAACATATGGGAAGAGGAATGGGGTGATGTTCAGCAGCGCCCACCAGAGCATGTTTGCACCTACAGCCTCTGGCCACAATGCAAAAAGAGTACTGCATTCTGAGGAAATGTTAGTACCAAGGTGTGACAACAAATTAAATTCCTCACTGGCTGGAGCTTATTCGGACCATGATCATTGTATATGATGAGTGGCCCCATTTTCGAAAGCCAGTTGGGTACAGAAAAAGTATGAGGTATATGCTCGCTTTATAAACCCATTCCGAACTGCCTCAGGATCATACCAGAGAGTTGCATTTGCAAAAGAGCAAAATATCTGTGATAAAATTTAAGAATTTCAGTGATATGAGAGAAGCGGAGGCAGTGTGGATTGCAGTGCATTGCAATCCCAGACAATCCAAGTTGTAGTTCGACTGAAAATACTGTGTCTCTGAGGGATTCCTATAATGCACTTCAGTGGTGCAGAGCTGATCAATGCTTTGGTAATGAGTGGCAGACTGTAACTAATCTAGCCTGAGGTTGAGGAAATGGGTCACGGCTATCATGCAAGGCAGTATTGATGGTACATATGTGACGAGGGCACAGCATTGGAGAAAGCACCGCCCACTGCACTGCCGTGGCCAGCTGCGGGCCATTGTCTTGGTAACAAGCCATACACCCGTGAACAGACGGGTCCGGGTCACCCGTTTATGGGTAAACCTGTACCATACCTACCTGTTGCAAAATTCTGCTGACAGCCTGAACGGACGGGACCCGTACCCGTAAAACGGCCCGTAGACCCGTCGGCTATGGCAACGGGTGAGAGCCCTACCACCAAGTCAGTATTTTTTCACTTCTCTCAAATGTGTCAGTGCATAATGACTGTCACTTTCAGCATGTCCAAAGTTCTGCAATGGCCAGGGCCCAAGCATGTCAACAATGTTACTGCAAAGACATCAATGATGTCCAGAGCTGGTTCAATATCAAGAAAGTCAGTTTGAGTTCTGTTGAAATCTGCTTATTTTATATAGATCTTATGAAACGAAAGAGTACTCCAGAAAAGCAATGAGCTTACCTCTGAGATGGAGATCCACAACAGATGGTTACATGCCATAAACAGCCGACTTAATAAAGATTGCCAAGGACAAACAAGGAGTATGAAGTCAAAGCAGTGTTATGTTTGAAAGTAATCCAAACATGGCAACATACATCAATGAATGAGCAGAACCTACCTCCTGACTGGCCTAGAGAAAACAGGGTATTAGTGCCAATGCAGATGGCTGAATTAATGGGAGATATGGCGGGTAAGTATTGCAATGGAGCTTTTTATCATATGTTTTTGGCTCAGTTGGTTATGGTATGTCTTTCCTGAATTGCCATCATGCAACCGTTTTTGTGTTCGAACCTGGCTGAACGTTCTTTTTATTTGAATTCTGTGACATTGCATTCATTATACAGCCAAAATATCTGGCAGATGTTAGATGCCTGGTCATGGCTATAATGCATTATTGATATTTTAATGGTGGAATTTAGAAATAGGATCACGTGCATCCCAGGCTGGCCCTGGAATACACGTGAAAATGACAAACCCAGACAAGGGTATAAATCAAGCTGCAGGTTTCAGCTTGACACTTATTGACTTGCTGGATTGACATTGGAATTTTCTTTAGCTTGCTACAAACAAAAAAATCTTACAACAAGAGAGAAAGAGAGAGACAGAAATCTGAAATTAGAATGCTGGCTGGAGGGTTCGAACACATGGACAGATTTCATCACATGATCTGAGAGCGTTCAAGACCTGGTAGACTTACTAAGCAAGTCTACCAAGTGTTCAGCGCTCTCTTCTCATGTGACATGAGATAAAAATATACTTAAATTGGTTGGTGATAATTTGGTTACCAAGGAAAGAAAAAATTGCATAAGCAAAGCCAAACTACCTGCATTAATTTTCTCAATGCACCATTGATTTTTCCACCTGGTTCAGGCAGCAATAATTGAAACAGAACAATGAATAATCCTGCTCAACACATTCAGGATTGACAGTGTTATTAGGGACAGATAGAGTAAACTGTTGATGCAGTTCTGATGGTGGGTTCTCACAACAGTTCTTGATTGAATAAATCATAAGAGAACCACTGAGAACTGGCACCAACTTTAAAATGCAGACCCTCCTCTGGAGGTCTGACATGGGTTCTGGTTCCATTCCTACTCTGACTATATATGCTGGACTTTTGTTGCTCCTTACTTGGAATCATTGGGTATTACAAACTTATACATTGAAATCTCAGAAATCTCAATGTCAACTGACCAAAGGATTTGATCCATAATGGCAACAGTTACTGTTTCAGGCAATTTTCTTATTTCCTTTTCTGGAATGTTTGGGAATGCAGACTGTGTTTGGACATCTGATCTGATTACAATTTCCGGACTCCGGAAATTTGATATCTCCGGAGTCCGGAAATAGACTGGAATTGATAAGGACATGATGACCTTATTTGTTATCATCCAAGCCTGAAAATCATGCTAAAAAGTTAAGGGTATTTACAATATCCTTACTATCTTCTGGGTCTGAAAATAGTCAGAAATTACTGGGAAACTTTCAAGTTTCCTTACCATTCTCTGAAAATTTGCGGGGCCTGGATCTGACTGCTTGCCCCCAGTGTCTCCTCCTCCATTGCTTGACACCCGGGGACATCAGGAATTGAGGGAATGATATCAGTAGGCGAAGCGGGCTGGTGGAATTGGAAATCGTCGTCATCATCGTAGCAATCATCCGGTTCGGCCTCTTCGCTTGGGGCTAGCACAGTGCAGAGATCCCACTGATTCGAAAAACCATTGTAAACGCGCTGCTTGGGCGTAAACTCGTCCCAACGGTCAGCTGCATCAGTGCGATTGCACGCGTGCCAGATGAAAAACCCGCCCTCCTCTTCCTCCCATATGAAAACACGAGCTCCTTTCTTGCCCGGTGGTCCTCCCTTCATTGCATTATTTTCTTGGGCGATACGCCGGTCCTTGGCCTGGGAAGTTTCATGTAGGGCCCGCTTTTCGTTATGTAGCCTGCGGCGCTCCATGAAAGCGTGTATATCTTCTCCGTGTCTCTGACCGCTGTCGTGTTCGACAGCCGGGAAGGATCTAGCAGGGATAGTGTCGTCGACTGGTAGTTGAGAGTGATAATATGTTGGCGGTGCATGTGACGAAAGGCGAGCGGACGGCGGTGCACCACCCCGGCAACTGGTCCAGAGTAACAATGATGGGTCGGTCTGCCACGGACTAAAAACAACGTCGCCGGGAAGGCGATCTAGGAATTCGACTTCTCCCGAATCGGGCACGAAACCTATCTTAACAAGAGAGTCGGGGATGGGCTCCTTGAGAGGAAGATCATTTCCGTAAAAAAAAGTAGAGAGGGACGCGGTGTCTTCCAAGGAGGTGGGACAAGAGCCACCGAGCATGCCGCGGGAGATGTTGATCAGGATGCGATTTGGACAGAGTCAGGTCGATTATGCCCCCCATGCGGTCGATGTGGAAATCTCCCACCGCAGAATGCTCCAAGTCGACGAGCCATTGCCAGTGAAGCTTTGTTTGCCCCAGAAGCTTATCCCTCCAGTCGTCACGGTTGCTCGCGTCAAGAAGAATGATCATCAGGGTGAGTTTCGCCATCAAGGGGAGAAATGCATCGCGCGAGCGCAGAGCGATGTCTACGGCGCTTGAACGCGAGAGAGCATTCCTCTCGGTGTAGCGGTAGGAGATAGGGTTTAGAAACGTGTATACCCCTAGGGCAGCACGACCGCCATAAAGATCCATCATCGACCGCAGGGTCAGACGGAGGAGACTCTCCAGGCGCAGCCAACGGTCAATGAGTGTCTGGTCGAGGCCCCATCGAACTTGCGGGGATGTCTCGCCTAGCGGGACGGTTATTACCTCCTCTATGGGGAGGTTCTTCTTGGTCACATTAAGGCAGGAAAAGAGCGGCCCATAAAACGGGTTGTAGCGGGGTAGAAGGACTAGGTAGGGAAACTTGGGGTTAATCCATAACGGACAGCCGAAGTCCCCTATCTGGAAACGGTGCCCGTCGGGGGCGGCTGCCTTCTCTGGGCTTGGGATATCTAGTAAAAAGCGGGGGTCACCAAAGTGTGCCCCAAAGACGCCCATTCTGTTCCGAATGTGCCCATCGAAATACCGGCCCGGAATTTCGAGTAATCAGGAAGCTGGCAAAGTGAAGAGGAAGAAAAAAAATTGTACATGGGGGAAAGTGGGTGAGTTCATGGGGGAGGATTCCATATCGTAGGACCTAAGATGTTCATGGGCACAATGCTTTATGAGTAGATGACTGTACTCACCAGAAATGAAATTTGGGGAACGACGAAGGCCACAAATATGAGAACCGACGATTAGTCGTGCTTGAATGGACGCAACGATATCTTGCCGCCAAAAGATTTTGGGAGTCCGCGTTCACTCAAGACCAATGGACGCGGTGCAAAGCACTGTACGTTCACCCGATATCGTTCAAACGCGGTGCTACGCACTGTACGTTCGAAATCGGTTGGTGGTGGGTGGCAGGTCAATGCGCAGGTCAGATTGATGAGTGATGATTGGTCACATGGTCTTATAATCTATAATCGTCGAATCGTCACACGCTCAGTTTCTTCGAATATTGCAATCGCCGTGCCAAATCCCGATATTCTGCAAAAAACCCAGCTCGTATATTTGCTAGACGGGAGTTACAAATTGTAAATATAGCTACGTGTATAGCTACTCGTGTGTATAGTCTGTATAGTCAAGTCATGTGCATCTGGTATTTGACAATTTACCGCGCGGATTCTACCTGTAACCTCAGAGCGCCATCCTTTCGGTCGCCGCGACAAACAGCTCGAACACTTGCTTCGATACCTTGAGCTCCCTGAGGTAAGCGGGTGTCGCTTTCTTGAGCCATTCGTTGTTGTAGAGGCTCTTGGGTAGGCCGCACGGAGCTTTGGAATACCCGGGGGCGCCACTTCTCAATCTCGAGGCGGGGTTGGGACCACGTTGGTGCTGCTTGAACAAGGCCGTTTGCGCATCCACGAAGCGCAAGTATTCGACGACGCGGGGCTCGCGCCAGACGCAAAGTTTGACCCTGTAAACTATGACTTTCGTGTTGTCCACCTCCACCTCATCTTCTTCCTCGGACGACATTCCCTGTTCTCCGAGATGCTCTACCATCTCCAGGAGCCTCTTCCAAGTCTCGATGTCGCTTGTCTTTCCCTCGGTTTCCTTGATCTCAATGGTGGCGACAATTGTTTGAACGCGGTCTTCAAATTTCTGATATATGCTTGAGTATTCGTGCCGTGCATCACCGAGAAGGACTTACACGATGTTTCGAAGATGTGGTTCGGACATTGAGCTGGTGCTGCTCAAAGGCCTCTGTTCCACGAGCCCTCGCCTCTAACACCGTCTCCATGCGGCCCAGGTTTTCGTCGAAGCGCGGCTGGAATCCTTTCCAAGCCCCTCGATACCTCTCGAATTTCTCTACCATGAGTGCCTCCAAAAGGTCGTGTTCAACGCCGCCCTTGGCAATGTCTCCATCATCACCATCAGCTTCCAAGGCAGCGTCGACGACCTTCGTGATCATTAGCTCGTTCCAACGTGATTGGATGTATCCAGGCCCGAAATCCCACTGGAAGAGGTCATCCGATGGTTCGACGCGACCAGACTCGCAGGCAGCAACCTTCGCTGCTTCGGCTGGATTGTAAATTTGGAAGTCACTCGCTTGCTGTACATCAAAGCTGTCATATGTTGCGCGGCGCAGAATGCTCTGTGGGCCAGTTTCATTCAGGTTTATAGTAAATGAAAATTAACAGTACTGACATGAATATGGTTCATCAGGGTCTTGTTCGCCGGTCTCTGGGACTTCTTCTCATTCCGTTTCTTCGGCTTCTTTGTTTCCCCGACCTTCACCGTCACGTCGTGGCTGACGAGGAGCTGTTCGAGCTTCCCAATCAAGCTGGACAACATGTTTACATCCGTGCCGAGCAGGTTGGCGAACGCCGGAGTGGCAGTCAATTTCGCTTTATGCTTCGGGTTCAACTCGCTGCCGGGCGCTCTAGTGACTGGAATGGGGTCAAGTGGGATCTGGATAGTGCGGGTGCCGGAGTTGCGGGCAGGATCCAGACTGGCGCGTGTCCCGCGACGAGGAGGTTGCGCGCTCTGAGGCGTCTTCTTGCTTTGGAGGTAGCCGTAGGCCCGAAGCTTAATGGCCTCATCTGTCTTCTGAACCTGGATCGAGTTCAGTGTACAGTCAATATAAACATACTTTGTTACTGGCCATAAGACGGTGGAGCCGTTCAACGTCTTCATTGCGTTGCATCAGCAACTTCTGCGACTCGAGCAATTGAGGAACTATTGTGTTGCATTGGTCATACTTGAATAGCGTCAATAAAATGTCCGGAAATATGTGTGGAAAAATCTCACCAGCGCCTGGAGCTTCGCCTGGTCCCCGAGGAATTGAGCCTCCATTTGGCCTTCGTGCTGCTGCAGTTCCGCGATCGCCTGGGATTTGCTGTTGAGCTCTTGCTGCATCGAGTTCAGAAAGGCGATGTGTTCAGCTTTCGTGTTCTCTGCAGCTTCAAGTTGTTCGAGAAGCTGCTGGTTCTCAAGACTGAGCTTGTGGCTTTTCTGCTTGGCGGCGATGGCCTGGTCTTTATGGAAAGCCTCCATTTCGCGTGCCTATAAACTGATAAGGCTGATGGCTCCTTGAACTGAAAATGCAACTTACGTTGTCGTAGCTTTCACGGTCCGGGCCAGGGGCTATGCGGACTTTACTTGGGTTGGTCCCTTGATATCGGCGCTTCAAATGGGTAGGGATCAAGGGGGACTCTCAAAAAAATAGGTTGCGTCCATACCTTTTGATTACTGTCGCCGTTAGGATTGTCGACGTCCATTGTGATGCTCTCGAACTAGAATTAACTTGTTCACTCCTCACGTACAATGTTTGGAGGCGCGCAAGCAGCCGCATGAGTTGCGAAATGTGGGCTGGTATTTAAGCCATCCCGAACTTGTTGTTTTCAGCGCCAAGACCCGTTATTGTTATTTGTACTATTGTACTTGGTCGATGAATAATAACAACGGTAGCACAGCGCGGCTGGAGGCGGTCGCAACGAGAACGTAAATCCCCAATTGTGAGACACGTTGCGGGCCTCCAGCAACCATGCGGACGTCGTGTTGGTGGGTGTCGATTGGGGATGGACGAGCCGAGAATTTTGCAAGTCGAGTGAACGCGGTGCTACGCACTGAGCGTTCACTGAAGACTGAACACGGTTCACTGAAGACTAGGGAATGTGCAGTGTACATTCTGCCCGATATCATTCGAACGCGGTGCTACGCACTGTACGTTCGCTGTTGGGTTCATGGTGGTCAGGAAGCGAGGTGTGATCGGTGACGATGTGACGATGCAGTGATCGTCACTCGCGATTGATCGTCCAGATAATCAAGTCGGGATCCGCGGCGCGCGCCTAGGCCATCCGCGCGCACGCCGAAGTTTGCATTCCTGCGCAACTCGTGTATTGGCTAGACCATGAAATGATTACAAGCTACAGTTGACGCGTATATTTGACAACTAATCTAACCGGTTGATGGTGACGCGGTCATGTGATCTGGAGACTGTCGGTCAAAGCACGTCCTATCGCGTCCCATGTTGTCGACGCGAGGTAGTGTGTTTAGTGTGTTTATCGAATGTGATAATATTAAAACGGTTTTTTGACACTTTCTAAAATTTGCTCTGACTTCCCAAGTCTTTAAGAGTTTTACTCACCTCTCACCACTAACCAGCCCGCAAGGTTGCTCAAACAGCCTTAGCCACTCCTTTACATCCACGAGCAAGCTCAATCCGGTGAGTTCACATTTACTCACCTCTTACCACCGACACTGCAAGGCGTTGTACGCCCACAGATCTAACATCAGTTCACACATTTACTCACCAACACTCAAGGCGTCGTAGCCTGCATGGTTGTCTCAACAGCATGGCCCGCTCCCGGCGTTCCCGCCTCGCCCCATTTTTCTCCGCCCGCAGTACACTCGGCCCTCATCCCGCCTTTGGGGCGCTTTCTCACCTGTGAGTGCTTTCCTTTTCGTCTTGTTTTCTTTCCCTGGCGTGTTGAACCAGTGTTCATTAGCGCGAATCCGTATCCACACGACGCACCAGGGGACGTGTATTTCCTGCGCCGCCACAGTCGCAGAGTGCGGCGCCGCTACAAAATAGGAAGAATTTCGCGATCCGCCTACCTTGCGGCCTCCGACGTCAAGGCCAGGCATTCCAAGGAGTTCGAGTGACGCCAGCGAGCGTACAAGAAGTGTGAGAGGGATTGGAAGCTGTGTTGGAAGTACAAGGTGTACACACCTTCTCGGATGTTAATCGGTACGTCGTTCTCATTAGTCCTTTGAATATTGTAGGTTCGACAAATACAGAGGCCCTCGTCCACGAGGAGAATTGTGAGCACAAGGCTCCATCAGTCCGATGTTCGTGCAAGCATTGTCATAGGGAGTTTCATAGGTTTAAAGGTGTCGGGGGCGTTGGCGGAATGGTGGACTCGGCAGTATCTTGGATGGAGTTACTGGGGCAAGTCGCAGTGGTTGAAAAAATAGAATGAGATGTTATATTGTCTTGAGCACAGTGCGAAACGAAGTAGATAGTCATTTATATCGGCAAATTATCTTAAGTGCGGCATGTTTTGAACGTCATTTCTATCGGTCGTACCATTTCAGACGCAACTTGAACAAATGTAGTACACATGTATTATCTTGAAGTCGAAGGGTCCCCCTCGCGCCTGCTGATTGAGTTAGAAGACGTCTGCGCAAGTATGCGGGGACAAACCTGCACCTGCACCCGCACCAGCAACCACTTGGCCTCCGCTCGTCGCGACCTCCGTGTCAAACCCCAGATTGTTGAGCCCACCAGAATCACGGCCGAATCGACGTGACCAACAAACAATGTCTTGCAATTTTGCGAGTCGAGTGAACGCGGTGCTACGCACTGAACGTTCACTGAAGACTGAATATGGTTCCCTGAAGACTAGGGAACGCGCAGTGTACATTCTGCCCGATATCATTCGAACGCGGTGCTACGCACTGTACGTTCGCTGTTGGGTTCGTCGTGGTCAGGAAGCGAGGTGTGATCGGTGACGATGTGACGATGCAGTGATCGTCACTCGCGATAAGATCGTCCAGATAATCACGTCGGGATCCGCGGCGCGCGCCGAGGCCATCCGCGCGCACGCCGAAGTTTGCATTCCTGCGCAAAAGTTTTTCCAAAATTTAGATCCTTTAGGCCCAGTGTATTGGCTAGACTACGAAATGTTTACAAACTCATAGCTACAGTGACTCATATATATTTGACAACTAATGAATTGGTCTGGTTCCTACTGCTGGTTGCGCTTGCGGCGCCGCTGTCCGATCTCAACGGCATCTGCCACGACTGCCTTGACCGCTTTGTTGGCGGCCTGTGCGGCGGTGGCCTTCAAGCGCGCTTGTACGATGCAACGAGTTGCCCAATCATCCTCGTACTTGCGCAGGTCTGGATGCATCTGTGCGGCCTGTACAACAGTGAGAATTGAACGATAACAGACTATTCTCAACTGGAATGCTCACCTGCCGAAAAACTTCTTCTACTAGGGCCGGGTCCTGATCCGCGAGCGCCTTGGTCGTGTCCAGTAGCTGGTCCACCAGTGCGTGAACAGTTGTCTGAAATCGTATATTCAGTCGGTGAAAAACAATAAACATAAGAAGCACCTTGATTATACCTGTCTCGCGCTCTTTGGGTTCCCATCCCTGATGGTTCTCGATAATTTTGCTAGTTAGCATCGTGGGGACGGGAATCTTCTCCTTGAAGATTGGCGGAGGGGGATACGTGTGTGCTACGTCTGGGGCAAACATAACGGTCTTGGTGGCGCTTTGCTCCAAGTCCTCGTGAATTACAAGACCCGTGGAAGTGTGTACGTCGAGATCGGTGTGTAGGAGGAGGAGCACGACAGGCGGAGGCGGCTTGTCTGGTTCCGCGAAAGGAGAGGCATGGCGCATAAAGCTTAAGGAAGCCATGGTGGTCGTCACTTGCTGCAGGAGAATTTGAGGGACAAGTGGCGACGGCTGCGCGTTCACCCAAAAGAAACAATGGCTATTGTTCTCAATTCCCCTAATCACAGCTTGGCGAGATCTAGATACCCGAATCGTGTTCACCCAAAAGAAACAATGGCTATTGTTCTCAATTCCCCTAATCACAGCTTGGCGAGATACCCGAAGTGTACAATAACAGCGCGCCTTCGGGACCCGGATCCGCGTGATCGCGAGCCGAGATTGTGTTTTTCCCGAGAGAATTGTTGACCAAAAATCATTGTATTATTATTATTGCTCCTTACAATTGAGACTATCCCCGAGGGACACGAGGTAATTGTGAAAAGTCTGCAGTCGCAAAAAGTTAAGTACCACGCTGAGAAATAATGAGATGAGTCGCTCACCTACTTTTCACAATGTCTTTCTTGCTACGTCGCAATTCGAAGCACGACAGTTACATTCTGCAAAGCAAGCTGCGGGGTCACTCGGGTGGAATCGTCCGGCTCCGTGCAACGGAGGACGGGAGACTTCTCGCCAGTGGAGGTAAGCGGATGTGTCAACTCATGACCGTGCGGCTTGTAAATTATTTCTAGGCACGGACGGCACCAAGGTCTAGGACCTCAGCACCATGCGCGAGTTAGGAAGCCCGAAATCGCCCACGCTTCGCGGTGCCAGCACGGCTCTCGTTTGGGTGAAACGCGAGGACGATTTGGGCGAAGCCTTGTTCTATGGGACGCAGAATGGTCAGCTCGTTTGCTGGAAGGAAGGGAAACAAGACGTAGTACCACTATTGCAGGGTGTTACTGGTGCTGATATGATTTACCTAGGGACAGGCGGTATTTGAGGAGTTCTCTTGCGTCCGCGTCGTCAATCCCGCCGAAATCACCGGCTTAGCCTTCGACGCGCCATCCAATCGCCTGGCAGTTTGCCATCGAGGCGGCATGGTTCAGGTTTACACAGTCGGCATCACCATGCCGCTCTCAGTAGTCTTCTCGCTCGCGCTGACGAATGTTGCTCCAAGAGCGGTTGCGTTCGGTCAGATGCATGGGAACGATAGGGACCTCATGGTCTTTGGGCTCTATGGAGGTAATATGTGAGCCTCTTCGTTCAAACATTTGACTGTTCATTCACCGGTACAAAGCCATACACTCCGAGGTAATGATGGGACGGTGGTGAACGCGCCGTGGAATGTCGGGGCACTCATGTGGGTCTTCCCCTCCGATTTTGCACATGTTCTAATGTCATCTTAGCGGCGATGTTGCTATAGACCTCCGCAAAGGCGTCTTGTGCATGGACGAGCCATCCTCGGGCGTCAACATCTATCGCTTGGAGGACCACACGCGTGTGAAAACCTTTCCCGTCGCCGTTACAAAACAGAAGAGATTGCGCCAAGTGGACTTTGTCGACAAGTGCAAGTTCATTGTCAGCGGAAGCGACCACGGCGTCGTGTACGTGTATGATCGTCGTAGCAGGAAGATTGCCGACGAGTTGAGAGTCGACCAAGGCGAGTGGGTTCAGACAATTGCCGTGAGTGAATCATTTAAGATTGGATGTTGGGCTGAACAAAGAATTCCAGGCCGCTGACTGCGCTGGAGTTTCCACTATCTTTGCGGCCAAGTCGCGCGAGCTGGCCGGTTCGAACGAGATTTTTGTTTGGCGTAAAAAGAGAAAGAAACGGTTCGGTGCGATGGGCATTGCATGCGGTGCGGTGATCTTCCTTCAGCTATTCTTTGTGGTAGCGGCAGTGATAGCGGCCTTTGGATACCAGAAGTTAGCTATCATGCCAATGTAAGAACCTAGGATAAGTACATAGTTGAACGATCATGAGCTTCGATGTCGAGTGTGAGCAGCTACTTCAGCAACGGAGAGGCTGCCGATGTACAACATCGGCAAGCGCATCCGACTGAGCAGGGCCTGGGTCAAGTTCGGGGTCTGTGCACATAGAGCGCGCCGCAGCGCCACGAGCACCAGCCCTGCCGATGTACAACGTCGAGCAGTCCTGGTTGTGGACAGGAGCGGACTTGATAGGTTTCTCTGATGACGATTTGTCATTTGTCATGACGATTTGATTTGACGATTGACGATGACTCACATCACTCATCTCGCATCAGAATCTGCCAAGTCCACTCCAACCACCACTGCCCGACGTTGTACGTCGGTAGGGGAGGGGAGGTCGCTCCTGGCGCTGTGGCGCATTGTACGCGCACAGACCCCGAGCTTCGACCACGCTGGTGCGCGACGGCACTCAGCTCCATCGGCAACATCTGCACAGACGTGGGTTGCGAGAACCTTCAAGACCCCGAGCTTGACCCACTAATTGTTCTCCAAGTAATTGTTCTCCAGGCTTGCGATTTGCTTACTTGCAACCAATCAAATGAGCTCGAACTCTGCGTCGCGCGGCTCGCGCACGTCCAAGACCTCCCACTAGCACTGTGAGTATTTCATTCTGATTCTTGACATCTTCGCTAATATTTTAATCATACCTTACAGCATGTTTATTGTATTCCATCTCGCAATTCTGCAGTAGCTATTGTTCCCAAGTCATCCATCCTGGGCACTTCTCCTTTTATCACAAAGCAGCGGCGGGTTAAAACGTCGCCATTTCCCTCAAGCCATCTGTGTATTCATCTCCCCTCCGAAGCTGCCCGACGTTGTACGTCGGCAGGTTCATGGCGCGGACATATCAGTGTGTGGATTGTCCTCTGCACGGGGGCACCAGCCACCGTCTCCCAGTCATTCGGCGGACCACGCACCTCGCGGAACTTCAAGATTTCCGCGACAATCAGGAGGCAGACGTGGCCAATCTCTTAGCGGCGCTAGTCGTGACAGCGGACGACGCCGACGACGTGAGCGACATCGACAACCTCGCCGATGTACTGACGGCGCTGGTTATCACCGACGATGGTCCAGACATCAGAGGACAGCAGCATTCCAAGCTTTTTAGCTCCCGCGACGACTTTCAGGGCTCCCTTTGTGATGTTCCACTTGCCTTCCAGCCAGCTTCGGCCGCAGACGCCATTGCGAGCATTCAATCCCTTGTTAACACCGCCGCTCCGATGCGCATAGCGCCGCCCTCTAGGAAAGAGCGGTGCACAGGCGCCCTCACCGACATTTTGGAGCGTATCCGTACTGCACATCAGACTCTGGATCTCGTATATGAGTTATATGCCACGAACTCCGACCACGCCTCCACTCTTCTTGCGCTTGATGCCGCCGCCGAGATAGTCATCGCAGCAGGCATGCTCTTGAGAAGCATCAAAGCTGCCAAAAAGGACAAGGGACTCGCGAAAATGTGGGACGAAGTTCACGCCGAAGCTGTAGCGTTGGATAAGCTCGTGGATTGCGTCGGAGCCATTGTGCCGAGAGCGAATGTCGGGATGAATGAAGCGGCACCAGAGTACAATACAGGTAAGTCGCCGCTGCACACACCGCTACCAATATGAGTCTCATGTCTATCCAGAGCACCACTTTGAGGATCCTATCAGAGATCATGACACCGTCTCTCAAATTGTAATCCTATTTGCGATCATCTCCAACGTTGTCCTCGGGTTGGCCACCAACCCATGTAACTTCCTCATCGACACAGTTACCCTGATCATCAAGCTCACTATGTCCTTGTCCTCCCCCCCCGGCGCGGAGCACACGGCCAAACAGCGCGATGTTCTTTCCCAACTTCCGACGACGTTAGAGGACGCGTTAAAAACGTTCAAAATCGAGCCAAAAACCAGGATCCTTGCGACTTTCCCATCTTGTCACTACACGCACGAGCCTCAGGTGAATAGACTCACTCAGGAGCCCAGCTATCCCACCCACTGCGAGAACTTCATTTTCCGTGACAAGCATAGCCCAGCTGTCCCGTGCATGCAGCCGTTACTTGAACGGCGCCAGGCTAAATTGCGGCCGATTAAGCCTTTCGTCTATCCCGACTTCATCGACCACATGAGCTCCGTCCTTGCCGATCCCGAGATTGCGGCAATGTGTAACAGCGCGTGCGACAAAGCTTGGGAAGCCGTGCAAGCGTCACTATCCGCAGACCCGCATGGATCGGTGTCATCCGAAGAAGTGAACAACGTTTTCGAGGCAGAGTTCCTTCGCAGCTTCAACGGGCCCGTTCCTGACGAGCTCTTCATCAAAAGAGGGGGTCGGATGAGAATTGTGTTCCAAATCTTGCTGGACTTTTTTAACCCGCACGGCATGAGAAAGCGCGGTAATCATGACTCCGTTGGAATTTTGGCTGTCGTGAACCTCAGCCTCCCTGAGGATATTCGCTACAAGCCCGAGTACATGTGGCTCAGCATCCTTCTCGGTCCGAAGGAACCCGACCGTGACCAAATCGGGTACTACCTCCGTCCCCTCATTACCCAGTTCGTCGCCGGCTGGAAGCCTGGAATTCGTCTCTCGCGCACCGGACTGTCTGATACTGGGTGCATGGTCGACATCGCCATTGCTATCAACGTGAACGACCTTCCAGCTACGCGCAAATTGCTCGGGCTCGCTAGCGTCGGCTCCAATCACATCTGCACAGTCTGCAATTGCAAGGGCGTCAATACAACCCATCGCACTGACCTGGATGACCCTGCGTGGGCTCGAAGGGACGTTCGGGAACTGCGGTGTTGGGCGTATGCTTGGAGGGATGCCAAGACACAGGCTGAGCGCAACACGATCTTCAAAGATCATGGTGTGCGTTGGTCCGAGCTTTGGCGGTTACCGTACTGGGACCCAACTCGAATGGGTGTCGTCGACTCGATGCACTGTATTTTGGAAGGCCTGGCACACTACCACTGTCGTAGAGTACTCCGCATTGACGCTGAGGTCGCCAAAAAGAAGGAGATAAACGGTATCGCGTTTGATGAGGATTGGGTCGACTATGATCCTCACGAGTGTCCCTCCGAGTATCTGCTGAAAGATGCGGAGAAGGACTTACTTCACGTCCGCCGAATCCAAGCTAAACTTGTTCAATCCCTTCTCGATGACGACGACGACGACGACGCTTCTGAAGACGCAGAAATGCCTGATGTGCCTGAAGGCAATGTTATACCTGCGATCAGCGAGGAAACTATGTGGAACGCACTGCACCGCAACAAGCTCGGTGCTCTTCGTTTCGTCGCATTTTCTCTTGATCTTGACATCAAGAATGCGGTAACAAGAGCACATTACTGTGAGATACTTATGGCCTGGGTGAGTAGTTCTTTCCCATTTTCGGGACGCTTATATTAATTTATGTCTCAGCGTCGAACAAAACCCCGCAGCGCCGGCGAGTTCGTCCCAAAAGCAATCAACTTGAGTCAAATCAAGTTCATCCAGCACGTGATCGCGCAAACCGTAACACCGACCTGGATCAATACCGTGCCTCATAACTACGGGGAGAGCAACGCGGGCAC
The DNA here is from genome assembly GCA_029281795.1 of Mycena crocata. Taxonomy (NCBI): domain Eukaryota; kingdom Fungi; phylum Basidiomycota; class Agaricomycetes; order Agaricales; family Mycenaceae; genus Mycena; species Mycena crocata. The sequence continues at coordinate 42,708 of JARJCP010000105.1, read as the reverse complement.
CATCAAGGCGGATGAGTGGCGAACACTCTCCACCCTATACCTACCGCTCGCCCTTGTCCTGATGTGGTTAGATCGTCTCCCGGACGAACATTCTGCACGCCTCCTCGGGATACTAGACCACAGCATGGCATTGTTCCAGGCCGTGATCCTTGTCTGCCGCTACACAATGACGGTTGAGCGCGCAACCACATACCGCACTTTTCTCAAAAAATGGGTCGAAGGACTTACTGTCCATCACCCTCACACCCTACATCATGCGAAACGGCCCAATGTCCACGTCGCGTTCCACATCTACGATTTTCTTCTGCTTTTTGGCCCTGTGATTTCCTGGTGGTGTTTTCCCTTTGAGCGAGTCATCGGCTATCTTCAAAAGATCAACACAACCAACCGTATCGGAGGAGAATTAGAGGGCATCCTGACCAGATCCTTCTTGCGAGGTGCCACCTTGCGGCGCTGGCTCAGACGCCCAAATTGCCCAGTAATCATCAAACAATTCAAGGCAATTTTTGATCGTGCTTTCACACCGCGGAGCGAGGCTGTGGGTACATCGCCTCCTCTTGTCAAAGATGGAGACCGTGCGGAGTTCATGTACAACGGTACCGGCTTCTCCCGTGCATCGACACACCTAGGCAATAGTCTCGTTCTATATTATCCTTCATCTTCGGCGAGCGCGCCGATTGCTGGCAGTATCGAGCGAATCCTTTCGAAGGGAGAGGAGACCTCATTTATCATCCGTCACCAGGCTCCCTTACCTCCGGGCAAGGTGGACCCATTTATTCGTTATTTCCCCTACTTCGCTGCTCAAACCTACTCCTCTACAATGCAGAACATCACCGATACAGTCGAACCATACAAGATATTATCACATTATGCACGATTCGAGTCCTCGGACGACCGCGCCGTAGTCGTGAACCTGTCTAGAAGCTAGCCCCAAATATATTCCATGATAGGTACTGAAGATGAGTGACGCCGGTTGCAAGTGACGACCATCTGCAGACCATCTGCAGACGAGTTTAATGGCGTCCGAGACCCCAAGTTTTTTATTTAGTTTAAGAGACCTTCAAACGAGATTGTATGCTTCTCATTTAATCTTCCTCTAAATCTAATTCGAAATCTGAAGTATCGACGGGCATATCAACGGGTTTGATACCTATACTATTGGTACTCCCTTCAAGGCCATTTATTCCTTCGTTTGTATGTTGCATTTCATCGCCGGCGAAAGGTGCAGCCATACTTTAAGTTTGATGGACGCTTATTTGGACTTTGATAGATTAGATTTGAGATTAGATTTTGTTAAGTCCCAAATAAGATATATAAGGTTCAATTTTCACCCAAATGATGTGTATTAAAATACTTTAAAAAGCGTAACTAACTAAAAGGCCTATTAAATTGGAAGTCGCATAATCAGTGTAGCCCTCCGTACCGCCGGCATAGCCCGCTATCTATCTATTCCCCAGGCCGCGCGTCGCACGTCTTGAATATGAACATAGAACTCGTTTATAATGAATGTATGAGAATTTCAGCATAACTACAGGCTGTCGACGTCGAGCGCGGACGTTCCTCTCTTGCATCTCATACAATTAGGGAAAGGACTGTCGCATTCGTAATTGAAGCCTCTTGTGGAAATTTCCTCTGGGTTGGCGGTGAGCAGGGTACGCGAAAGCAGGCGATAAGTCTAGCGTCGCATGTCAGGCAAGTTCATTTTGGGGAGTCTACATACACGCCGCACCTTTTGTGACCCCGCGGTGAATAGACACGAGCAGCTGGAGACACTGTCCCTCATGCAGCACTGCTAGAATGGAGTCCCGTTGTTGAAGGGAGGCCTGTGCTACGTGAACCTGTTAAACAATTTCAGCGTGTCTACATTTTCATCTTGATAGAATTAGGGGAAGTCAAAGCGGTCAGGCTGTTTCGATTCTGGGTCGATTCACATGTCGATTCAGATATCGATTCAGCAAATTGAATTGACCCAGAATTGGATTCAACTCTGACCGGCCGTTTTTTAAAGTCGATTCAGAAAACGATTCAATCTCGGTCCTCGGATAAACACAAGATAAACATGACATGACATTTCAGCATTATTGAGATCAACTTCAGATATCCCAGAGTATTATGGCTTTTTATGCCAGTGCACTGCAGACCAGACGTGGGGTTACCAGACCAATTGAACGAGAAAAGCTCGCATCAACAGAACAAATCGCTCAAATCGGGGACTCGACAGAGAGGCTGTTTGTCCGCACTGTTGTGGCCGGCGGAATTCAAGTATTAAATTCATTCCTTTCGTATCAAGCACTTACTTCAATCCAGAACCGAAATCCGAGGATCTAATAGGCCGAATACTTCAGACAGTGCACCAACAAGCCTTGAAGTAGAAGAAATGATCCATAGGGTTAGGGTCCAAATCGATTCGCAAAATCGATTCTGGTTTGTTCTTCCTCTCGAGGAGGAACACGATTCTGAATCGATTCTGGTTCGAAGTCGATTCTTGGTCGATTCTGATGCCAAAATCGAGTCGTGAATCGAAATCAGAATCGACATCAGAATCGACTCAGAATCGATGCTGCAAACCGCTTTGACTTCCCCTATTGGGTTAACCAACGCACATAAAAAGATCCGCATTCAGGCCACTCTCCTTCCTTCGGCTCCTCGCGCAAGAACCAGTTTTCTCCTGGGATAAATCCCTTGGGCCCATCGGCAAAACGAAAACAAAAAGCAACTTTACGACATACCATTGAGATCTCATCCATGTCGATGATACTTTGAAGGGTCTCCAACTGCATCATGTAAGCATATTCCGCCGCACAAGAAGACCTCTGAGGGCAGCGGAGTCTGATGAAAAAACTGTGCTGATCGTCCTGAAAAGTTGTTATCAAGAAGATCATATGTAAGCAATTCTGGGGTGCGCACCGTGGGTATGACTTTAGCAACCTCTCCAAAAGCCATAGTCCTGAATACCTCGGTGCTGTTTGCGCCAATCATGAGGCTCGGGTGACCCCTAGTGTCGTCGTAGACCGAGGAATCGGTGGCAGGGACATTCGCGGCTTCAAAAGGCACAAAATCTATCATGTAGCGCGCGAAAGCGATAAGGTATAGAGGGAAGATTACTTTGACCCCATGGGTCGGGAATGAACTCAAACTCAATGGGGCGACGCACGCCTTTCTTTTTTTGGGGACTAGAACGGTTATTATTATTTTTAAGGGGTTTTTAATATAATTTTGGAGCGGAGAGGACGCTATAATGGCCGAGGCTCATTCAGAATAAAGACAACAGAAGAAGAAAAAAAGACTGACAAGAAGGATCTGCCATACTAAGGCAGGGAGCAGTTCCCTCCAGTCGGACAGGGAGCGAACCATCGTTCGGACACAACGGAGAATACAGACGCAGAGCCGACCGCCGACGCTGGAAAGAATAAGACGGTGCCGACAAACAAACAGATCCACCCACACAACGAGGGACGTGTTGATGGGCCACTGGCCATGGCCACTAGGAAAGGATGTCAACACGAACAAGTAGAGAAGTATAGGGCGCACGAGAAGAAGAAGGGGAATGAGAGGGCGGGGCGGTCGCAGACAAATCTGAGGGGAGGAGAGATTATACGGCGATCGAGAGTGGAAGGGGGGAAATGCGTACCGGGAACGGGAACTGGGGGAATTGGAGGACCCGGGAGACTAGGCTGGTCGCCTTGGTTGGATGTCAGAGGATGCAATGGACAGAAAGAATAAAAAAGTCAAGACCAAAGAGTGGACGGGATTGATCACAGAAGAAACGCCAAGCATCGAAAGTCCAGTTGAGGCGGTAGCTAGCGTCAAGGAGAACATCGTGGACGTAGGCAGCCCAGTCGATTCCGAGAACCACATCAGAACGAGCCACCGGACTGACAACACAAGGAGAGAAACTGAGAAGGAGCCAAACGGGGGCACAAGCGTCGTCAAAAGCAAATTCGAAGGGTCGGTGGAGGGGAGAGACTGGAAAAAGGTAGAGGATATAATGGTGCGCGGGACCAGGGCGTAGTCGACGGTAAGTGCGGATATGCCGTCGAGAAATATAGACATTGGGAGGAGGAGGAAGGAGGAGAGAAAGAGAAGGACGACGTCGTTGCAAAGGGTAGATATTAGGAGAGCAGTGACAGATGGCAACCACCATCAAGGACAGAGAGGCGTTTCACTGCCTATAAAAGGGCAGATTAGATTTCCTATTTGGGACAAAAAAACGACACTGACATCAAGTTGTGATAATACCCCCAAAAACCCACTAGTAGATAGCGGGCATTTTTTCTTGAGGCAAATACTACGAAATTTAAATGTGGGTCCTTTCTTTCGTTCCAACCTGGACAACCATTCTACAGCATTACAGCCACACCAGTGACCACTAGCAAGCTGGGCAGTTGGAGGCGACTGCTTGAAAACCGGACCAAAGGGCCGAGTCATCCGAGATGACGTCGGTAACACCTGGTACCAAATATCCCCTTTGGTTCAACTTAGATCCTACTCTACCATTTTGTCTGCTAGGTGTGCCACCGAACCAGAGGGATCCAGAAGTCCAGTCACCTCCTTTGGAAGAGAATCGGTTGGCGAGGCTGCAATCTGAACAGACGAACGGAATAGCCACAGCGCCGATTTACGGGACATTCGCAGCTGGAGCCGTGCCACCACGCCGTAGCCGCACGATCATATAAGTGTGGTGCTGAGCGAAATAACTCCACAATTCCCCCCATAAACCAAGGGCCCGACATCTGTCTGCCTCATGACCGACCTCGTTCTCCGCCACCGCTCGCGCAGCTCGAAATTCAGACGTGCCTTCTCCGGCACTTTGAGGTTGCAGGACAAGTGGTCCACAAGTAATTTAGCCGCACTTGCGCCTATCATCGAGTTGGATGAGCCAGACTCGGAGGATGAAGACGACGAAAACCTGGCTATATACCAAGATAGCAGCACCCCTGTGTGCATCCCCAGCAAACCAGACTTCCGGCGGGCCGTTTCCAGTGAGTGCAACTGATTCCAATCGTCTGGGCTTTTATTCATGGACGTTTTTCAGGGCCTTTCGCTTCGTCAAACAAACAAGCAAGTTCGTTTCCAATGCCCCTTGCATCGAGCGCAGCTGATGAAATCCTAGCCCCCACGGTGGAGTTCACATCCTTGTCGCTTTCGGAAGACGTGAAATGTGATCCCAGTTGGCAATCCATCAGTGGAAAGGGATCTTCAGTGCTGGACGGATGTATTCTGTATGGCGGGAAACGCATACGGGAACCCGAGTCGGACGAAGGGCGCGTTTCGGCCAAACGTCAGCGGCTGTCATCACCTGGTGATAATGGTGCAAAGAAAGCGAGGTCAATACGAAAGCAGCGAACCACACCTGCGCGCGAGGAACTGCCGACCATCGCTCTGGACACGAAGTTAGAGCTCCACGTTCTATTGCCGCGACGGTCCATCCTCCCGGGCGAGAAATCCATCCAATCTCTGGCGAGAAAGCGGACATTCGCGGAGGTTGAGCAATCTGCCGATGAGCTGATTGCAGAGGCATCACGATACAGCAAACGAAAGCTCAGAGGTGATAATGCACGTCTTACTTCCACTTGTGCATTAGAGATAATTGAACGATCCAAGAGTTCTCTTTTGGCCTTTTGATTTTTTTCGGATTAGATAGAATAGATGACTTGTATCTTGATGTGCTGTATCCTAACGTGTAATATTCTGTGTAAAACCACGTGTGGGAAAGAAATGCTTAATCCAACCGTGAGATCCTCTGCTCAATGGGAAATCGTGCGTGCTTCTTCCCGTTCTTGATTTCCCACTCCACGCAGCGATGCCCAAGACTAAACGAGCGAAGAAAGTCCATTCAGCGACAGAGAGGGCGGATCGCAATGCAGGTGGATATTCCCCTCTGAGTCCAGACCCCATATTTACAAAAATCGCAGTCCTCGAAATTCCCACCGAGATCTGGCTGGAGATCGTCTCAGGCTCCAATTTCCTCATTCTCGACGGCGAGAAGGATGGAATACCCCGCTCGCTCCTCCTTCTGGGTCGGAGCAAGATATCGAGCTGCCCGAAAACGATCCCACCTGCGTATCGAGAGCGGCCGGAAACGCTGCGGGCACTGTCCCAGACATGTCGCGCCTTTCGTGCAGTGTTCCTCCCCGTCTTGTGGGAGCGCGTCGAAGCATGCTTCATCCCCAAGGACGACACGGCCTGGTATGCCAGAGTTGCGAAAGTCCTCTTGGATAGATGCACAGGATTGATGAAACGCGAGAACCAGAACCTCGCTCGTCATGTCCGGTAGGAGTTGTTTCCACATTCATTAACAAACTCATTCGTTCCCTCGTAGAATCTTCTCCGTGTCTTTATCGTGGCATCGCATCGAGGCTATACTCCCTGTGTTCGCCCAATGCTTGGAATCATTGCCGAATCTCGACACGCTGCATATCCTGTACCTCAAGTCCAAATATGAGAAGATGGTGACGGAGACCTTTGACGACGTTGAGCTCCCAACTGTACGGACAGTCATTCTGCGTACGTGCCATATTTTGTCACTTCACAAAGATCGTCGGTTTGATCCTTCGTGCAGCAAGTTACGCACACGCTATTCTGGCAGTGTGCTGCAACGTCCGCGATGTCTCCTGCAACGAGGAAATTGGCACCAAACTTTTCAAGACACTGGTGGAATGTTGCCCCAAAGTTGAGCGCATCCAAGGTTTCCGACTCACATCTGCCAAGTTGAAAAGTTTGTCAACATATCAAATGCTCTCTGACTACTGACACACCATCACAGAGCTATCGAAAAGCCTACCCATGCTGCGCGAGCTCCCTGTGCCCATCCACATGGTATGTTCTTGGCGTCTGCGGTCTCGCCCAACTTGATGATTATCAGGACATCAGCTCCCTCTCCGTCTTCAAGGGCTTAGCGGTGATCGAGTTGCTAGCAGAGAACACCATCGAGTTTAGCGATTCAGAAACGGAAGACGGCTTTCCGAGTCCGACCGACGCGAAGATGGCAAAAATCGAACAATCCAAGCGCGAGAAAACGGACGCGGCGCGTGCCCTCCTGAAGGCAACGGCCGGAAAGGCTCCCAAGCGCATCAAGGTTTCGTATTGGGAGGACATTGAAGGGACGGTGGGGATGATGGACATCACCTACGGGAAATATTGGGTCCGGAGCGAAGAATTCGACGTATAACCAACATATACGATCCAGTGATATGGCACTATGTACGATAAAGAATTTACCCGGCTGTCTGGAGCGCCTTCCATATTTTATCCTCAACAATGCGGATGGTTTCAGGCGCAGTGTTGAGGCTCGTCATGAAATAAGCAATATTTCCGAGCGTCCTGAAATGAACGCTGAACTCGGATGCCGAATACTCGACATCGCTGATCTTGATGGATTGAAGCAAAGTCTGGGCAGATTGCGACACATATCCTACACACGGTTGGGTTGAAGAAACGAATATAAAAAGATGAACCTGCGTACCTGCTTTGGGATCCCTGAATTTGATGGTCAAAACGCTGCCCAGTGCCATGACTTCCGTCACCGCATCCAGGCGCGATACGGCCTGCGCAAATTGGGGGTCCCACAGACTCCATACAACAGCAGATGTTCCCGGGGCTGGCTCCCACCGCGCGCGCGCCTGTTCCCATGCCTCACTCTGTGATTCCGTCGCAATGAGCCGCAGCGTCTCGTTCGCAATCTCGCATCCAATCGGATGTGCTGTGTACGAGTGCCCGTGCAGAAGTGCCTCCGCCTTCTCCGTGCTGTAGAACGCGCGGAAAATTGAATCCGATGCCAGCGTCGCGGCAAGTGGGACCAGCCCGCCCGTCAGGATCTTCGCGTAGACGGAGATATCGGGCGTTACGCCGAGGAGCGGACTTGTGCTCTCCATCCCAAGACGATACAGACCGACGAATACTTCGTCGAAGATGACGGGGAGACCACTCCACGGCGCATGCTTGTCCGACGTTGAAGACGAGACGGGTTTCGTCTCGAGCTCGGGGTTGAAGGAGATGCGTACGACGTCAACGAGCACACGTTGGAAAAGGGGGTCAACCCAGATCATGCCTCCCGCTCCCATAACCAGTGGCTCGAGAACCAACACCGCCAGCCGAGGACCTCCAGATTTTTCCAAGCTTCTGAGCGTCTGTAAAATGTATCGGCGGTATACATCTGCCAGTGGAGTATCTAGGCGTTCGGCGACATTGTATACCCATGACATAGATTCAGAGGGTACGGCAGAGTCAGCAGGCGAAGCCACTGTTTGGAGAGCTGGCGGTAACGTGATGACGGGGCGCCCTCCTTGAATCGAGACGGTCGGTGGGTCGAACCAATATCCATTAGCGTTGTGCCATTCACAGGTGTAGACGCCCTCTTCAGCACAGGCGTCCATCGCACCGATTGTGTCCCCGTGGTAGCTCCCGCGCAGCCCGAGAACACCCAAAGCCTTTCGATCAGTGCCCTGCAGACCGTGACGTATGGCGAACGCGCGCAGAGCCATCTTTAGTGCGACTTCCATTCCCGTGGAGCCGTCGTCAGAGAAAAATACTCGGGACGCCCAATCTTGACCTGGCCCATCTAGTAAGCGCTCCGCGAGCTCCAATGCTGGGGCATGCGTTGCCTGCGGGAACATGACATGGCCGTAGCGTCCGCTGGCGCGTGCAGCCGCGAGAGTGAGAGCGGGGTGCGCATGTCCAAGCGTCTGGGTCCACCAGGAAGCGGAACCGTCGAGCTGGGATTCCAGGTAAGAGCTGTGTGTGTCTCGAGGTGCCTCTGGGGTATTGAACACGGAGAAGAAGTCGGAGGACGCGCTGTCGATGACAGTGACATCCTTTTCGCCCTTGACAAGCCCATGTTGGACGAACGGCCACCAGAAGGCTTCGAGAGAACGGCGCGGCATCGAAGCAAGGTTAGCAAGCCGCTGTCCATGTCGAGTTTCCAAATTACGCAGCACAGGGATCATGTCGAGACGCTCATAATATCGTTCGGTTGAAGCAAAATTCTCTGCGGGGTCGGCGAGCACTGGGGGAGGAGAGTCGAGGGCTGTAACGTCTACTCCGCGTTCGGCGAAATAGGGCTTCAGAAATTCGCCATTGCGATAGTACTCGTCCCGGAATAGAAGGATCGCGTCGACGACGTAGCCGCGTAGAAGGAGAGACTCGTATGCAGAGATAGTAGCAGATATTCCGCCGAGCCGCGAATCACCCACCAGAATTGTGGGCAAAAACAAAGGCCGATAGCAGTCGAGTTGGGTCACACCCGATAATGTTGGGCTATGAACGCCTGGCCGACGATGTTGAGGGAAGTGACGTCAAAAAGGTGAGATAATTGATACCTCCCGCAGTCTCCACATACATGTGAGCTGGGCCATTGGTCTGTGCAGCACGTCGCCGGACATAGCTGGCAATTGAATTTATAAAGGTGCTGTCCGGGACAATCTAAAAATGTTTGGTCACAGTTCACAACGAGATATGGCAGTGTGGTTGACCTTTTGCGATTCCCCTCCGGCGGCAAGTTGAGCGGCCAGGTGTGGACTTACCGGGACATGAAAGCGATACAGACAGTCGGTGTGGACTTTATCCCTGAAAGGAGCACTGTGCCGCTGGATGTGCCTGGTTTTGAAACTCAGGATAAATGGAGAAATACAGGGAAGTACCCTCTCACTCATCGTCCGCATCCTGTATGGGACCGGTGCTAATCGGCTTCAAATAAAATACCTCGTTTTTCAAGGCAGCAGACGCGCGAACAAGGGCGGTGGTGAGGACTGTTTTTCCAACGTCGGTGTTCGCTCCGAAGATTTGATGTATCCGGAGATGCTTGAAGAGCAAAGACATTCAAACTTCCGCTGAATGAGCATTCAATTCAGAGTTGACACAGCCAGAGGGAGTCTCACTGATTTTTCGTCAGCCGCGCGACTTTTGGTGAGTTGATAGTGATTCGCCGAGCTCCAGACCTCGGGTGACGCGCGTCGAGCGCCAGAGACCAAGGGAACCGAAAGACGTGGTGGCGAAAGGACGGACGAATGAGGAAAGGGCAAAGATTTGCCCCGCCATCAGCTTCGGCCGAAGGACCGTTTTCGATGGCGGTGCCAGTTGTGCCGGTATGCCGAAGCAAGCCGAAAAAAGAAACCTTTTTGCGGCCGGTGGCAGTTTCCTGTTCACCAATATGGCGCTAGGCGGTTTTCTGTCGTAAAGGTTATTGGCGCTGTTGGACTCGGCCTGGGACTCTCTATCCTCAACAGGCCAACCATTCACTGCGAAGGTAGAACGGCGTTCGCGACTTGGCCCTTGGGCGCAGTACAACCCATGGAGACTATCACAGGGTTGGAGTCAAAGCGTTGCTTCCCGTTCTTTATGAGGTGATTATTGCTATGGATTTTCCACTCGACCGCAGTGGATATACTTTGGTCAATCGCAGCCAACGCATATACGTAGTCCTGTTGTTACCGATCGGGTCCGATTGGGCTAAAATCTTATTACCAAGCAGGTTTATAGCGTTAGCACCGCAGTGTTTCTGCCACGGAACGGTGCAGATCATCACTTTGTCTTACTGGCAAGACTTCTGCCTCTTCAGATTTTGCAGGAATCGAGGAGAAGTCTCGCTATTCAACATCGAAAACGGTCAATTTATGAAGATTTGCCAAGTGATTGGAGCAAATTAGGTCAGCACCCGCCAAAAGATTATGTAATAACTTTCTAGCCTGATCGGACCCCCGCGGTAAGCAACAGACTTCAACAAACCGAGGAATGAGGTAAGTAATTGTTGTAGCGTCTGTCTAGGAGAGACTAGCATATACGAGGGACTCAGAGACAGTTTGTTTGACAAACTTGGTTTCTGGAAGAGAGAAATGAAAAGTCGTCCGATTTTACCTCAAGGAACTATCTGCCGACGCTTTCGAGACGAATGGTGAATCTATACGCACGCTGGGACGCGGCAGACAACCTGAAGCGGGAGGAAAGACGGAGGCAGGAACTGGATGAGCAAGGCAGAGTGCACGCATCCTTACTGTTTGGCCTAGTGAGAAGCGCATGCGGGAGGACGACGCGCTCGAGAAGGAGGGCTTTTCCGTGAACCCGAAGCGCCAGAAGATTTCACACACCCAAGGGTCCAAGATCGTTCAATGTTCGCCTTCGGCACATGATGCATGACGAGCCGTTGGCAGTTCAATTTGCAACGTGGACTTGAAGTGGTTTTACTCTTGTATTGGACTACATACAATGTTCGAGTTTTTCTTCCTCCGTAGCTACGACGTATCTGCTATTTAGTCGATGCTGCGCGGAAAGTGACTTCCCGGCGAGACACCACGAGGAGAAGGGCAGGTAACACGAGCTTCCACCACCGTCTCCACTTGAGCTCTATCATCCAAAATGTCGGATTGGGGAAGTACTACCTCATCTGAACGAAATCAACTTCAACCATCAGAAGTCCAAGGCTGGCGTAGGTGTGGCGGTGTATCCTGGAGATGCAGAGTGCTGACGCCTTGTTAGAAGCCGACAACTGCACATTGGAAGCAGACGTTCTCCTGCGCTCCTCCGACGGCGTCCTTTATGCTGCCCATTCAAAAAATCTCGAACTTTACAGTGACGGTTTCCCACCCGCCAGTTTCGCTGGAGCAGACGAAATTGTGCAACTTACGGAGACGTCGCCCCCTCTTGCTAAAATATCTCCACTGCCAGCGTCAACCTGACTCAAGCAACTTTGAACTTCTGGCGGGCTTGGCGGAGGCTGCCGAGAAATATATGGTCTACTCCGAGTCGGCGATGGAGGTTTGTAAAATCCAGATGTGGTGAGCCTTTTGTTGCTTTTAGCGATAACTGCCTTTGAACAAACGGGAGCAGTGCGTCAATTGCAAAGCACCCATTGGAAATAATGGCTTACACTGCGTTCAGCCGGGTTGTAGATCCAACTTTGCCTAGCGGCCAGGAGAGATGCCGAGCGGTGTAGGCAGGGCCTCGGCGGAGGCCGGCACGGCTCGGCAAGCATAGCCACCATCGCCTAGTTACAGCAGACACAAACAGCCCACAGCTAGACGATTTTCGCGTCGAGCGAGGTCGAGCGCTCGATCTAGGCTCCTCGGCAGATCTCCTGGCCGCTAGGCAAAGACGGATCTACGACCCGGCTGGACGCAGTGTTACGCCACGAAACACGACTATCCCGAATTGAGAGACGCTGCTGCTCCGAAAACGGTTTCAACATCACTGGTGAAAGTATCAATTATGCTACATGATAGGCCGGATCTTCTCCTTGCTTGGGTATGCTGGTGGAACACATTGGCCTATCAATAACTAACCTGGTTCAAAGGTAAAATACCGAGAAGGTTTCATTCATGCACTGCATTTCCTCAACAAGGGAGCCCCCGTGCTGCTACATTCTCTTCAGCGGGGAGGTGTCACTACTTGCGAGGTGTGGCCCAGGGCCACGTTCGAAGAGAATTTTTTGGGATATTTTCAGAGGGATTTCGAATCCTTGAATCGCATCGGAGAGGTCCCCGCCTACATCGAGGCGGAACTTCACAAGTTAAAGGATTGTGTGCAGTGTATCAAACGGGCTCGGGCGTGGGGGAAATCGGTGGCCGACCGAGTGGATGCGTTGCCGCCATTCCATTATTTCCTTTAGTTTTTCCCGATCACTGTACCAACATAATTTCCCCCTTCATATATATATATTACAAACGATGACCAGATCTCGGTAATAATTACATTTCTTTCAGAATGTCCTCCACACTTGTATCTATCTTGCATAACAAGCCCACCGTCTCCTCCTAGATTATTTCATTGTCAGCAGTGCAGTTCAACCCATAAATAGAACTAGCACGTACCCACAGTCGTTCCTGGAATTGAACACCCTCCTCGCTGCGGGCGAACTCACTCTCATTCTCCAGTCGACAATGAGCCAAGTACTTGCCGTCCTGCTGGGGCCCGTCCGCATCGACAGCAGCATGAACTACTGTGCGACTCCCCATTTCCGGGGTGCGCGCAATGAAATGGTCCATGACATTGGTCATGTAACGCTTGATGGTGTACGCTTTGAACTCTGAGTCGAGACCGGTGTGGCAGTACCCGGGATTCACTGCAACGACTGTAGGCGCTGGCTTTGATCGCCGACGAGCCAGTTCTTTCGCGAAAAACAGGACGAATACTAGAACGAAAATGAGTTGAGAATTCTAAAAGCAACATGATTACTCACGCTTGGACAAAAAATATCTCTGCCCGATAGTTCTGGTTGATATATAGTAAACATGTGTTCCGGAAAGAAATGTATCAACCAACTTGCTGCAGTGTTCCGGATCGTTGAGCTTTGCAAGAATTTGTGGCTCATCGGCTTCCTGGACACGACGAATGAAATAATGCGCATCACTCGTCAACATGATGATTCGCGATTCATGTGGAGACTGCGTGAAGTTCGGCAGAAGAAGCATGACCAAGAGAGCAGTAGATATATAGTTCACTTGAAGGCTGTCCCGCAACGCGATTAAATTTAAGCTACCAATAATGCATCATTACTCACATCTTCTCCCAGCCGTCTGCCGTCTGAGAGTATTCGAAACTCATCAAACCGGCATTGCATACTAAGATATTAAGAGAGCGTCGTTCCTGTCTGAACCGTGTCGCGAAGCTCCTGACAGAGTCAAAGGAGGAAAGGTCCAACTGCCAACAGCTGACGGCTTTGCAATTGCGACCGGGTGCATCCTGTACTTCCCGAACGGCCGCCTCCCCGGCAGTAACGTCGCGACATGCTAGGATCAGAACCTCGACATTCATACGAGACAAATGCTTTGCTGCCTCTAGCCCTAGGCCTCTCTGGACGATGATATGAGTGCATCCAGATTGAGGATTATCCTGGACGTACATTGGCTCCTGTGATGATTATCGTTTGGCCTGTGAGGTCCCCCGTTTCCAACTTGAGCGGGGTTCGTTGCTCATGGAGCCACTTCCTTGACATGACATTTTTAAACACCTAGGGCTACCCGTTAATAATGGTAGACTAAACCGAGGGAAGAAGAACCTGGATGCGAGCGTTCATCGTACAAACGGACCTTGCGGACTCACAAACTTCACTTGGCCGTTGGCAGCGCGTCAATCCAATTCAAGTCTAAAGTTCCGTCAAAGTTCTTGATTCCGGGGGTCTCAAGTCGGTTTGTGAGTTTCAGGACAACGCACAGTGGGCTTATGTGGAGAGAAAGCAAAGAGCGAAACGCTCCAATGACGTTTGAAGATTAAATTTAGTTTCAACTAAGAATAGAATATACGGGGTCACGTGGCGTTCTTAAACGCGACGCGACACGCCAACTCACCAAGCACAGCACAGGCAAATCAATGCGCAGTGAATATAGAGGAAAGGTAAACGTGGTCTGTGAGTTAGAGCATATCTCTTCAAGCCATCCTGTGTCAAATAAAACAGCTCCCTTTGTGAGGAAGACCTTATTAGGCTTATTCACAAACAGGCACTGTTTGTGCTATTGGGGACCGAAAATGTCGCCTTTTTAGCTTATGTAATCCCTCGTGGCCCTGAGAACTCAACCCAATTGGCTGGGGACTTGACACCCAGTGAAAACGACGTCTTGGGATATCCTGGGATATCCTGGGATATCTTCCCGCCACCGGAGATATGAGATCCCAGGATATCCCATGAGCATTCTTGCCGTTTTCTCTTGGGATATCTTGGGTGGTCATAAATCTTTGAAAAACCGAATTTTATATTCATTTTTGCTACTACAGGATACCCCCACATTACCACGCCATTTCGCCGGTCCCCACCTTCCCTGGGCCTTATATGCTCTCGTCCCTCTTCACAGAACCCCGGACAAGCTCCAGCATTACCTCAGACCACGTCCGCGGGACCCGGGTGCAACCAGGTGGTCACAGCGGCCGGAACGCGCGAGCTAATCAGCGGGGATATACAGCACCTACACGACGATTTTAGTGAACGTTGTGGAAGAAAAAGAGCGGCGGCTCACTGCATCGCCCGTGACACGATTTCCAGCAACGCACCTTGGTAGAATCACAAAGAAGCAGATTCGAGAGGAAAAGAAGAGATGGCGGCGTACAAAATTGCCGGCCTTGGATGCACTGACTCGGTGCATTTAATCAAAACTGCAAGGAAATCAGAGGGGAACAACAAGGAGTCGTCATGTACGAACCGGAATCCTCGTGGCATCGTTGGACTACATAACTTGTCAGTGGGCCTTGCAGCAGGAAATCTAAGCGACCGCGGTGCCGAGAACGGAACGGTGATCTCCGCGCATCCGTCCCACTGGTGTTCGCAGTGCTTCTACATAGTGCTTGATAAAAAATGCATAGCGTAGATACACTGTTAACATGGGTTAACACGTACGTACGTACGTAGTACGTTTCAGCGACTGTGTTACGGTTCAGCGGTGGAGTGGGGAACTACGGAGGGAGTTATCAACTTACGTTGATCGCCTGCCAATCGTGCCAAGGGTGTCGACTGCAAAATAAAGCAAAAGAAGTTGAGCAGCGTACATGATATCGAAGTCGTACAAAAAGACCATGCCTTCACCGGACATTCCGAGCGCGAGGCCGTGAATCATTCCAGCGGACACTTGACCGTTTATTGTACGAGGCAAGCAGGTCAAGGCTTCCAGAACGGGCGAATGGACAGAAACACGGTGTTGGATTGCTGTTAGAAGCTTGAAATTTGACCCAAAGTGTTCAAATCAGCCTGTAGGGCACGATAGAGACGGTCTGGAATGCGAGAGGCCAATTGAGGAAGCATAGTTCGAATACACAAGCAGAGAAATGCCAGGAAGCCATGAGGAAGCAGTAAGACACTACACCACGGATTGGGCCGATATGGCTGGATTTATGTTGATGACGGAAGCCAAGGCAGTTTCTGAAGGTGCTGCAAGCAGTTTCACAAAGATCGCGCGGTTGACGAACGAGGTACAGCGTCCAGTAGGCAGAGACGACATGAGAGGAGAAGCAGAGGAGGATGACGTAGCATCCAACGCTGTAGCCAAACAAGCCATAAGTGGGACTTGAGACGATTTCAATGAATTTTCATGACCTTGCGTTGAAAGGAAATTCGTCTGACGTCACAGAATTGTTCATTTCAGAGGAATTCGAGAAAAATTTGAGAGAATATCAAAGACGCTAAGATATCCCAAGATGAAAATTTTGATGGCTAAGATATTACAAGATTTGCCAGGATATCGCAAGATCTCCCAAGACGTCGTTCTCACTGGGCTTGACAAGTGACCGTCCATTCCCACCACACTCCGAGTTTCCTCCGAGTCCGTTTTTCTGTTTCTTCGCCTGTTTGTGACCCGCCGCTTGCGGCCACTTCGTATCATCTACATGCGAATCATTCTTAGTTTCCTACAAATGACCTGCTCCGCGGGCCGTCCCGCCCGCTCCACCCTTCCCTCTCGCCCTCACCATCAGGATGAATCTTTCGGACCATTGCTTCATAGGCAGATGCGCTTCCCACTTCTCCTGATCAAAGGCTGATTATGGGTGGCTAGCCGTAACTCACGATGGTACACCGGAAGGTGTGTTTCTTTTGCTCAAACAGCTCGTTTCCTCACGAACCGGCATCTAGGCAAAACGGAGAGTATTGGAGGCATCGAGTGCTATGTCGCAACTCCAACCATTCCGTACCCAAAGGACAAAGTTCTCATCTTTCTGACGGACATTTTTGGCCTCGCGCTCCCCAACAATCGTGTACGCGTGGATCATCAACTTCCCAATACAATGCTTACCACAAGCAGCTCCTTGCGGACGACTTTGCGCGCAATGGATTCAAGGTTGCGATCCCGGTTAATTTTATTTCAGGGCTGACAATTCCCAGACGATTGTCATCGACCTGTTCAATGGCGATCCGATTAGAATCAATCCACCCGTACATTGTGATTTTGCCTCGTGAAGTGAATGCTAAACTCTAGCAGCCGGATTTCGATCGTGCGAAATGGTCGGAGGTTCATGGACCCGCTCAGACGCGTCCGAGAATCGACAGTGTCATCGGTGAACTCCAGAAAGAAGGGATCGTCGCATTTGCGGGAGTTGGATACTGCTTCGGAGGTAATTCAGATCGGCGGGTATATTGTACATGTATCTCACAGAGTCTCAGCGCGTTATTATGTTTTTGACCTAGCGTACGACGGTGTTCTTGAAGTTTCCGTGGTCGCTCATCCGTCTCGTCTTGTTATCCCCGACGACCTCGAGGTGCGCCGTCAACAAACATTCATTTGTGTGAGTATTTCTGACGGCCTTGCAGAAATACGCGGCAGTGTCGAAGGCACCGCTACTCATTAATAGCTGTGAAGTGGACAACCCATTTCCCCTCGAGGCTCAGGCACAGGCTGACGCCATTCTCGGCGACGGGAAGTTTGCTCCTGGGTATAGGCGAGAATACTTCGTGGGATGTAGCCACGGGTTTGCTGTTCGGGGAGGTAGGTCTTTCATCCAGGTATCATAAGCGGTGTTCATCCATATTTGAATTTTAGACATGTCCGATCCCATAGTCAAGGCGGCGAAGGAGAATGCCTCCAAGGCATCTGTCGAATGGTTTTCGAAGTACTTGTAGGAGCGTCCAGGAAGACCCAAAGTTGTAAATTATTGTAAAATGGTTGGAGGACCCACAGAGAATCGAGTCTTGGGAGCAAAAATAACAGGTGCGGAATACAGGAAAATGAAATAGTCTCGAAGGATATGGCGCCGTTAGCTTCCACACCCAGCCGCGTCAAAACAATTGAAACGTCAAAATCTGCGCACCACGGGGCCCGGCACCGGCTTTTTACCAGCCTCGGCAAATATTGTTCCGACCTTGAACGCATCCAAAAGTTACAGCTCACGGCTGCTAGGATGATTAGTGTGCCGACATAGTATTACATCATGCATCGCGGTTACCCCCGATATGTTTGTATCTCGCTCTCGTCACCCACTTTCCAATTAAGCTATATTTTAGGCAGTATCCTGATATCAACGCCCTTTCGCGGCCGATCGGTACTGAAAGGCTCTCGGTGATCGAGCCCGTTTCGTCTCGGTGACGATTTCCCGGAGAGCGATGTCACACAGGGCTCGTGGGCCATGGCAGTGGACCACTGGAACACTCTGCAGACAAGAGTCCTTATGGCGTCCGCGGGTGCGGCCCCCAAGTGCATAAAGGTCTTGTATTGGCAGGATATAAAGGCGATGGTGAGGATGATGGAAGTGACTTATGGAAAATATTGGGTAGTGTTTAGACAGTGATTATCGCGAGACGACGACCGATTTCTGGGCCACAGTAGTTGCTGAATACCGCGACAAGAATTCGGTCATCTTTTTCGAGTCGGGGACGTTGAGATATTCGCCCATTTTGAATACTTGGCAGCTGAATATCATAATAAACACATGAACTCACTTCCAACCATGCAGGTTCTTGTTCTTGCGTTGAAGGAATGATCGAGCTGTTCGTGACCTACATAATGCTTCGTGACCTACATAATGCTTCCCCCTCAGGAGAGACTACTTATTCGACGCCAGAAACGAATCGGAGCGGAAAGAAAAATCTCAGTGCACGTCCCTCCCAACACTTCAATATTCTGAAAAAAGCCCCTGAAAAAAGCCTCAGACTCGCGTGGATGACTTCGATCTATCAGGTTTATTAAACGCGCGACGCGTCGGAAATGCACGTGATCGTGATTACCGTCTCTTCTGACTACTTCTGACAGGCCATATTGTCACAGCTAACAATTTGAAGCACGTTCGTGGACGGTGACGGTGGCCAAACAGCAGTGGATAGGCATCTTCCACTATTATTGGTTTCGATGAGGATCCGACACGGCCTGGCTCAGAATTCACAACTGCGGAGGTCCGCAGCTCTTCGCTCGCAAAATTCTCTCACTAGACATGTAGAAAAATGGATCCTAGAAACCACACCGGCACCGCCAATGCGTCTGATTCTCTCCACCATCAAGCCCATCAATGCGACCTACCGCGACGAGACCCGCGTCGTCCAATACAAAGTCAGGACGCCAATAAAGGTGCACGACCTCACCACGACGATCACCCTGCGCATAGACAGCGACATCCCACGGCGCCAGCAGGGTGGCGACTCCGACTCTGAATCCGAGAGCGACCGATTCGGTCTTCTCGCAGAGGTCTCCTGGCGAATGGTAGGCCCGAAGGTTATCCGTTTCGGGGGGGAGGAGTTCAGCCCTGAGAGTTTCTTCCGAAAGGAGAATTCCAAATGGTACTGGCCAGGGTGAGTTCAGACGTCCAAAGTTCTTAGGGTGAATAACGCTTTCACAGGCAACATATATTCACAGCGAAGGATGGAAAAGAATACAAGTGGAGCATGACTAGGTACACGACAAAGGTGATCCATTTCCGTTCTCGTTTGGACTTGCGTTAACCCAGCACAGTTGACGGTGAATGATGGATCTGACACCATCGCTGCTGAATATCGGGCGAAAAGCCTGGGCCTTATCTCTAAAGCTAGGGACCCCTGCCTCGAAATCTTCCCTGACTTCGAATACATGGCAGACGAAATAATGGTACCGATTTCTTTTCTTTTTATGCCCTCGCGATTTGACTCGCATCCAGATGACATTTATTTATGTGGAGAAGACAAGGCAGACACATATCGATGGAAGCACGCAACTTTGATTAGCTTGGGGTACAAGGAAAAGCAGGACAAACTTGTATCTACAGCTTGGACCGCTGTTCCCACTTGGTCAACCATTCCGACAAATCCTTGGCCGAGCGCTAGGGTCGGGTTCAGATCTACAATAGCTTTTATCCCAGCAGCTCACATACCTCAATGTATGCAATTCTAGCACGGATCGTCTCCAAGGTCTGCGCCAGAGCCATGCCGTATCGGCTCGTATCCTTGTCCTATAACACGATTAGAACGAACGACACAAATTACATGTTGGATAAACGGAATTTGCCTTGAAAAAGGCTTCAACGCCATCGTAGTCTTCTTGGGTCGAGAGATTGCCGAAGCATACCTGACACAGATGATTAATGTTGAAATATAGCGGTGATTAAATGCGCGCCCACCTCAATGAGGTATTTGAGCATTGAGTTGGTTGCGAATCGTTTGCTAAA
This sequence comes from Mycena crocata, assembly GCA_029281795.1. Lineage (NCBI taxonomy): Eukaryota > Fungi > Basidiomycota > Agaricomycetes > Agaricales > Mycenaceae > Mycena > Mycena crocata. Next base: position 22,674 of record JARJCP010000105.1, on the reverse strand, counting down.
CTGGACCATCCAAGTGTCATACATAGAGAGTTTGAAAAAAAATCCCCCGCTCACGGCGTCATAGTTGTCCATGAAGAACTTGGAGACGAGTCGGCGAGAGACAGGATTGGAGTGCAGCCGACGGCAGAACGAGACAACATCTTGATCGCGAGCCTTGGTGAGAATGTACGAAAAGAGCTCCTCCACGAGAGCGAGATCAGTCGTGCATCCAATGGCGCCGCTGATGGCACAGATATTAGATGGATATAAAATAGGGCAGCTGGCCGAGTACGTACATTGCGTGGCTTTTAGCGGCAGGTTTAGCTGGATTCTCCATTATTTTCAACAGTGCCTCAAACTCGGCTCTTCCACCAAATCTTGCGGCCTAAAAAAGAAAATTAAGCTGAGTTGACTTCACGCGATATTGGCGAACCGTGGTGAAAACGGTCAATTGAAGATTGGATGGGATTCTAGTGTCATCCCCGGTCTTCGTGTAATGGTCGAAACGATCTAGGAGCTCTTTGATAACTCTTGCCGCCAATTATCGCATACATCAGAGACGATCAACTTTTGAGGCGCACCTAGGGTCCCTGCCGACCGAGGCTCCGCCGATCGCAGTCTTGCGTAGTTGCACAATTTCGACGGCTTCTCCTTCCGGGAACTCGTACCCGAGTTTCTCTACCAATGGCACAAACAAGGTCTGTCTCAGCTAATCAGCTTGTGCATCTCGAAATGAAACAAAACAAAATCCGCACGCGAAGGAAAGCACGCGTGCGGTCAACAATCTGTGGGTGCTCCCAGAATGCGTCGATCACAAGGTCCCCAACTCTGTCTAACACGCTGGACCAGACGAGATCTAGCGAGAATGAACTTAGATAACGATGGGGAATGAAAGAGATACGTGCAGTTTTTCTCGTTCCGCCAGGTGTCAACGACGGTAAGTAAAGTGCTGAGTTGGGTTAAACCGGCTTTCGAAAGCTCCGCGACATCGTAGAGGAGTCCGATTCGGTCGCTCAAGGAGAAAATGGAGTCCTCTTTGGCAGCCTCTGCAGCAATTTCGGACAAGCGTTCAGGAGTGTACAAAACGCGATCTAAAGCAACATAAGAAGGCAGCAGTGGAAAATAAAATACAGTAAGACTCACAGACACCGATCGAGCCTGCATTGAGTTTGAAGCTTCTGCTGGTATCAACGGCGAAAGATTTCTCCCTCTCCTGAAGGATTGCGGATTTATCAACATGAACTTGGCCATCCTCGTCGACAGAAATGATTCCGAGTGGCACATTCCTGTACAACATGTTGGAAAGCGACATCTAAACATCAGTAACGACAGACCACACGGTGACGTTTTCTTCAGCGGTAGGAGCGCCGCTGTTCAGGAATCTATCTTGACGGACATGAATCCCGTTTGCTGTCTCTGTAACCGTGATCAGGGGAAATCCAATCTAAAGCAAAATCAACTGAGAGGGAATATGAGAATATACGATCTCAAGTACCTTCGTGATCCAGTTGTCCATGAGACTGGCAATGTCTTGACCTGTCCCGCAATTTAAAATCGGTCCTCATCATATTGAGAGAACTGTCAAACCTGTGGCGGTTGAAATACCATCCCATAGATCGCGGGTAACGCTGTTTCCGTAGAGATGGTCCTTCAAGTAGCGAGAAACTCCTTTCAGGAACCGCTCTTCGCCTACATAATCTGAAAGCATGCGGAGGACTCCACGGACGAAAGGCTTTTAGAAAAGTGATGCACCAAAAGCAGAGCATTATTTGAATTACCGGAAGCGGCTTTGGAGTACGATAGCGAGTCGAATATCTAGTGTGGTTGAATTTCAGGTAAAGCGCAATCAACGAGTTCGTACTTGGTTGATGAAATTGGCGTCAGGGCATTCGACCTCGATCGGGTGAGAGGAGCGCTTTGCATCGAGCACAAGAGCTCGGTTAGCATGATTTGACACGAAAGCTGAGTTGACCTCCCATTCCGGGAAGACTCTGGGTATCTTGGTGAGTGAAACAAGTCGGAAGAAGGGAGGAACTTTACTTGTCTGTTCAATGGATCAATTGAAGGTTTGAACAGATGGATTGGGTTGACTCACTGAGTACAATCGCCTCCCCCATCTGGAAAGGACGCGGAATCCATCGATCAAAACTAGATACGATTAAAAGACTGAAGACATACAAGACTTGCGAATCCTGCGGCTTCCTCAGTATATAAGAAATGCACAGAATGAAAAAAAAAAGTAAACCTTCGTTAAGATATAGAGTATCCCACCACTTAAATACCATATCAATTGGAGTGAGGATGTACAATTACATATTTACCTCCATCGTAGTGATATTGCCAAACCTGGGCATTTTCTGTGAGCTGAGAGGTTTTAGGAGAGGCTGATGCAATTACCACATGTGAGCAACTTCGTGGCTTTGAACCTTGGCAACCAGCTTGAGAGAGTTGATGTCGGCCTTTTGCGGATCTACCATAAAGGCGTTTGTTCGGCCAGTGATGAGTCCCCAGTTCTGGTGTCGTTCAGTAAATTCATGTATTTGCGACAAATGAGGTAGATGCCTGCCTCCATTGCACCTGACGGTAATCGATATTTTAGATTGAGGTTGGCTCGCATACAAACAAAATCCAGCTTACCCATGTCGAAATCGTTGGCCTGGAACACATCGTGAATTGAAAATTAGAGTTCCACGGAGTGGAAATTATCTTACGGCTAACGTATCCAATTTTGGTAGAGGATACTCGAGGTCGAATATTGTTTCGTACAAAGGAAGAACTTTCGCAGTTACATCCAGGCAAAAACCTGCCTGTCCAATAATATCATGGGTAGCTGGCGAAACAGGATGAGCCTATAAGTTCAAAATGACCAACGAGAAATCTGACCATAAATCCGAAGCGGAATCGTCCTTCCGCTCAAGGGCATCACAACTTTCTTTTCCAAGTATTCGAAGGGGCCATTCGCAAACGCCACAAGGTAGGAAGACATCAACGGTGTCTTCTGAAATTTGGTAACTTTCCACGGGACATCCTTTGACAGAGTGGACAAAAAAGTAGTGAGCTCTGGGTCGATGGTGGGGCTCATAATATCAGCGTCGGATTCGTATGTAGCCGGCATGTTGCTAATATTGACTGTTCCTACGCGAGACACCATGGTGATCGTAAAGGCGGCCTTCAACAAGGGTTCGTCGAAGCAGGGAAAGGCCGCTCGCGCATCGGTGGGCTAAAAATAAGTTGAGGAAGATCATATATTCATAGACATTTCCCGAAATACCTGGAAGTGGGTCAGTGCGTAATAGTCGGTCTGGCCGTCCTTCTGCCACATAGATCTGTAGTAGCCATTCATGCTGCCACGCAGCTTGGCGTGAAAATGGACTTTCAATTGCGCCTTTGATCCAGCAGGCAAGGCAGTCTGGAAAGTAAACCCTACACGACCCAGCTCCTTGTCCGTAATCTGCGCCGATTGCAATTGACCATCTGGGAGACTGGCGCTATGAACGGACCTGCATTTTCTTTGGTTACAGCATGGGTGTATACTATCATTGGACTCACGCCTCTCCGGACAAGTTCAGATCGTCGGAGCAATTCAGCACGATCGTCGCAGTTTCTTGCAAGATATCCAAGCTGTCCCACCGATGTTCATACATACACTTGTCGTATTATAGAGGAGCGATGCTTACTCGATAGCGACGAATCCACCGAATTCCAGGGATTTGAGATCCGTCCAAAGGGTCAGGTTGTAGTGTGCAGGCTTAACGTTCATCGGGAGCCTGTATTTATCTTGTGGAGCATCGGGGGCCACGGAGGACATCATACACAAGTTGTCGGGTTTGCAGGGTTTACAGATGTGGTAGCTTGAAGTTAAGAGTCGCCACGGATTCGGACGGCACAAGACCGGAGCAGGCGGAGATCAGGAGACAAGTTTTGATGGTCCTGAAATAGAACACAGGAAATATTCGGATTTCGAAGGTCGCAGTCAATAGAAATCGAAACGCATTAGTGCGTCAGACATTACAGTGATTGATCCACACCTATCCACACGTAGATGTAATATCATAATGAGTCCATGCAATAACAACTGAGACTATGCGGGCAAGCCGGCTACCACCACTTCCCACTTCTCCCTGTCCTCTAGCCTGTCGCGGGGCGGGTATGGATGGAATACGTCAGCAGAAAGCTTGGTGAACGCGACTTTGAGAAAATGAGTGACGAGCGCAGGGTCCCCGCACGGCGACCAAAACAGCGTCAGTTCCTGCATGATCTGATGGTGGGCCGCTACAGTCCCTTCCTGCTCCTCGATAACGAAGGGCCGTGATACATCCGCATTGACCCCAAGGACGAGTATCCGCAGACGCGGGCACCCCACTGCGAACGCCCAGAGAGTATACAGGTGCACGTCAGACGTGGGGGGAGAAGCTCGCGGGGGCATGACTTGAAGCACGACAATGTCGGGCCATGCACGCGCCATCGTGCGCACGTCGTCGTCAGTGAAAACAATATGTGCGGCGTCGATGTCGACACGAAAGGTCTGAAGCGCTCGGCATGCGTACAATGGTGCGAAGGAGGAAAGCACGAGACGGCCGACGTGTGGCCCGTCTCTGTTAAAGGGGCCTGCCAAGATAAAGTGCTGGAGGGTGGATGTGCGGGCGGGGACGCTGGGGGGGATGAGAAGGGAAAAGAGAGATGGTTCTATGGACTGTGATTGGAGGTCCTTGATAACAACATGCACGGAGAGTAGATTCGGAGAGGACACAAGTGGGAGGAGGGCACTGATGGAGGGAAGGGTGCCAGATATGCGGAGGCCCCTGAGGGCACAAAAGCTCTGGGACTCCCGCGAAAGAGCGGTCACAGCGTTCGTTGGAATCCAACGCAGGTCCATAAAGCGGAGGCAGGGCAATGCTGCCAGATGCTTGAATAGAGCTGGCTCAAGACGGAGATCGCAGGAAAAGTGCTCCAGGCCGGAGAGATTATGTATGGCCGTCGTGGCCGCAGGTAGATGATGCACTGTGCGGACCACCAGCTTCTTGACGTCGGGGAGCCAGGGGAGAGCAGCGTCGTTGAATGCATCAATGGTTTTCGCTATGACGTCTGATTCGCCAGGTGTATGCTCAATTTCGGAGAACATGAGCAGCGAGAATGCCTGACTTGGCAGGGAGGCTTCGCGAGACAACAACGAAAACGCTCCAATTGAGTGGCTCGACACCTCCCAGCGAAAGTTTGCTAGAAAGGGAAGGATCGGGTCGCGAAATGCCTTGATATGGGGGAAGAGCTCGCATCCTCGGCGGAGGACTTTACTACCGCTGGAAAAGTCCACAAAGCGGATACGTGGGGCGTATTTATCGAAAGCAGTAAAATCTTTCGAGTTTAGCGGACGTTTGAGTCGATACTGGGTACCTTGGCCGGTCAGCAACGTCATAGACGACAAGTCGGCATATCTTGCTCACCTCTTCTGCCATAGGATTTGTATCTTTGTCCCAATCATCCCGCCGTACTAGTTCGTAGGCATCCACAGGCAATAACCGCACGATCGCGTCAGGTCGATGTAGCGACCTCCACAGCACATCCAATACGACATCCGATATGTTCTGCGACACGCGCGCGAGATTGGCGAGAGAAGTGGTGTCGACTGAGAAACTCAGTACAGGCTTTCCAGACGGCACCGGGGAAATGTAGGCGAGTACAAGCAGAAGGAGTTCTTGAATCGCAAAGACGCGAGATGCTGTAGACTCGTCATCCATGCTTGAACTTCAGGTGAAGCATTTTTTTTAAAACCTTTGAAGTGCAGGCGATGACAGACGTACCTTGGAATCTCAGCGGACGGTTCGAAATGTCTGGTATCACTGGTCAGAGAACGGCACATTTTCAGAAATGAAGCGATCAAATCGACGTTCGCTCTTAGGCTCGTTTCAGCCTCTCTACTTGTACTGGGCGTGATTTTCTGAAGACAATCGTTCAGGATCACTATACTGTAGAGAGGCTGGAACGTACGAGTACAGGCGAGTAGGAAGCGCCTCGGAGTTTGAAATAAAAGATACGAACAAACGCCGAGCCATCAGCAAGATGTCACTTCCATCAATTGTGCCCAAAAAACGTCGAAAAGAGCTGCTCAAAGCTCCTTCACCACCGACAGTAAAATCGCCAATAAATTCCTAGCTCCTCATATTAGGCTTTTTAAGCGGAGTACAAGAAAACAGCTTAGCGACAACTTTTGGCACGGGAAACTCAGCATCCATCATTATTTTCAAACTCCGAGGCGCTCCCTACTCGCCTGTACTCGTACGTCCAAGCCTAGTTCGCTCTCACCACCACAACGGCTCGGATGACTTTGAAGTAGGTGTCCTGGAACGTTGTCAGTTTGCTGGCTGTCAGAATACTCAAAGAAATGCATGCCAGTTTTCCATGATCTCTCCCATTCATATTGATATTTTGGTCAGACCGGAAGCCAGCAGGTCTGTATGCTTAAAAGCTTTTTAACCTCAAGGCCTTCCTCCGCTTGGTAAACTACCGGATCAGGTACATTATCGCTTCATTGAACTGGATCCAGGGTATTCAGAAACGTTTCTTAGCTCTTTTCATTGGCGTGGCTACTTGACGCTCGTAGTACCGCACATTCATTCGGCCATACCCACAATGGCCTTTCCATTTCCTTGCTCGAAATTGAGCTATCTATTCTGTCAGACCGCGCGCTAGCTGAAGCCCGTGTATCGCGCATCTACGGTTCCCCCTGGATCAGAACTTTGCAATTCGCGAACCTCAGCTTACTCGGGTCATGACCCAGCATTACCCACCATGATACGTGCAAGAACCCCTGCCTCGCGGGAAGGGGACCGTCCTTTTCGGTCGCTGGACTTTTAGCAAGGCTTCAATCCTGCTCTTTTTTTTTTTCTCTGGACGTTCATGCCATCGCCATCTTGCAAAAAGGGGATCTCCTTCTGGCTGATCTTTGGGTCCATCTGCATCTCCCTCTTCGTCTCTGCGCTCGAGCTGACGACCGTCTCGACGGCCCTCCCCACCATCGCGAACGACCTGCATGTCACCGCGTTTGTTTGGGTGGGGACCGCGTATTCACTCGCGTCCACCGCGTTCTTGCCCATGAGTGGCGGCCTCGCAGAAATATTCGGCAGGCAGCATGCGATGCTGCTATCCATCCTGCTATTTGCGTTGGGGAGCGCTCTCTGTGGCGCAGCTAGAGACCAATATCTGCTGATTGGCGGGAGGACGATACAGGGTTTAGGAGGGGGCGGGATCCGCTCACTGGCTGTGATCATACTCGCCGACCTAGTCACGCTGGAGGAAAGAGGAACCTATGGAGTATTGACTGGACTGTTCGTATTCACTTCTGCAATCGTCATTTTTCAAACTGAAATCACAGCAGCACTTGGAGCGTCGCATGCGTAGTGGGCCCAATTATTGGCGGGAGTCTGGCAGCACGGGGAGCTTGGCGCTGGCTTTTTTGTAAGAATTCTCTTCCTATGTCTTCCAATCTAACACACCACTACTAGACCTTAACCTCCCCATCTCAGGCGTCGCAGCCGTCTTTGTCGTTCTCTTTCTTCGACTTCCGACGCCGCCCGGGACATTCCGCGAGAAGATGGGCCGCTTGGACCTGATGTATGCAGTTTTATCGCTCTCCCATGTAGCTATTCTTATTCATCTTTAGCGGAAATTTCCTCATCATCTCGAGCACCACTTGCTGCACTCTCGCGCTCACATGGGGAGGAGCTACCGCACCTTGGGCGTCCCTTCAGGTTCTCGCCCCGCTGTGGTGCGGCCTGCTCGGCCTCGCGTTTTTCCTGCTTTACGAAGCAACAGCAGCAGTTGACCCTCTGGTAGGTCGCCGCCTCGTATTCATGACCTCCTCTTCATTTCAAGCTCAGGTTCCCTTCGTTCTTATGTGTAACCGAACGAGTTTGAGCGGGTGCGTGGCCACTGCCTCCGATCAGCCCTCGTGTGCATTTACATCCTCTCCACAGTTACGTTCAAGCCTTCGTCGTGGGCGTTGTAACACTTTGCGTCGTCTGTGAGTTCTACTCTTATTATGTCCCCAGCGAAAAGCCTGACATCGGACTTCAGACTTCCTTCCGGTCTACTTTCAAAGCTGCAAAGATGCGTCTGCGATTCGATCCGCTCTTTTAGCGCTCGGAGTTGCGGCACTGGCCCCCGCAGCCATCATCGCCGGTGTTGCTGTCAGTAAGACACAGCGCTATCGGCCGCAGATGTGGGCAGGCTGGTGCATACTCATCGTCGGGCTCGGCCTCCTCAGCACCGTGCGCCAAGATACCCCGACCCTACGGACGTTCTTCTATGGCGTCATCACAGGCATTGGCTTAGGGTGATTCAGGCTCTTGCTTGCTTGCCGGTGAAGCCTAACCTTGTGCTGCAGATTCGAATATTCCACGACGATGTTCCCGGTTCAGGCACCGCTGCCCGTGTCGCAGAACGCGCGGGCGCTCGCGTTCCTAACATTTGTTGGATCGTTTGCCGGCGTGTGCGTATATGCAATCCTTTAGTCGAGGACCTCATACTCATCCTCTGTTAGATGGGGCCTGACCATCGGCGGCACGATCCTCGACAACCAGCTTACACGCCGGCTGCCCGCGGCGTTTGTAGACCGTTTCCCTGGTGGTGTTGCCGTCGCATACGCGATTATCCCGCAGATCCAAGCGCTGCCACCTGCCGAGCGGTACGACGTCCAGATTGCGTTCGCGGACAGCTTGTCTGTCGTCTGGAGCGTGCTGCTCGCGATAGCGGGTATCGGGCTCGTGGCGTCGCTGTTCATGAAGGGTCTGCCGCTGCACACAAAGCTCGACAGTCGGTGGGCGTTACGCGACCCTGGGCAGACGCCTGTGCTGCGGTTCGAGATGGTGTCTGTACCGGCGGTGCAGGTGGATTTTGGGGGTGTGAACTTGAAGGTGTAGGCTCATGTATACCATGTATTGAGATGGCCAGTCGAACAGGTGGATAGAATTTGAGTACTGTCAACTTATGGCCGATGTTTTCAGTTATTTTCCAGCACCCTCTGATCGATCTGATCGCCAACTCCGGCCCGGACCTTTCTTTCCAATCCATGTTCGAGCTTCAGATCTTCAGAGCACATCGCCATTAACGCTCTTTGCTCAAACTTAGTATTCAAGAACTTACTAGATCTAGATCTTCCGACAGAATTCGACTTGAACTGAAATATGAGCCCCTATGTGGCAAAGCAAGGATCCTGCCACTCAAAGTCCTCCTCCTTGCCTGCCTTGGTCCCTAAATCCACCTCCGAGCGTCGAAGGCTGTCTAGATCTGAGATCGAAATCCGCACCTTTGGTGTTTCAGCTACACAGGTCTTCCTTTTGGATGGCCAATGTTGTTCTCGTGTTTTTCCTTCTGCATCTACCTCTGCTCGACTCGTCCCATGTGCCGATTGAAATTCGATTCATCCTCGAGTTCTGTGATCTCCAAATCCTATTTATCGCATCCCACTGGCGCCACAATTAAATTTGCACTTCTCGATACAAATTGCGCGTCTCGTGTCGCTGGCTAAGTCAAGCTCTTTGTCGGTCATCTGCTTTCTTCAATCGGTATTCGCCGCTACTGCGATATTTTTGATAACCTGATAAACTTCTGCAGGTGTCCAAAGGCCTGGTTAGCTTGATATTAGCTTCCAAGCGACGCGCCTCCGAGCAAAACTCAGTTGAAGGCAAAATACCGCAACTTGAGCGGAACGGTGAAGTGGTATAAGATACCGTACGACCACCTTTCTGCCCACCGTCAATGATCTAGATCCGCTGTATATTCAATCCCATCTGGAGTTGTACGGCTGCTGCCAAGTATGCTACTGACGCAATGCAGGCCAGATACATATTTTCCCGCCGAAATGACAAGCCGATACTCAGGGTAAGAAAACGGTATGAGAAAATACCGACCACTTTTCTTCCCGCCGCCGATCTAAATCTAAATCTGTTGCAGATGTAAATAGTGCCATTAATGGTCGTCCATTTACGACTGCTACCAAGCACAATATCCTGTCAGGCAGATCAAGTCGGGGATACGCACTCTGGAGAATTAATCGCCGCACCTGAACAGGAATTACTGGCCACGGTCACCAACGGACGAGCGAAACTACGACGGTGATAAGCATCTCGATACTATATATGCAAATGCGAAGAGACTACGGTACAAGATACATTTCTTTCCAATTTCTTCCCGCCGTACACTAGCTAAAGTGCGGCATATGGTCACCCGATTCACAGCTGCATGCCAAGCCTGAAATAACATCCTGTCGGGCAATATAGTGAAAGCAATATCAGGGCATCGAATAATCGCGCCTGACCAGGCACAATTTACTTCGGATGCCGGCCGCGGTTCCGCAAACTCGGCCCATTAACTCAATCCAGTTTAATACAGAGCAGATTGTGTCGTAGAAGCTTTCGATGCGCAATTGACCGGCCCCCTATCGGCTCATCTGGATGGTCCTTCCGAATTATTCGCAGAGGTTCTGGCAGACAAGGATCGAGTTCCCATTAACGGAGGTAAATTTACCATGACGACGCGATTATCTTACTTGCCAATCCCCGAACGGGAGCATTCCGTCTTAAATCCATACCACCACCATCAAGCCATACTTATTCGTGCAGCGTCCGCCGTGCACTCTACACTCCTTTTCGCCACTCTTTTGCGCCTCCTCCCTTTTTTTCGTACGCGCTGCCAGCGCGCTGCCCTGAACCCTTGAATCTGATTCCGTCGGAAGCAATCAACATACGGAGGTGATTTGTCAGCATCAAGGTGGGTTGATCATTTTGTTTGTCCAGGAATTTCTTGTTCTTCCTTTCCCGCCATCTTTTGCCGGCTGGAATCCCCAGGAAAGGCAGGACACGAGGCAGAGGCCGTCATCATACACGAGGCTCTCGCGCTCTACACGAGCACTGTAGCTTTGGCCTGGCCTTGCGCGTCGCGTCTTCCCTCTGGAAAACCGATAGCAAAAAATTCCCCAAAAAATAACGCGCCCCACGTCTTATCTACGACTCTTGTGGACTTTACGCAACTCACTGACTATTACGCGCGCTCCTTACACGAATGTCACGACAACCAACCACAGACTCCCCCACAAACGGCTCGTCGGTCGCAGGGGTCGAGTCGCTGCTCGAGCAACTCCAGGCCGATAACTCGGAGGAACCGTCTTCAGGCTCTCCCCATCGCAGGATGTCCAAGGACTCAGAGGGCTACCCCTCTTGGCTACCTAAACGGCCTCCACCGCCTGCACCGGCATCCACATTCCAGTCGTCGGTGCATGAGGCGGGTCCGAGCGAGCAACCGTTCGTTGGGGGGCGAAAGCCAACGCCGCGCTCGGTGCGCATTGTCAGCTTGCAGGACTCGTCGTACGGCGAGAAGGACCGCAGGGAACCCACCGACCAAACCAGAGTGGGCATCCCGCCCCCTCGCGTTTGGTCACGGGGCATGGGCACACCACTCTCGCCAACACTCTTCTCTTCACCGGACCCCTCCCAGCCGCGTCCCCCTCAGCCCAAATTTCACGCAACAGGTCTCCATCTGGAGCTTCTTCAGAACCCGGCCCTCAAGTTCCGTCTTTATTTCTACGTATTCCCGCTCTTCGTCTTCGCGCACATCCCGCTGCAGACGTTCTTCGATTTCAACGCTGTGTATATGCTGATCCAGTAAGCTATTCATGTCCATCATGATCCGTTAATTATCGCTAATCCCCGGTGACAGGATCTCTAAGTTCCCCAACCCTGAAGCGCCTGGGGTGGCTGGCTCGGGCAGGAATTGGACGTTGGCCGCAGCGGCCTACGTCGCTTGCTGGCTTGTCTGGATCTTTCCCGTTTTTGTTGTATATGAACTCGTGTATTCTTTCGCGCGCCGATGGCGTGTTAGTGCGTATCTTCTCACACTTTTCAAGCGGCGATCTCCGTTCTAACATCGATTTCCCAGAACGTCCAATCGTCCTCCCGCTCTATCTATCATCCTCCGCCTTTAATCTCGTGTCCATGTCCTCATATACAAACTTTTGTTTCATGCAACACATTCGCTATTCCGCTTTTGTCGGAGAAAACGGCAGCTTTCGCGGCGGCATGGCAGAAACCTTTTGGTTTTACTCGCAGAATCTGCCAACTGTGGCCTTACTTCTTCCCCGCGCCGGGCTTTGCCTTGCGTTACTACTCGGTTTTTCGGACCCAGATGTCGGCATCGTCCAGCTGGCTGACGCCGGCATCAGTCATCGGGACAAGACCTTCTTCCGAGCAGAGGATGGTACACTGACCAACTACGCTCGTGGTCTCCTTATCGCCAACGCCGCCTGGGCCGCATGGCGAGCACTGGTCGTGTTATACAGCTGGTTCGTCTCCCCGTTTTTGTGTTATTTTCCAGTCTTCCTGATGCAAGATATATAGGATCGGCCTCTGGCTCGTCAGCGGCTCGGGATGCGCTGGTCTCTGTGGCCCGCGTCATCGCTGGGAGGAGGAAGATGCGGAAAAGACCATGTCCATCTACAGCGATAATATATCAGACCTGGAGGCGCTTCCCTGGAGCTGGCGAGAAGGCACCGCGCTGCGCGTTCAGGAGGCGTACGAGTTCTGCCTCACGGTCAGACCATCGTCCCGATGGAGCCAGCAGCGGAAGAAGAACGTCACGGACACCAGCGAGCTCCTGGGTGCGCCTATGACACCTGAACCCTTCGAGGGCATGGAGCAGGTGCTTGCTGCTGTCGGGTTCCCTTCCGCCCCGCCGCCCGCGCGGCGCGGAGTGCTTTCTGGCGATCTCTTCGAGACTCCGACCACGCAGAGCGCCCCGGAGTTCGGCGACATCATTCCGAAAGTCGCGAAGAGATCCTCGAAGGACCGGACTGCTGGCCCGTCATCGCCATTGATGTCGCTCCCGTACCCTTTCACTGCACCCGGCGCGCAGATGTCGTCCCAGGATCGAGTACCCTTCCCGCCATCGCCAGGTCCCACTGACGACAAGGACTCCAGCGGCAGCTTGGAAGAAGAAGAGGACGACGACGAGGAGGAAGAGGAAGAGGAAGAGGAGGAGGATGAGGACGAGGAGGACGAAGACGAGGACGAAGAGGACGAGCTGCTTGAAGCTGTGAGCGAAGAGCCGTCTTCGGGTCGCGCGTCGGGCTCGATGTCGAGTTTGGGCCACCCTGTCACCTCTCGTTATCCCTTCCAATTCAGACGCCCGGCTCGCGGCCACAGCGGTTCCTCTGGTGCTGCATCGCACATATCCCCTGCTTCGCACAACACGCGGTCGACCCAGTCGCGCATATCGCAGGCAACGCAGTCCACTGGCAATCGAGAGTCGAGCGACTCGCATTCTCCGCGGTCGCAGCATACGGCCAGCTCTGATCTTGCGAGCTCCCGCCACAATAGCGCCAGCGTCATCCCCATGCCCCCACGGCATCCGCAGCAGGGACGCAGCAGGACACGAGCGGGCACTGTACCGACTGCCGGAGATTCTTCGTCTTCATCCCCCGTGGACTTCCCGCGTGCTGGTAGGCCTCGCGCTAGAACGCGGATGGACAGCGGCGTCACAGATACATTCGGGTCCGTCGCCGTGCCCCAGGGCGCTTCTGATATGGAGCAGGACATGCTGGAGATGGAGCAGCAGGCTATAGAGCCGCCGGAATCGGAGGGCTCGCACGAGGCTGAGCGGGAAGATAGATTGGGTCTACTTTCGCTTTCCGCGGCGCCCAGTCCTAAATCATCTTTTACTGCTCTGCGCCACCGGGCGAGCAACCTGTCGCACCGTCTCGGGCACGGCTCTCAGTCGGGATCATCGCATTCCCGGACACACTCGCATTCCGGGTCGTCGTCGTCCCGGTCGCGGGCAGGATCCATCTCCGTCTCCGTCCGTTCAAGGGCGCAGTCGATGCTCCAGAACATCGGGGCAGCGTCGCACTCGTCAATCGAGCTCGTCCAGCGGCTGCGGACCAACTCATCGATGGCGCGACTCGAGGAAGATTCTTCAGATGGGCGGACCAACACGCATTCACGTTCTGGAAGTGGTTCTGATGCGCTACCGAGCAGCGGCGAAAATAACACTTTTGGCCACCCCCTGAGGACTCAGTGGCATGATGTGGCCGAACAGCCCCCAGCGCAGGAAGAAGTCGCACCCGTAGCTGAATCGCGCAGAGCGTCGCCCTCCCGGCTGCAGGCGTCCCAGTCCAGGACGTCGGTCTTCACAGCTCCATCGACTCAACAAGCTTCCGAGCGGACGGTTTCCCGCCCCCCTAGCGCAGAGAGGCTGATGGCCGAGTCCTCTGGTATTCCTATCATCCGCGGAGGCCAGGATAACGGCTCTAGTGCGTCGTTGACGAGTAGCTATCCGGACATCAGTACCGCTCCTCAATCATTTGTGACGGCCCCTGCGACCATCGAGGGAAGCACCACGGAGTCTAGCGGACGCACCATCTCGAGCTGGGGAGGCACATCACACATGGGGGACCGCTCTCAAAGAACGTGGCGCCATCCCGGGCCTGCCTAAACACGCGTGCCGCTGCTGCGCAAATACTAATGTTAACTGTACACTGATCCTTCTCTTATGGGCCCATTCACCTTCACATCACGATCACCTTCCCCCCCTTCCGCAATTCCTCATCATCTCGCATTCACCACGTACTTATTAGACTCGCATACGTCTTGTATCATATTGCCCGGCTTCCTCATTCATCACCCCGCCGCGTCCCCCCATCCTCACCCTGCAATTAATCCTTATTTCACTATTTCCTAGTCATTATCACGGACTTGAAGTAATTGGATTGGATGGATCACGATTATTTCATTACTGCGACCACTACCCCTCCTCTTTACCGTCTCCGCCTACATCCTACCACTTACCATTAACCTTAGTGTAGGTGCCATATACTCATCCATACTTCCTTACCCTCGAATTCAAATTTTACGCAATCGTTTGGCGATCGGTGCTCACAAGTTTCTTTCTGAAGCCAACTGAAAAAGTCCTGCCAATGGAAACGTCGAGAGGAGCTAAATTGCAGGAAGGAAAGAGCTCAGGAAGGTCAACAACAGAATCAAGATATCCCCAATCCCAAGATCTTCCACCGAAACCCAGCAGAATCTCCTTCCGAGGAAAACAATGCGCCTTCTTTTGACATCCCATTCCCAGCCCCTGCTGTACATACATTAATTTATCGTTCATTTACTACCATACTTGTTTATCACAGCCCTACCTAGCGCGTCGTTTCAAAGCTTTTCAGGCCAGCTCACCGATGCATCGTAACAAAATGCTTTTGCACGATGGACTGGAGCACCCATGGGATAAAGCCCTTCAATGTCTCAGTTACCCTCGTCCTGCTCGTCCCGCTCTCACTCACGCCTACATCCTCCAGCTCCCGTACTTTCCACACCTGAACACCGGCACCCTACACCACGCTTCGTACAATGCAACCCTCCGTGAAGGATCAAGATCTGCCACGACTTGACCGCCGCTCGGTCACCGTGAAAGAATCACGCTAGGGTAACGCTGTCATCGCTGGGTTTGTTCGTGCTTCGAGTGCGCTTATGACGGGCAGGGCGTCAGCCGCAACCACCGCTTGGACGTTTAGGCGCACCGTCACGCACGGAGTAGGTGCTGTGGTGGATAAAATCTGTTGCGAGCTTAAGCGATGAATCGCGCGTCCCAACAGGGAAACGCTGAGAGAAGATGACCCCCTGCAAGAAGGGAATAGATACCCGACACTGCCGAGAGCCACTGCAGCCCCTCTTCTAGATATCTGCACAATATATCCGATCCTGCTATGCAAATCGCGACGTTGACCTGGCCATTAGAGCTGTATACAGCGAATCCGACACCACCATTGTTAAGGCCTAGCGGGTGGCAGCGGATATTGACGACTGGTGCCCCCAGCGAGATGCATCAACACTGCCGGCTCCTTCATGTTACTGGCACAGCACGTCGCCGTCTTTGCGTCGGTGGCAGTCAGCCCGAGGCGCGGTGACGTCGACAGTCCGCCAACAACAATGATCGCTGAAGCAAGCCCAGAGCGATATCCCGCTTTTACCTGTCGCATCGCCGCAGCGCGTGTTCGTATCGGCCGTCCGGAGTGCCCAGCACGACATCTTTGACTGAAGCAGATGGTGTGAAAACGTCAACGAGGAGCTTGCACTGGATGAACCCCCATGCGCATGCATGTCGTAAGTGCTGAGCGCTCCAACTACGGCAGCCAGAACGACGTCGTTCACCGTTGCGCCGAGCTAGGCGCTTGAGATCTGCGAAACTCAGCTGACGCTGCGTTCAAACTTCAGGCCATCACGCCCGTGCCAAGTGGCTCTACGCTTGATTGAGCTCAACGAGGCTCAACGACTCCACGGTCTATCAAGATTGCGGAGGTCTTTAAAAGTACTACCGAGCCTGTAGTACTCGCGGATGGCGGGGGAACGAAGGCATCACGGGGCACGAGCACTGCGCGGGCCTCGTCGGAACAGGACATTGAAATGATGGTGACGCCTTTTTTTTTTCGGAACGCGGCGAGGTGCACGCGGGTCAAGTGGACGCCGTCAAAACGGTGAATGCTCGAGACATCCCACGGAGGACGAGATGGATCCATCGCCCTCTTTTCAGCGTCTCGATCAGCGCTGGCAGGTCTGGGTAGCCGCTTCCAGGCTGTGCTTGCGAAAATGTGCAGAGATATCGATCTTAGGGCATGGTTCCCAGGAGAGGGCAGCAATGCTTGGGAGAACCAGGCGATGGGACATGCGCGGAATAGCAAGCAGGCGAGATGTGACGACGTCGGTGAGCGTTGACAGAGGAGGGTCTCGCCGAGCTCGATCGTGGCGGAGATCATAGGATTGCGCATTCCAATGGGTAGAGGATCCTTCTTGAGTCCCGTCTGCCTTCGTCAACCGCGCGCAGAGAGGATATATGTACGCCTATACATCTCATATGAGCGGTCGGAGTCAGAAACTAATGATTCTAGCGTACCAAAGGCCCATTACCCCTATCGCCGTACGGGCGGGAAACTGGGTGCCAGTGAGGTGGTATATGACGAAATAGAAGATAAGATTCAGCAGAGCCAGCGACCAGCTTGTGGTCGAGAAGGAATATGCTGGGCACATAATGAGTGTGGGCCGCATCCAGACTGAGAGATACGCATACCTGAGCTCATCGGTGCTATGTTTGGTCAGCTCTTTCTGAGTTTCAAGTATGAGGTACAGTAGCAATCGCCTGCCAGGGGTTTGGGATGAGGCCAGCGGGTGTGCTCGTCACCGACCGCCATTTCGTCCCGTTCCGTCGTGCACATCTTCTCGACACAGGCGAAGCGACCGTCGATACCGCGTTCTCTTGAGGGAGGAGTTCCTCGTCGGGGCCTGTGAGATCGATTTAAGAGGATATTCAGAATGAGGAATAAGTTTGGAGGTGCTACACACCCGGTACGAGAAGTTGTAGGATCCAAATGGGTAACTTGAAGATAGTCAAGACTTGGGGAGACACTAGCCTTGCACTGGCCGGTCCATATAGACGGTTGGCGGGAGCGTCTTCACCAATGTGACCTCCTTGATTCCGTGAATATACCTAGAGCCTAGCAGCAAGCCCGCCGTGCGTCAATATTCTGCTGGATCGGATACTTTCCTCAAAACGCACTTGTCATTGAACGGGCTACCATACTTCGGAATGCCGGGAACATCCATCGGGGATGACCCCATACGCGGTCTGCACCAGACATTTCCGAGCTTCCACGATAGAGATTCCTCGGTGAGATAGCCGCCGAGATTATTGCATCCTCCGAGTCCGCAGGAATCTCTGAGTGATCTGGGAAAGCTTCATGAAACTCCAGTGACCTCAGCCAATCCTCAACTCACCCGACGGTCTGTGGGTGCGATGTCAAGTTTTACTGTGGGAATGCGTTTTCCGTTCGTCGATTGCCAGTGACCCTATGGATTTGTGCCTCGGAACGGACGATGAGGAACGGTGCTTTCGTGTCACCCACCAACCGCTACGCTCATCGGGTGCGCGTACTGATGCGGTATCACGTCTGAACAATCCAGGAAGTGGGCGATGCAGCGGATAGGATGGTTCACGATGGTCTGCGTTGGGAAGGAACACGAGCAAACACATCGACGAGTAAAAGTCAAAGCGATAAATAAATTGAACGTGTCGAGATAGCGTCGTGGTGGAAGACAAGGAGGATTTATTGGTATGTAATAGGGGCCGAGGTACCCTGACAGAACGTCTTCCGGAGCTTATACTATGTACATCCAAAAAAACTCTGCAACGACAAAGTCCACGTCGAAAAGACGTTCATAAATGAGCATAAATGGGGCGAGGCGTCGCATCTCGTTAAATACACCGCCAGGATCGCTGCATCATGACCCATGATCTCAAGCTGTTTCTTTCTCCCTCAGCCCGCCTCCTTCTCTCCCAACTGGCGCCCGCTCCGCGTGCTTGTGAGGTCCATCGATTCGGTCGTGCCAGCCGACATCGCGGTGAACATGAGAGGTTTGAGACGGCCCTGGCCTGAAAGCGCCGACTGGGATTTGCGTCAATAATGGCTCGTATTAGAATGCTTGCACCGACCCCAGTTCCAGTGCCGGTCCCGGTCCCGGTGCCCGTGCCCGTGCCCGTGCCCGTACCCGTACCGCTCGCCGTCGTCTCGAGGTGCGGCATATCGACAAAGGACAAGTCAGTCCCCGGCCCAACGTCCGGCTTCTCCACGAAGGTGCTCCGCACGTTCAGCCTGAGGAGCATTCGTCAGTACCTCACGTCAACAAAAGCTACAGGAGACCGCATACGTCGCAAAGACCGAGTTCACGTATACTAAAAGAGATCAAACGGGGCGGTGAGGAGGTGGGTACAAGAGCAAAATGGGAGTCCACGCACGCTTGCCCACGACCTGGTGGAACGGCATCCAGTACGTGTCGCGCGGGAGGGCGAGATTCGTGGTGAGGAAGAGGAATTGCGTGACTCTGTGAAGGTAGGATTGTGAGAACGACGCGCCTAGGTAAGGTGCGCCGAATTACGCTGTGAGGACACCTAGAAGCAAGGTTTTTAAGCGTCAGGACTATGGGGAGAGCGGGGGGATCACGCACCTCTGCTGACGGCGTAAAGAATGAGAGTATCAAGAATCTTTTCCGTGCTGGTAAACGCGTGAGCGGGCGACCGTAAGAGGACGGATGCGTGCGCACCCAAAGGTTTGGCCCATTTCCCAGCCACTGGCACCCTTCTTATGCCGGTAGAGCCACAGGCAGAGGCAAATCGTGATTATCACGTCGTTGAGCGAGGCGAGCCCCTGCACCATGCCCGAGAGGATCTGGAACGATCGTGCGGAGATGGCCGTCGCCAGCGGGTTTTGGAAGCTGCAAAAACGGTAAGCTGGTGTCGAATTGGTGGGAATGGTAATACGCACAGGTGAACGGTGGTTACTGTCCGTAAAAATGATGGTAAGGAGGAAGATTAGGCAGCCGCTGGGAACGCACCGATGCCAAGGGCTGCGGTTTTCAAATCAGCAAATTATCAGGGTCCCAGGAAGAAGGACGCACCAAAT
Source organism: Mycena crocata (assembly GCA_029281795.1). Classification (NCBI taxonomy): domain Eukaryota; kingdom Fungi; phylum Basidiomycota; class Agaricomycetes; order Agaricales; family Mycenaceae; genus Mycena; species Mycena crocata. The sequence goes on along the minus strand of JARJCP010000105.1, from coordinate 3,203 downwards.
GTCACTACCGCGAGAACGGCCTACGCAGTGTCGTGAGCTCGTGGATTTCAGCCAGAGAGCAGAGTACGTACCACCACCAGCGTTGCTATTAAGCTACTGCTGACTGAAACCTCCCAGTTTTGAGTGATAAACTAATAGACCGCGAGGATCACATACTCTTCCATATCGTCCGCGCGTAGAAGCTGACGCGGAAAGATGAGTGGGTAGCGGTGCGCAGAACGAGAAAGGGCAGACCATTGCGCGACAAATGTGATCAACGTCTGAGATGAGCCAATCAGAGGAGACCAGAAACTGCAAAAAGTGTACGCACTACTAGGAATTTCTCGCTCTACAGTCATCAGCATGGATGCTGCAAAGGAAAAAAAGCGCCACGCGTACCGTGAAGCTCCTGATACCACCTTGTCAGCTCGAGATCGTGGCCGTGGAGAAAGCTGACCCACCAGGATATTATAAGATCCACCGCAGGATTCTTGCAAACAACTACAGTCAGGCTTGATCGACGGTTGTACACTCCAGGGCATACCTTCCCGAAGTTGAGGACCTGCAGAAAATGCATGCATTGGCCTTGATCGGTGGTATGAGAACCAAAAGACGACGTACGAAGTAGGTGTACAGCGAGTGTGCCACAAAAATCGTGCATAGCGTGTCCAATATCCATAACAGGGCGACCTGCGCATAATCAGGGCCAGCAGAAGAGCGCGCTGGGCTGGACGAACAGTTGCTTTGAGGTACCCATTGTCTCGGGGATAATTTCTATAATAAAGGTAGGCCTGCAGGACGGAGATCCCGTAAAGTCTATCAACCCCGGTCAGTTTCGAAGACTCGAAGATCGCCGGAGACGCTATGAATACGAGATCAACGGACGGGGCGCGGGAGAAGACACCGCCGTCCAAAATTGGGCCGCGTCGAGGAAAAAATAGACTCACGTGGTGGCGCAAGTAAACCCAATGAAGGATGTCGCGAACAGCTGTTTGACGAGGGCGACGAGAGCTGCCACCTGCGCAGCGGAAGGGGCGGTCGCCATCCTTTTTTGCCGAGTGCGAGGAGATGCTGGACCAAGGAAAGCCGCGCAGTCTGAGAGAATGTCATTATAAGCGCTGGGAGAACATGCGTGACCTTCTACACAGAAATCTGTGATCTCCAGATGTGGTCAAGGCCTTTCCAGACGGCGTGTATTATCGTCCGTCGTGCTGGGAAGGAGGGGGAAGGCACTGCCTGCATCATGAGCGTTCGTGTACATAGACCGCAGAGCCGAGAAAATCTCCGCCGCCCATTCGGTCCGAAAGTAAATCGCATGGAGAGAGATTTGCCAATCAGATGATACCCCACAAGGTTGCGGCGTTAAAAGCGGCACTTGAGACCAAATTTCAAGGGTTCTGCTCGTAAAAGCCTCAGAAAATCTTCGCGGAATACCACCGGAGAATCCAGCGGCGCCGCGGCAGATGCAATCTGGAAGAACCGCGTCGGTCAGACTCATAGAGGCACTGGGAAGGGAGATGCCACGAGTTTACGAATCACGGAAGTAATACTCCACGTGAGCGCGGTACATAGGCGGGGCGGTAACTCCGACGGGCCCGGATGTATCACTTGGCTTTGATCCAGCCCTAGATTCCAACCTTGACTTTGCCTTGACTTCACTGCGACCAGTGCACAATGAGGACCTGCCTGGATCAATTGGTTCACTGCTGTCCTGTCTTGTCGACTTCATTCTCAGCCTGGTCTCGGAGCACGAAATTCTACCAGCTTGCTTCAATCTTTTTCCGTCTGGGCATCGAGAAATTTTCGTGTGTGTCAAGGCCCTTTATAAGTAATTACCCCAGATCATTCAGAGTCATGTTATGTAATGAAAGATGGGAGAAAAGAAGGAGAAGAAAACCAGTGGCTATGTCCTGGACTGGCAAGAAAATGTTTTGATATCGACCTCCTTCAGTCCGCGCTGCAGCCTGCGAAGCGAACTTAGCGAAGTGTCTGTTTCAGTTTCTCTCTCGAAGTAGAACCCTGACAAACCATTGGGGTGTGCTACTCCGCCGATAGCTGGGAGCGCAGATGGCGGTTGCTAGCAAAGACACATCTACGGAAGCTGCTAAGTGGCTACAACACACGACCAAGCACCTCCGGGCCGGGCCTGGCCAGATCCTATGTATGTACCAAGTATGTACTATGTATCAACCATCGGAGCCATGTACCTACTCGGTTTTCGAAGACTTCTGATTTTGATAGGTTCATATGGAGCCCCAATCACAATATCTCTGACGTGGGTGTGGGATGTCATGCTACTCAATTTTGGAGACAGCCAGCTGCTAATAGAATCTGGACAGGTAAAGGGCGCCATTCCGAATTTCCCGACTCGGTGCGCAGGTGGTCTCATCTGACTTTTGCATCTTTTTAACGAGGTCATTCGTCAATCTTTTCCCTAATTTTTCCGTTGGCTAATTTTAGGTCTGCTCATCGGGACGGAGCAACAAACAGACCCTTCAGTGTACTACACAGTTTCTAAGACTTGGTCGCCGACCCTCGTTGACGAACGGGAAGTATTGTCGGAAAAATAGCTATCGATCTCATTGCCTTGTCTTGTTGAAGACCTTTCTCCGCGAATATCCAAGACTTGTCAAAATTGCCGAACGCATCTTTAAGATTTCTTGGCAGTCTGCAGGACTTCAATACAGGCCTCGGTGACTTTGTGTGGCGGACCGCTCTGCCGCCAGCGCTGGAGGAATAAAGACCTTCAACCGCTTCGAAGATATTCGTCCTCGTGCAAATATCCGTGACGACAAACAAAATGCTCACTCAGCAGCTTCTCGTATCCGTCTTCCTGGCCACTGTGTCGATTGTTCAGGCCAACGCGTTCGTTGACTGCTACTATTATTGCCTTCTTTGAACCTCTTGCACCTAGAATGAACGCCACCATTGGTCGCCGTGCCGCCACCAACGTCTGGCCCACTGCCCCGACAACTAGCTCTCTCAGTAAACCAATGACAATCGCCGCTGGGACCACGTTCACCCCGCCCGTGGCGTACACTCGCTATGACCGCGGATCCGGAGCTTGCAATGAACAGGCTGAGGGTGTAAGATAGCATTCACGACTTGTTTAATTTTAATTTTAATCTTGACAGTGACCCCAGGGAGATGCTGACGCCGTATTCTTGCTTAATGAAGGCGCTACTCTCAGCCGATATCGCGCGAGTCATCATTGGTGCCAACCA